>CAUYUJ010017559.1:194732-214732 GCA_963575745.1 Prorocentrum cordatum
AGCTCCTAAGAGGCCCCTTGCGAGGCCCCTCGGATTCCTGAGGATTCCGCTTCCGGAACCTAGCAAGTCTTTGGATTCCGATGCATTGGAAGGAATCCTGTGATGCTTGTCTAGGAATACGGCACCTTATAGGTATCGTAGAGGCTTCGTAAAAGGCCTTTTATATAGAGGCCTCTTAGATGTCTCTACGATGCCTCTCTGCGACGAGTAAGATTTCCTCACGTTTCAGAAAAAAAAGGATTGGGGAATAGCACACCTGGACCAGGGAATACCCAATTCCACCGGTGCATGAAGTCTTGGGGCGTCTTGGATGCATTTGACCGTCGTGGGGCTCTCTTGGTGGCCTCTTGGGGCTTGGGAGCCTCTTGGGGCTCTCTTGGGGCCGTCAGGGGGCCCTCTTGGGGCCATCTTGGGGCCATCTGGGGTTGTTTTGGCGCCCTCTTGGGCCGTCTGGGGCTCTCTTGGACTGTTTTCCGCCTCTTTGGGGGGCCTCCGGGGCCGCCTTGGGACGAGCTTTGGGACCTCTTGGGCCGTGTCCTGTGGGCTTGAAAAGGCGGAGAACCCGAAAAACCTTGAACAACCATAGGGGAATTCATGTTTTTGGCCTGCTCAGGCCCTGTCGGGGGCCATCTGGAGGGCCTCTGGAGCCATCTCGAGGCTCTCTTGGATTGTCTGGAGGCCATCTGAGGCTCTCTTGGGGCCGTCTTTGGGCCGTTTACTTTAAAGCGAGCTGGGGGACGTAAGGAGCGGAAGCGAGCGTGCGCTCGCGGCCGTCTTGGTTCAAGCGGCCGGCCGCCTAGATTTGACTGTGCCTCACCGCGAGGCACACTATCGCTATCGATACTAAAAGGCACCCCCTTTTACTTGACATGGCATCCCCTCTTGTATTGGGACTATCGTTACTACGATACAACCGAGCTGGAGCTTGGCTTCGCCTGAGGCGAAGCTGTTGGCGGGGCCTCCCAGCCCCCTTCAAACTCGTTTTGGTAACCTCTTGGGCCGTCTTGGGGCCCTTGAGCCGCTTCACTAGAAATTAGCCTGACGAAGGACCCAACCATATGCAGCTGCGAGTACCGCGAGGGAGATGAGACGAATGAGGGAGGCGCGCGAACTCTGAGTAGCGCACGCGGTATAGCCTTCTGCCACGAAGCGTTTGATAGGTGTACCGACATAAGTCGGGAGGACTCCTGCGAAACGTCGCGATTGGGAGCCTTCCGTGGAGCTCCCTGTGGGGCCACAAAACGTGTGAGGTGTGTGCCGAAACGGGGCGGTGGTGCCATGCGAACTTTCCCACTGGGGCCTTCGGTGGAGCTCATTATGGGACCACGACCCGTGTGAGGGGTGTGCCAAAATGGGGCGGCGGTGCCATGTGGTCGCTCCCGCTGGGGCCTTCGGTGGAGCTCCCTATGGGGCCACGAACCGTGTGAAGGGTGTGCCAAAATTGAACGGCGGTGCCATGCGGACGCTCCCGCTCGGGCCTTCGCAGGAGCTCCCTGTGGGGCGACGAACCGTGTGAGGGGTGTGCCAAAATGGGGCGGCGGTGCCATGCGGACGCTCCCACTGGGGCCTTCGGTGGAGCTCTCTATGGGGCCACGAACCGTGTGAGGGGTGCGCCGAAATGGGGCAGCGGTGCCATGCGGACGCCCCCACTGGGGCCGTCGGTGGAGCTCCTTATGGGGCCACGACGCGCGTGCGAGGCGTGCCAAAATGGGGCGGCGGTGCCATGCGGACGCTCCCGCTGGGGCCTTCGGTGGAGCTCCCTCTTATGGGGCCACGAACCGTGTGAGGGTGTACCAAAATGGGGCGGCGGTGCCATGCGGACGCTCCCGCTGGGGCCTTCGGTGGAGCTCCATATGGGGCCACGAACCGTGTGAGGGCTGTGCCACAATGGGGCGGCGGTGCCATGCGGACGCTCCCGCTGGGGCCTTCGGTGGAGCTCCTTATGGGGCCATGAACAGTGTGAAGGGTGTGCCAAACTGGGGCGGCGGTGCCATGCGGACGCTCCCGGTGGGGCCTTCGGTGGAGCTCCTTATGGGGCCACGAACCGTGTGAGGGGTGTGCCAAAATGGGGCGGCGGTGCCATGCGGACGCTCCCACTGGGGCCTTCCGTGGAGCTCCCGATGGGGCCACGAACCGTGTGAAAGGTGTGCCAAGATTGAACGGCAGTGCCATGCAGACGCTCCCGCTGGGGCCTTCGGTGGAGCTCCATATGCGGCCACGAACCGTGTGAGGGGTGCGCCAAAATTGAACGGCAGTGCCATGCGGACGCTCCCGCTGGGGCCTTCGGAGGAGCTCCCTGTGGGGCCACGAACCGTGTGAGGGGTGCGCCAAACTGGGGCGGCGGTGCCATGCGGACGCTCCCGCTGGGGTCTTCGGTGGAGCTCCTTATGGGGCCACGAACCGTGTGAGGGCTACACCAAAATGGGGCGGCGGTGCCATGCGGACGCTCCCGCTGGGGCCTTCGGTGGAGCTCCCTACGGGGCCACGAACCGTGTGAGGGCTGTGCCAAAATGTGGCGGCAGTGCCATGCGGACGCCGCCACTGGGGCCTTCGGTGGAGGTCCCTATGGGATGATGATGACGACGATGACGATGACGATGACGATGACGAGGCGCATGGGATGAGGGAGGAGGGGGAGGAGGGAGGGGGCAGCGGGAGGCGAGGCGAGGTGAGGTGGGATGCGGGGCGCTGTCTCTACAAGACGAGGGCCCAACACCATAGGATGGTTGGGAAAGCGCAAGGAAACGGGCCATGGCAGCCGCCCGGGAGCAGCTTCATTCGAAACATGTGAAAAAATAAGTGGGACGCGGCCCCCGGGCGGCCATAAAAATTATGCTAACGGAGTTCCCCACATAAAGAGATTAACGGTTTCGTGGGACCCATTTTCTTGATGCCTTCCTCGCTTTGGCGATGGTTTTCCGATACCCTCCTCGCTCAGGCGGGGCCTCTCTGGAGGGGTGGGAGGGGCACGAAACCATGTAAATAGTATGGTTTTCCGATACCCTCCTCGCTCAGGCGGGGCCTCCCTGGAGAGGTGGGAGGGGCACGAAACCATGTAAATAGTATGGTTTTCGGATACCCTCCTCGCTCAGGCGGGGCCTCCCTGGAGGGTGGGAGGGGCACGAAACCATGTAAATAGTATGGTTTCGGATACCCTCCTCGCTCAGGCGGGGCCTCCCTGGAGGGTGGGAGGGGCACGAAACCATGAGTGGGAGGGGCACGAAACCATGTAAATAGTATGGTTTTCCGATACCCTCCTCGCTCAGGCGGGGCCTCCCTGGAGGGGTGGGAGGGGCACGAAACCATGTAAATAGTATGGTATTCCGATACCCTCCTCGCTCAGGCGGGGCCTCCCTGGAGGGGTGGGAGGGGCACGAAACCATGTAAATAGTATGGTATTCCGATACCCTCCTCGCTCAGGCGGGGCCTCCCTGGAGGGGTGGGAGGGGCACGAAACCATGTAAATAGTATGGTTTTCCGATACCCTCCTCGCTCAGGCGGGGCCTCCCTGGAGGGGTGGGAGGGGCACGAAACCATGTAAATAGTATGGTTTTCCGATACCCTCCTCGCTCAGGCGGGGCCTCCCTGGAGGGGTGGGAGGGGCACGAAACCATGTAAATAGTATGGTTTTGCCTCCCTGGAGAGGTGGGATGGGGCACGAAACCATGTAAATAGTATGGTTTTCGGATACCCTCCTCGCTCAGGCGGGGCCTCCCTGGAGGGGTGGGAGGGGCACGAAACCATGTAAATAGTATGGTATTCCGATACCCTCCTCGCTCAGGCGGGGCCTCCCTGGAGGGGTGGGAGGGGCACGAAACCATGTAAATAGTATGGTTTTCCGATACCCTCCTCGCTCAGGCGGGGCCTCCCTGGAGGTGTGGGAGGGGCACGAAACCATGTAAATAGTATGGTTTTCGGATACCCTCCTCGCTCAGGCGGGGCCTCCCTGGAAGGGTGGGAGGGGCACGAAACCATGTAAATAGTATGGTTTTCCGATACCCTCCTCGTAGGTATGGTATGGTACGGTATGGTATGATATGGTATGGTATGGTACTGGAGGTATGGTATGGTATGGTACGGTGTGGCATTGGTGTGATATGGTATGGTATGCTATGGTACGCCATGGTATGGTATGGTACGGTATGGTACGTATGGTGTGGTATGGTATGGTATGGTATGGTATGGTATGTGTGGTAGGAACTATGGTATGGTATGGTGTGTGTGGTAGGAATAATATTGTGCTGTATGGAAGATGGAGCGGGAGGTGGGTGGGAAGAAGAGGGTGTTCTGGGAAAACAAGAACCCCACTCAGGATGTGGGGAAAAAAAACCTTCCCCTGGAACCCCTCCCGAGGGGGCTTCGCCCCTATACAAGAACGTCATCACTCGTACCTTCGCTCTTTCCGTTACCTGCACCCAGAGGGCTGGTCAAGGATGGGATGGCGACGGTCACCACCCACCAAACCACCCCAACCCAACCCGAAGGCCCAAATTTACCCTCGATTTCCAGTGGGGGGGGGGCCGGAAACATAGAAAAAACACATGTGGAACCCTTACCCCCCCCAACCCGAACCCGAACCAGGGAGGGACAGGGAGGGTGAGCGATCCTGATGCTGCGGGCTGCTGCTGCTACTTCCACGCTGGATCGGGTGAGCATCGCGCGCCCGAGCGCGATCACCAGGCATGCAGGGCAGCGCTCTAGGGACTTACCAAGGCCGCTGGCGACTCCATCGAGCGCGACGAGAAGAGCGAGTTTGCGGTGGGACAGGTGGCGCTTTGCGCTTACCAGAGAAATGGGGATAACCAGATGATGCATATTCACGCAACCATTGTGGCAGAAGCAAGGGGAGAGTTTGTTTTTCACTCCTTGTCTGTCCTCTTCCTCCTTCTCCTCCTTGTCTTCCGTCCTCCTCCGCCTCCTCGTCCCTCATCCGCCTCCCTCCTCCTCCATCCTTCCTCGCCCCTCGTTCCTCCTCCCTCGCAGCAGAGATCATAGTGTTTCGTGGTGCGCCTTGGCATCGAGGCGTACAAATGTGAAGTCGGTGGTCCATGACGTGGGTGGGAGCTTGGATCAATCAACCTCGTACCTTGTGGCTCGTGGCCTGGGGTGGCCGCACAGCTTCAGTCCACCCCATCCTCAGACCCTTTGACTTGATTTGAACAGCGTGGGGCTATTACAGGCTTGCGCCACATCTGCAGACCTCTCTGCTTCAGTTATGCTGTCGCCATCGCAGCTTGGGACGAAGCAGGAGAAAATCAGGCGACCAGTGAGCATCAATGACGTACTTCAAGTTCTTTCTCCCCCCTTATGGCCTTCGGTGTTTTGGGCTGTAGGGTGGCGTTACCGTGGGAGTCCTGAGGGAGCCCGGGTGAGCCATGGACGGGTGGATGTCGATCCTTCTTGTGTACGATTCTGTAAAGGAGAGGAGGCTGTCCTCCAGCTTCTCGTCCTCTGTTCTCTCCTCTTCTCGTTTCAGAACTAGTGAATTGAGCCCGCATCGCGGGAGTCACGGCGGGCCCCCGGAGGAGAATCCGCACGCAGATGTTGCAATCATTTAATCAGTGAGTGTTCGGGCTATGGCTTCGACGAGGGTCGGCACCACTCGTTGCATTTTTAATCAGGACCATTTTGGCGTTTCTTGGGGGCAGGCGGTCTGAGAATCCAAGAGAGTGCCTTTTGGGGTCCATGGGTCACGAAGTGGGCTCTCTTGAACCGTCTGAGGGGTCAGCTGAGTGCCCCCAGGAGTCCTTGAGGCACGAAGTGCGTGAGGGGCGTGCCGAATGGCTCTGTTCAGCCGTCTTGAGGGCCAGCGGATCGCCTCTGCAAGTCAGGGGCACGACGCCGAATTGAGGCCCCAAGGAGCCGTCTTTGGGGCCAGCTGATGACCCATGATGCACGAAGTGCGTGAAGGATGTGCCGAATTGAGGCTCCTATGAGAGTTGGGCTACGAATCCCCTGCGTTTTACGCGTCTCAGAGGCCTGGGGGCGCAGGAAATGCGTGAAGGGTGCGCCCGAATTGAGGCCTTCGGGGAGCGCAGCTTCCTTTTATTGTAATGGCCTCCGGCCAGTGCCGCCGATCCGGGGCGCTCCCGATGCGTGTGGGAACGGACGATGACGACTCCCCCCCCCCCGCTTGAGCTCGACCTCCCCCCCCCTCTCCTCGCTCGAGCTTCTTTCCCCCCTCCCTCCTCGATTCTTGGACCCCCCCCTCCCCGGTTTCTTGGACCCCCCCCCCGCTTGAGCTCGACCCCCCCCCGTCCCCGCTCGAGCTTCCTCCTTGGACTCCCCCTCCCCGCTTGAGCTCGACCCCCCTTCCGTCCTCGCTCGAGCTTCCCCCCTTCCCCGACCCCTCCCCCGCCCCCCCCCCGTCCCCGCTCGAGCTTCCTCCTTGGACCCCCCCCGCTTGAGCTCGACCCCCCCCCCCCCCCCCGTCCTCGCTCGAGCTCCCCCCCCCCTTGATTCTTGGACCCCCCCCCGCTGCTCTTCCCGGTTTCTTGGACCCCCCCCCCCCCCGCTTGAGCTCGACCCCCCCTCCGTCCCCGCCGAGCTTCCTCCTTGGACCCCCCCCCCCCGCTTGAGCTCGACCCCCCCCCGTCCTCGCTCGAGCTCCCTCCCCTCGATTCTTGGACCCCCCCCCCCGCGCTGGAGCGTTCAGTGAATTGCGTGGATAATTCGCCGGATTCCGACCCCCCGCCAGAGCGAAGCTTGAGCGAGCTCAAGCCCACGCTCTCAGAAACTCACACGCCAGATCGGCGGATTTCCACGTATGACAAAGAACAGTGATGTGCGGATCCCCTCGGGCACGTGGAATGCGCGAGACCGCTCCGAGCAAGCACTCCCAGCATGCATTCGTGCATGCATCTCTCGCTCTCCTCCGTCATCCTCCATCGTCTTGTCTACCCTCGCGGCCCAACACGGCAAGGGCCCGCAAAGGGCCCGCCGAGTCCAATTGCGCATTCCTCTGGACCATGATTTACAGTCGGAGCACTGGAGAAGGAACCCTTTTCGTTTGGGAGGGGCTCCGTGTTCCTTAGTTGTTTTACAGTGCTCCTTGGGTGTTCCTGAGGTCTTCCATGGAAGATCGGAGTTTAACTTATGGGAAAAAGGGGCCCCGTTCCTTATTTAGGGTTCCTTGGGTCAACGCCCCAACTGTACCGTCCTTGCCATTTGCCAGCGTGCTCGTGGACACCGGGAACTCGTCGAGTGGTGGCAGCTTCCCCAACACTTCGTGCGAAGTCCGCGCGGGGAAGAAGCAGCCGCTTGGTAGATCGAGTGTGGCACTCAGTCTACCAAGCGACTGCTATCGAGGCATCGAAGCCCAAAAGCAAGCGACTGCAATCGAAGCATCGAAGCCCGAAGCCAAGCGACTGCTGTCGAAGCATCGAAGCATCGAAGCACTCAATCTACCAAGCGACTGCTCCCCACCCGAGTCTTGCCATCGAAGCCCGAATGCAGGAGCAGGCACCTTCGTGAGCTGCCGGAGCACCTCGAGGGATTCTTGGGAGTGCTCTTCTGGAGGCTCCTGGAGGCCTCCCCAGGGCCTCTGATGGGCTTCGTGGTGCCTGTTGAAGATCATCTTGGACGATTTCGGGCTACCTGGAGGTTTCCTAAGGGCTATCTTGGACCATCTTGGGTCACCTTGGGGTCATCTTGAGGCCCCTTGGGGTCTGTCGCCGTTTTAGCGGAAGCCATCTTGGCTGAAGCCACTCAAGCTCCAACATAATGTTGGCGAGTTGAGCACTCAAGCGTCTGCTTACCGAGCGTGTGTGATCTTGAAGTAACTTAATTGGGATGGCTGTGGTAGGGCTGGCACCAATGAATATGTACCTTGTGGCGCAACTTGTCCAGGCCGTAACCGCCGCGACGTCTACGATGATGCTTCGCGCCATCTACCAAGACAACGCCTCGCGCAGCGTGCGTGCGCCACCACGTACAAACGCAAGCGTTGTGCTGTACGTCACAACGCACGCCTCGGATCAGCACATGAGCTTTTTAGAGTGTATGCCGCCGCTGATACGGACTTCGCCGATGCTTATGAAAACGGACGTCATCTTGTACGTTGGGATGCACGTTGGGAGCAACACAGTCCAAGAAGACAAGAAGCGTCGAATCCCCCGGCTGTTGGAGAAGTGGCCCGTGGGAAATCGTTTCGTCTATTTCGATAAGAATCCGGGCCCCGGGAAGCAGAAGGGCGCAATGAATGCGGCCCACGTGGGATTTTCCAGCGGATGGTTCCGAGGTTACGATTGGGTTATCAGGACAAACCCTGACGTTGTGATCTACAACGAGAACTTGATCTGGCCTCTCATGGAAAAGGCAGAGAATTGGGGTATATTCGCCGCTTGTGGGACGTACTGCGAGCCGCATTCTGGCTGTGCTCCTAGACAGACCCACACAGACTTTTTTGCCGTACGGCCATCTCGAGTGCCACCAGATGCCTTCGCAGACTGGCAAACAAACATCAATGCAGAATATCAGGCGACCGCGGCATTCAAAGACATATATGCAGCAAAGGCCGACGTATACCTCCCATGGCATTCTCCGAGTCTCATTTGCCGTGTGACGGGGGGCGGCGTGTTCCACAGCACGAAATTCTGCCACGAGTTCATGGAATCCCGCCCTTTCGAGGATTAGGCCTTGTCCCAGTCCATGGCTTTTCCATCCTAGCTATTTGCAGTCAGAGGGATTTGCTACAAGGCGCAACTACGCCGCCGTCGCTACGCGTCGTTTGGACCCGTCCAGCTCTGGCGGCTTCTCGACTCTGCGTTAGTCTACACGTCAACGTCCCTGGCATCATTAGCACCATCGTCATTGCCACTCGTCAGACAAAATCTTGAGGTCCCTTGGAGCCGTCTTGGGGCAATCTTGGTGCTGGCCCCGCACTGGTTCCCGCGGTTAGACCGCCCTTGGGCCCTTTTTTGGGGCCCTCTTGGGGCCCTCTCCAGGCTTCCTCGTTTTTGTTAACTTTCTCATGGTGTGAGTGTCCAGCTGGTGGGGCTGGGATGTTGTATAATACTTCGCAGTGGCTGTAAGTGAGGAATAAAACGCTTCTCAAATGCAACCGTTTTTTTCCGCCAGTGCTTGAGGAAGCGAGAAGAGAGTAGCGATAGCCGTGGGGCGTACAACAAAAAAAACCCTCCTGGGGAATGTTGGTCTGACGGTTGTCCTCCCTGCCTGCCCCAGGCGTCGGAAGCCATTACTGCGCGGCGCTCACGCAGCGCGCTCTGGGGCCCGCCTCCCCTCCCCCGGGCGCAGCCCCGGGAAATGGACACGGTGAGCTCTGCCCCTCGACGACCTGAGGTGCACGTGCCAGCACGGAACTGTCGGAGGGAGGGGGGAAAGGAGCAGGAGGAGGAGGAGGAGGAGGAGGAGGAGGAGGAGGAGGAGGAGGAGGAGGAGGAGGAGGAGGGGGAGGGGGAGGGGGAGGGGGGGAGGAGGATGAGGATGAGGATGAGGATGAGGATGATGATGATGATGATGATGATGATGATGATGATGATGAGATGAGGAGGAGGAGGAGGAGGAGGAGGAGGAGGAGGAGGAGGAGGAGGAGGAGGAGGAAGAGGGGGAGGAGAAGCAGGAGGGGGAGGAGGAGGACGAGGCGTGGGGCATTGCTGCACTGCTTCCACCGCCGCCCCTCAAATCTCTTCCCGCCGCGTGGCGGCCCTCAGGTAACTGTGCGGCTGCCTTTGGACACCCGGCCCCTGCCGCTGCTGGCCCTGTTCTTCGGCTTCGTGCCGTGGGTGCTCCCCATAGCGCTCTTCGCCGACCTGGTGACCACTCATAGGGTCTCAAGCTGCCCCCCCGAGGAGAAGGAGGAGGAGGATGAGGAGGAGGGGGAGGAGGAGGAGGAGGAGGAGGAGGACCGGTGCTAGCCCAAGACTCATCAACGATGTTGGAATACACCCTCCTTCCAAGCTCCCTCTTCATAGGCCCCTACAAGGGTTCATTTCCACTGAGGGAATTATTCCGTGGGGGACAGCCGATTGAAGAGCCTGAAGGGTGCCAAACATTATTCTCCGAACTTTAACGCCACGAATCAACCTGACTGTCGCGTCTTGACGATCCCGAGTCGCGCCGGAGTACAATTCCTGGGACTTGAACACCGCGAATCAACGTACCGTTGCGCCTTTATAACCCTGAATTGTTTTATGCCACCGTTTCTGGTACTCTAGCTATGCGAATCCGTGAAGCTCTTGCAATTTTTGAAACGACTGTGCACGACGACTGTGCTGGGGTAATTCACCTGGTGCACGTACCCAGTGAAACAGTTCACGAAGATGTCGTAGAGGAGCTCACTGTACAAGAACTCCTCAGGAATGAAAATCTTCGAAGGCTCATCGAGCCAAATACATATCAAAAACAAGCACTGCACCGCATGGTAGTACAGCACAAGGATGGACCAGTCCAGCAACCCGTACTTGAGCAGTACGTGGACGAAAAAAAGTACGTAGCCAGCAAGATGTGTTCGCCAGCATATCTGAGGCACCTCCTTCCCCTCCCCACGCGGTCCCTCACAGAGCGGAGAGGGGGTGTGCGCGGGAAGGGAGGGGGCCTGTCTCGATTGCACAGGAGGAGTAAACTCTCCTCGCAAAAAGAAATAGCCGTCTGGCATCACCACTGATCTGATGCTCATACTCTGAAATACACCTCATTGCTCACGTTTGACTCATGTCCCTGCTCCTCGGTACTCATCCCTCTCAGCAGTCTGACAAGGCCTCCGTGGCAATTCTTTTGAATTCTGACTGTCCAGCCCAGGAGGCCCAGGGTACATATATACATATATATATATATGTATATATATGCAGTGGACCCGAGGGGATACAAGCTCCGTTGCATTTAAGCCATCGTGGGCACCCGTATGGGCTCTACGGGTCTACCCCCTCCGGAAATAGCATGACACTGATGGGCAGCATGCAATAGAGAGACCTCTCATCACCATGGGTTGTCCCGTCCACAAGAAACTAAGGATACACATATCTGCAGCTGACCTGAGGGGATACACGTTCCGTCGCATTTAAGCCGTCGTGGGCACCCGTACGGGCTGTACGGGTCTACCCCCTCAGGAAATAGCATGACACTGGCCGGCAGTGCGCAATAGAAAATACTCGTCATCACCATTGGTTGTCCTGTCCAAAGGAGTCCCAGGATACGCGTATATGCAGTGGACCCGAGGGGATACACGTTCCGTCGCATTTAAGCCATCGTGGGCACCCGTATGGGCTCTACGGGTCTACCCCATCGGGAGAATAGCTTGACACTGTTGAGCAGCGTGCAATAGAAAATACATGTCATCACCATCGGCGGGGATGCTGATAGGAGCCACTCAGTCCGTCGATCAGGTGGTACAAAGACCAGAGAGGAATGTGCGATGGTTCTTCATGGCTCTGCTCTCGCCGCACTTGGTGCATTTGATGGTCAGGTCCGTCTCGTCCACATCCGAGAGGTGGTGAGATCGTGGGACCTTGTTGGCATTGTGCCCACGAATTCGTTGATTAACAATCTCTGGAGTCAAGTGCCTGGCCGCCTTTGATAATGCCGCAGCTTGGGCTGCTTCTGGCGATCCTTGGCATTGCTCTCGTATCCATTTCGCCATGGAGCGTATGACTGCACTGCGTCCACAATTGATGCACTTCACTCGTCGATCACCTCTCCATGCGATGTGCTCAATAACGTAGAATCCGTGGTCTGCTGCCGTGCGGTTGTGTAACAATCTCTTCTCGTTGGCGTGGAGCTCGTGGCCTCGGAGGCCATGGAGCGCTGCCTTCTCTTGGGGTGTCCAAGTCGTCGCTGAGGCTGCCACAAGGATGGGGACTGCTTTCTTGGGCTGAGATCCTCTCGTGGCTACTGCAGCAAGGGCTTTTTTCCTGAAAGTGTCTTGGCCAAGTTTGAGGAAGTCAACTTGGGTGGTTCCCAAATAGGTTTCGGCATCGTCCCCCAGGTAGGTACAACAGCTGCCGAAACAGATCTAGTAGTGGTAGTCATCGCAGTTTTGAAAATAACGGACATAGATGCCTCGTGCATCAGAAAACGCGGACGACAAAGACAGCCAATTGCAGGGCGCATTCCCAGCGGCACCAAAGAGCGTGCTGGCTTCGTCCCCTTCGTGTGCGGTGTACCTCGTGGAGAGAGACAGGCCTGGCACAAGACCGCCATGCGTAAGGCTGCCGTGCTGAAATACCTTGCCATTCTCTCCAGGGTAACATTCTCGGGGTCCTCGCTTGGCCCGCTAGGTAGCAGGCCCGTAGCATTAGTGAAGTCAATCGAAAGTTCCATCCACGTAACACTGAGTGGTGCAATCTCCGAGTCATCATATCTCCATTTCAATTGCGAGAAGTACCACACCAGTGCTGGAAAGAACTGCTGCTGATAGTACCACTCGTTTGCCGTCAAAAGCTATGGGATGGTTGGTCTGAACGTCCATGCGGCATTCGGTACCACTGGGTCCCACTCGTATCCTGGAAAAGTTGTTCGCGGTGCCCACTCCAGGGGGTTGTCGGTGAAGACAGGTGGTGCTGGACAGGGTACCGCGCTGGCCGATGAAGTCGTTGTCGTATTCTGTGGAGCCGCTTGCTTCCCTCTTAGTCTCCGTGATACGGTGGCCGTCGAAGGGATGGAGCTGGATGCGCGGGTCCGAGCTGGTGTAGGGATTCTCGAAAGCGAAGGGGCTGACACTGGGGCATTGATTCCTGACTGGACAGCTGCGCGTGTGTGGTCACACACAGACGCTGTATTGTCTTCCTCGTCCATGCCCAAGTGTGCCCAGGGATCATCTTCGTCTATGTCTGGTAGTTGGCCTTTCTGGTCATCATCTTCTTGTCGATTCTCAGCTTGTAGGTAAGCGTGAATCTGTTCAATTCTTGCATCTCGGGCATCGCGTCCTAGTGTCTTTAACTTGGCAGCTCTGGCAAATAAGACTCGCGTAGCCGTCACCTGGAGTAGAAAACACAATTGTTGGTCGCGTAAATGCTGCTGAAGAATAGGTACTGGGAGCGCGTGCTGTCTCGCTGCAAGTACAGCTCCTTTGTCTGCTGCTTGAATATATTCCCAGAAAGGGCGCTCATCATCTGCGATGTCGTCCTCTTTCTTGTGGGCCTTGATTTTTTGAATAGCAAAGTGTTCAACACCTTTCGCCGTGATCCCCTCTCGATTGCGGCCCACAAATCACGATGGGTGGCAGGTTTGATCTCCTCTCCTCGTAAGATAGAAGTCACCAATCGAACGCAATATAAAGAATCTGTAAGATACATCTGTGGACACCAGGCCCAGCTCACCCAATGACGTATGGCAGCTGCTTCAGCACGCTGAGCGCCCTGGGCCACTGACAGCAAGGGCATGTTGATGTTCGTGGCATGGTTGGGGCCGTAGTAGAGGGAGTATCCACTACGTCTGAATCTGAGGTCACTCGCTTGCCCAGGGCACGCGCCATCACCTCCCACAACTTTGAACTGCTTTCCATCAATAGTCTTCACAAGATCGACCTCATCGCTACCACCATGGTGTGGTGGCTGTGGGAGAGGAGGGTTTTCTGGTAGCAACTGTGCACTGAACTGGTCGTACTCAGGGCGGTCCAAAAATATGCCACAGTGTTTCGTGCGCACCGGTAGCTTTTTCAAGAATTCAAGGGTGTACAAGTTCATCAGCTCCTTCCTCTGGTCAGCCCACTCAGGGCACTCAAAGAGAATGTGGCCCATGTCCTCCACTGGGGAGCTGCAGAAAGGGCAAACCCGATATTTCTCGCACTTCGTGATATGGGTAAGACGCGGTCCAGTGACAAAAGCACCCTGCAAGTAGCATCTTAGGAAGAGGAGCTCAGGCCCCGTCACCGTGGGTACGGGGATATCCTTGGTACGAAGGTCCAAGGATTCAGGGACTAGAGGTCGCTGAGGTCGCTCATCTGCCTCTTCCTGTTCAGGGTCATCTCTTCTTTCTGCCAACACTCGTTCAGCTCCACGTAGTACCGAGGTGGTGACGTGGTAGTTGATCTGGGTGAGGTCGGCCATGTCCTTTCTTTTTGCCAATTGTTAATCTGTTTTGTAAACAAAGTGTCGCAAATCCTCGCAGAGTGTATGCAGCCGCCACCCCTGCGGTTGACCAGTCATGGAGATGGCCTGCCCCGTGGGTCTCGTAAACGTGTCGAAGTTCTCCGTCCAGGCCCAGTCCAGGGCCTTTGCTGCAGAGAGTAGACGACCCACAGGGCCTCCCGGAATATGTTTACATTGCTTGGTACTGTACCACTCCCAATTCTGCTTGGCCATCTGCTCGAGACGAGGCGCCGTCTTGGAGGTAAAAAGACGCCTCGCGATGTAGAAGGGTTGCCCAACAGAAATTTGGATTGGATCCATGGAATGTCCTTTCAACAATGGAGTCATGGTAATGGCAGGGCTTCGCAGGAAGGTACCTTTGGTCCACAACGATCGAATAACACTAGATCTGAAATTTCTGTTGTTCTTCAAACCAAGCCCTCGAAACTCCTGGCCTGGTGCAAGTCTTGGTAGCGCAGCTGCTGTCAATATTCTCTGCTTCCCTTTCGGGCCAACAGGTGCCATCTGGGTTTGCTTGAAAATCCGAAGTGCACTATTGAAGCGTCGGTCTCTGTAGACAGGGGGACAGGATCCATAAGTACATATCTCGCCTCCCACCATGCAAAGTGAGTCGTGAGCTGCGGGTCGAAATCGGGCATGATGTCAATCATGGCAGCCTTCAGCTCCCTCTCGTGCATCTTGGACGTGGCAGAGAGTTTCGTCTTCGTCTTGTGCGCCTGTGTACCTGCATATGTATCAAACTCGAAAGAGGCCTTCGTCGCCAGTGCCACCTGTCTCCCGTGGTCGGCTGCCGTGGAACGAAAACTACCACCGTTGATGAAGGTGGAGACCTTGACATCCGCGGCATCCTCAATCATAAAAGACCAAATGCTCATAATTGCCAGGGCCTGCTGTAAGCTCCAGCTGTCTCCCTGAAGGTACCCGTTGGTGCGCTTCCACTCTGGAGAAGGAGCCTTTGTTGCTTTCCATCTGCATGTGAGGTTCGAATAGAATAGTTGAGATGCTCGGACAAGCTTCCCTCGGGCACCTAGGCTCAGCATGAGGTGGTCCCCTATGTCGAACTCCAACAAATCAAAGAATTTCTTCTGGTCCCTGGAGGTGCCAGAGAGTGGTGTGTCCGTGAGGCGAGAATGTTCAATGGCCAAGGCAAGCTCGTACGCAACCGTCTGGTAGTGGTAACCTGCACGTGCACCTGCCGCTCCAGGGTGAAGCCAGTCCTCGCTCCATTTTGTCATATGAAGAAACCTCGCTCCAGCACTGGCTGTGTAAATCGGGGAGAGGTTCGTTATCGGGCGTGTTTGATCAGCTCCAGCAACCCACAGGTGGTCAGGGTCAATGTCTGCGGCATGGTCTGCATCCACGTCCCACTTGGGGAGACATGACGTGATGCCCAGCGTAAGTGCTCGAGGCCATTCAAGCCACCCTTCCTCGACTCCATTGAGTAAGGTGACATATAAGTCCAAGATGTTACCAGGTAGAAGTCGGAGCTCCGCGACTCGCCATCCGCCAAGTGCAGGTGCTCGTCGCACCGACATCTTCTTGACTTGGCTTCGAAGCGCAGCTGCTCCAAGGACAGGTAGTTCACGCGGAGTATGTCGTATGTACTTGCCATATCTCTCTTTGAAGGTATTCCAGTCACACAGGTGAGCTTTGTTATAAATTGGTTGCCACACTTCATCTACTCTCTGGAGGACGTCCGCTCGTGAAGTTAGAAGCTCGCCAGTTGAGGATCGTACTGCATGAAGTGTGCCATACTGCCTTTGTTTTATCTAGGTATAAAGTTCTCGCCCCCCCTCATGTCGCATACGTTCTCGTAGACGTGCACGCCAGTTGTTGATGCGAGACTTCATTCTTTCACATCTTAGCTTTTCTTGTCTCTCAACAAGGTCCGTTTCCCATTTGAATCAGATAGAATCCTCAGGTATTTGGTGTGGGAGGTCTCCTTGGAGTCTCAGCGCTCGCTTGACCTGAGGGCTGACCTTACACCACAGACGCTGCAGTCTGAGAGCGTCCTGAAGTTTGAAATCTCCATCTTCTGTCCGTTTGCTCTTCGCTATTTGGTAACGAAGTTCAATCACCCGGCCATGCATATTCTCAAACTTCCTGAGGCCAACTGTTGTGGGACACTCAGGCGCCTTCTTCATGATGTCCACGGCAACGTCCTCTTCTATCAATGAAGGTGGTGAGCTCCGTCCGTGGTAACAATGATCAAAAGGGCCTGCTGCAGCAAGTCGATGGTCCAGAAAATGCTCCGCAATACGTCCTGCAACCTGCCAGGCAGCATCTGTGTTAGAATTCTCAAGGGCATCGTGGAAAGCATCCCCATAGGCGTCAATAGCCGCTCTACCCATTTCATGCACTTCGTCCTCTGACAACTTTGGAGCAGCTGGCGTGGGGGATGGGAGGGGTGCCCGAAGACGTAGGCGAGTCTCCTGGAGGGTGTCCAGGCTCAATTCAAATTCCAAACCAATGTGCCCTTTGACTCCGAGGTCTCTTCGCCATTGGAAAGAAGTAGTCATATCTTTGGCAAGTGTGTTCACGATCGCCATGTCGGGGCGAGATGTCTCGGGGCCACTGCTCGCCCTGTCCCACTTGGGGTCCTTGCTGTAGGTAGGCTCAGCTCCATATATCGCGCCAAGGTCATGTCACCTGCCCGTGTGTAGAATACCGCTAAGTGCAGGGCTGGTCTCCGCACTCGTGTTGGCGTCCATGCATGCGATGATAGCCTGATCGCCAAGTGCAGCACAGTCGTCAAATGCCATCTCGAGGTTTCGTGAGTTTCGAGTCCGACACAAGCAGTTGTGGCCAGCCTCATCATAAAGGTTGACTACATGGAGAGGTTTATTGTTGAAGATGAGTGCAGTCCGCATCCATCTCGTAGTGGCATGCAACTCCTTTGCTGCTCCCCATGCTCGTCCACGTTCCATTCCAGTAGCACGGCCTGCTCTTACCAGGGTAGCCACACCACCCTGAGCAAGTCGAACCATTTTACCATTCTGTCCTCTCTGTTGTCGTACAGGAAGACCAAAAAAGGAATCGTAGCCACTTTGCCTGGCAACCTTAGAAGCTCCAAGTTGACCTTTGGCATCGAGGCGAGTCTCTTGCAACATAATAATATCGGGGCTGAGATTCTCCAGTCTTGCTTTGAAGCTGTTCCAAGCCGAGATATTCACACTAAGAAACTTGACAGTGGTGGTCGTCATGATCACAGGTCTTCTTCAACTTTCATATCCGTGGACTCTCGCAAACGCTTTGCTGCTTGTTCAAGGCTGTCGTCAGCAGAAGTGGCTTGCGCCTTGAGAGTATTTAAAACAACCTGGAGGCCACTGTTCGTCGCCGCCATCTGCTGCTGTAACTGGAGAGTGTGTGCACCCACTGCTGCACTGATCGCCTCCGTTAGGAACCTCTGAAATTCTGGACTGAGACCACTGCCTGCAGGAGGCCGTGCATCAGGAATAGGAACATGTTCACCACCGGTAGGAGGACTTGCCTTCGCTTTTGCAGGGGGAGGTGACAGTCGTGCTGCAATGGGAGGCTTCGCTTTTGGTGGCGTCGGGGGTGCGTCGGGAGGTGTGTACTTCGTCAGCATATCGAGCCATGTTGGAGCTGTCGCCTTCGCCTTTGGTGCAGGAACCTCCTGCATGTTGATAGTCGCCTGGATGCCGCCAATACTGATGTCACGTACACTCGGAGGAACTTTAGCCCTGACGATGCAACATGGTTTTGCTTTGGCACCCTTCCCTTTCTTCTTTACTCGAATCGGTTCTGCTTCCCATCCAATCTGGTCCTTGAGCGCTTGGCATAGCCCAGCGCCTTCGATATTCTGAGGGAGTGGAGATATTTCCCATGCCATAGGCATGGGTGGGGCTCTATTCTGAATCAAAATCCAAGCCGCTGGCGCCTTCTCCTTGAGCACGCGATAGAATAGCTTGGTACCAATACTTTTGAATGCTATGCCTTGGCCTCCTTCGAGATCCTTCGTCATGTCGAGCGCCTCTGACATCGTGACGTCTGCGTTGAAGGGGATGAAGTCCTCAGCATCTCTTTCCATCTGCAATACTTCGCCATCTCCAGAGCGGGCTCGCTGGAAACATACACCATCAATGCCTGACAACGTTCGTAGCACAGCCGCCTTGGAGGGGGGAACCTTGAAGAGGCCACTGATGACTCTCTGGCCCGTGACTTCCTCACTGAAAACTCTGCCGCTCCATGCCGTGATGTTCTCCACGCAGTGTCGAGAAATCTTCGTGCGTACGATAGCTGCAAGCTCCACATCGAGTACACGCCATGGAGGAATAGTCTCACATCTCTTCGCTTTGGTAGTGCCATCAGCTCTAGCATCTCTCGCCTTTTGCGCTTGCCCGTGGAGTTTCAGTAGATCCTTGAATACCGTTGGTGAGGCCGCCGTCTCGAGGATGGCAATCTGCATCAAAGTCGGGACCCGCTCGCCTTCCCATGCAATTGGGGTGGGAGCTCCCTTGGGGGCAACGTCTTTGTTAGCAGTACCTCCACTCGTCCAAGTGAAAAAGTCGTTTGATGACTCGGCGTCCACCAATATTGAGGGGAACATTCAGGTACTTCAAACGACCAGCCAACACACGCCTGCCCGCCATGACAATCAACTCTTTGGAGATCTGCTGCGGGTCTTTCGCGCCAGGATCATTGCAAAGGGGGGTCGTGGGGCGCTCGCCGGCCCGCCACTCGTCCGCGCTCAGACGTTTGGCCAGCTGCCCCGCCGTAATCGGGTGCTCCAGAATTCGTAATAAAAAGGGAGGGGGTCTGGACCCTCCAAGACAAGCCATTTCAGACCCCCCCCCCGTGGGAGGACCCTCCAAGACGTCGTCCCCAGCCCCCCCCAGGCCCTCCAAGATAGCCTGGGGGGGTCTGGACCCTCCAAGACAAGCCATTTCAGACCCCCCCCCCGTGGGAGAACCCTCCAAAACGTCGTCCCCAGACCCCCCCCAGGCCCTCCAAGATGGCCTGGAGGAGACCCCCCCCGAAATGAGACCCCCCTCCCTTTCTTATACGAAATCTGGAGTATACTTTCTCATGAGCTTCTGTGGTCGGAGGGGGTCCTCGAGCCACACCAGGAGTCCAACCGTCGGGGGTCGAGCGTCGCCGCCTCCTCCCGGGGAGGGGGCGGCTGGGGGCTTGACCTCCTCCTCCTCCTCCCCCTCCTCCCCTCCTCCTCCTCCTCCCTCCCTCCTCCTCCTCCTCCTCCTCCTCCTCCCTCCTCCTCCTCCTCCTCCTCCTCCTCCTCCTCCTCCTCCCCCTCCCCCTCCCCCTCCTCCCCCTCCTCCCCCCTTCTTTTTCTGCTTGTTGCTGTCTTTGTCTTTGTCCGCTCCCGTCGAGAGCCAGCTCTCGGTGAGCGTCGTCAGCTTGGGCTTGGTGCCTATGGGAACTTCTTTCGGCCACTCCTGGATCGCCTCGGAGACGTCTTTGACAGGTAGCCGTGGAACGACTGTGCACGATCTGAGAAAGGTGATGTTCAGACTCTGGGGCGCCCCCAGACTCTGGGGGTTGGGGGTTGCTCCGACTTTGTCTCTCGTTGTCCGACTGTGTCTCCTCGCTCATACCCCCTGCCTCCTTCTCCTGGTCCTCCTCCCTGTTTCTCTTCCTACTCCCTCTTCGCCTGCTTTTCCCAGTCCTTTTCTTCCTCTTCCTCTTCTTCCTCCTCCTCCTCCTCCTCCTCAACCTCCTCCTCCTCCTCCTCCTCCTCCTCCTCGCCCCCAGTGCGCCCAGGAGGCTTCCAAGATAGCCTCATGACGGCCCAGGAGGCCCCAAAGACGGCCCCAAGAGGCCTCTAAGACGCCCAAGATGGCCTCCAAGACGGCCCTGAAGCGCCTCAAGAGGACCCCACATCGGTTCAGAGAGGCCCCCAAGACGGCTTCCGACGGCGTCAGACCCGTCAGACGGGCCAGGAACGCTTTCAGACGGCCGAGGAGAGGCCCCCAA
>CAUYUJ010017559.1:217232-232308 GCA_963575745.1 Prorocentrum cordatum
TCCTCCTCCTCCTCCTCGGCGACGACGACGAGGAGGAGGAGGAGGTGTAAACGCACCCTTACCCAGCCCCTGCAGGACCAGGCAGCGACACTTGGACCAAAATTCCCGGCCCCTCTTTTGACCCCAGAGCTCTCGGCCCCGTCCAGGAGTTCCCGACCCCAACCCGGAGCTTTCGGCCCCATCCCGGAGCTCTCGACCCGCAGACGACGGCGACGACGACGACGACGACGACGCCTCGACCTGGAGTGGTAAGTTTTGCTGCTGCTTTTCCCCAGGGTTTTAGAGCCCTCGGGGCCCGGGGGGGCCCCCAAACGGATCCGAAGCCTCAAGTTTTTCCAGCCCACGACCGACGACCAGCGACGGCGACGACGACGACGACGGGCATGAGTTACTTGGCGCCCCCCCTTGGGAGCATCGGGTAATTGGGGGGGGGGCGCTCCACACCCCCCACTTACCCGGTGTCCCCCGGGGGACATCGGGTAACTTGACCTTGCAGGGGGGTGTTAGGCACGGGTTACCCGGTGGCGAGGGGGGGGCATCGGGTAACTCGACCTTGCACGGCGGGGCGTCGGGCATGAATTACCCGGTGTCCCCCGCGGGACCTCGGATCAGCGGGGGGTGCGCTCGACACCCGCCACTTACCCGGTGCCTCCCGAGGGCGTCGGGCAAGTCGACCTGGAGAGGGGCGCGTTCGGCATTATTCGGTAAACCAGTGGACCCCCATGAGACATCGGAGTCACCCGGTGGTCCCCGTGGGACAGCGGCCCATGGGACATCGGAGTCACCCGGTGTCCCCTGGGGGACATCGGGTAGTTCGACCTTGCAGGGCCGGGGGGGGTCTGGTCACGAGCTACCTGGTGCCTCCCCGTGGGACATCGGAGTTGCCCGGTGTCCCCCGTGGGACATCGGAGTTAGCCGGTGGTCCCCTTGGGACATCGGCCCGTGGGACATCGGAGTTGCCCGGTGGTCCCCCGGGGGACATCGGGTAGTTCGACCTTGCAGGGCCGGGGGGGGCTGGTCACGAGCTACCTGGTGCCCCCCCCGTGGGACATCGGCGATATCGGAGTTGCCCGGTGTCCCCCGTGGGACATCGGAGTTAGCCAGTGGTCCCCGTGGGACATCGGCCCGTGGGACATCGGAGTTGCCCGGTGGTCCCCGTGGGACATCGGCCCGTGGGACATCGGAGTTACCCGGTGGTCCCCGTGAGACATCGGCCCGTGGGACATCGGAGTCACCCGGTGGTCCCCGTGGGACATCGGCCCGTGCGACATCGGAGTTACCCGGTGGTCCCTGTGGGACATCGGCCCGTAGGACATCGGAGTTACCCGGTGTCCCCCGGGGGACATCGGGTAACTCGACCTTGCAGGGGGGGGTCTGGGCATGAGTTACCCGGTGGTCCCCCGTGGGACATCGGAGTTACCCAGTGTCCCCCGTGGGACATCGGAGTTACCCAGAGGTCCCCGTGGGACATCGGCCCGTGGGACATCGGAGTTACCCGGTGGTCCCCCGTGGGACATCGGAGTTATCCAGTGGTCCCCGTGGGACATCGGCCCGTGGGACATCGGAGTTACCCGGTGGTCCCCGTTGGACATCGGAGGTAACTGGTGGTCTCCGTGGGACTCCGGCCGGCCTGGCCCCTCTTGGGCCCTCTTAGGGCCTTCTTGGAACCCTGGTTGGCCCAAAAGATGGCTCCAAGAGGGCCCTAAGAGGTCCCATCAAGAGGGCTCCAAGAGGGCCCCAAGAAGGCCCCAGGAATTATGTACCAACCCAGCGGCCGTTGGTACATAACTCCTGGGGCCCTCTTGGGGCCCTCTGAGGGCCCTCTTGGAGCCCTCTTGGGCCCCTGGTTGGCCCTAAGAGCGCCCCAAGAAGGCCCCAGGAATTATCCGTAGCCATTTTGGCTCAAGTACGACATCTATCAAGCCAGCTGGGCAGGAGCAGCTTCTTCAGCTGGTCCAGAGGTGGTCTGCCCAGGCCAGGACTCAGCAGCTTGCACGCTTTTCTCTATTCCTTTCCTCCCTCCCACTGCACAGCGGCCGCCATGCCTGCCGCCGACAGGTCCCGATCATCGGACTCGACGGGAAGCAGTGAATCCAGACGCAGGGACTCCTCGTCCCGAAGCCGCTCTGGCCGCTCGGATCCTGGCCGCTCCGTTGGCACCAAGAGCAAGCGCCCGAAGGCCTCCGACGGCGAGAAGCTCGACGAAGTGCTACGCGCGCTCCGAGGTTTCGGCTCGCAACTCTCCACGCAGTCCTACGACATTGGCCTCATCAAGAACCAGGTCGCTGCACAGACTGTTAGGTGTGATCAGCTCACGGTGAATATGACCACCCTCACCAATGACATTCAATCGAAAGTCGCTCAACTCGAAGGCCAACAGTCCGCCATGTTCACCGACCTGAACGACCGCTTCACCACGCTCAAGGGTGAGGTCCACACGCAGATCACGAATGAGCTCCGCGCCCAGGAAGCCCGTACAGCCGTGCCTATCTTCGACATAGACGACGAACAGGGTGCTGAGGTTCACGCCAAAATTCAACAACAGATTGCCGAGATCAAGGCACAGTTACGCACTATTTCGACAGCCCCCTCGGTCTCCAGCTCGGTCGAGGCGCAGCAGGACAACACTTGCACGCTGGTCGCGATCGGCTTCCCTCGCAAGATGCTCGCCCGCTCCCTGAAGACGATTGCCGACGCCATCAAGTCGCAGTACGCCCCGCAGGATGTCCAGGCTCGGATCACCGCCAAATGTTTTGACATGGCCAAGAAGATCACCTTCCACTTCGAGAGCGCCTCAGACGCCACGAACTTCCTGACGAACTACAGTCGCGACGGGGTCTTTCGCCATCCTGACCCCCTCGCCCCGCAGAACATGCTCAATATCAAGCTCAAGAGAGACCAGGACATCAAAGGCCGCCAGCTGTTCCTCTCCATGGGCAAAGTGCGCGCGCTCGTATCCAACCTGTTGGCTCCCAGGGGCATCGAAGTTGGCAGCAATGGGTTGGGAGGGCTCGTATACGCCTTGAAGTCAGAGAATGAACCCATCGAGATTGCCCAGATCCAGGTCTCGGGTGACGACCTCGCGATTTCCGTCGAGCTCGACGCCGCTGGCCTGAGAGAGTTTGGGTTGGAGACCCAGGCTGCCGCCATCCGCGCTGCTGCGCTTGTGCCCATCAGGCGTCCCTTTCGACGCTGATTCTGACTGCACTTCGGGTGGCCAGGAGGCCACAGTGACACGCACACGGGGGGCGCGGTGCGAGTGGGGACTGCCCGGCGGTGCGCCGTTAGTGACCCTCGCACCGTTGCTCCCCGGCCCCGCGCACGGCGCGGAGAGTTCAACTCTGCCTCTGGCTGGATGGAACACAGTGACACGCACACCTCCATCTTTTTCTTCGCACGAACGTGGTGAGGCCTTGTCTAATAGTCCTCCCTTTTCCCCCTCTCCCAATAGTCTTCCCTTTGTCCCGAAGGCTCCGCTTACCATCTGTTCGTGGAATACACGCGGTTTGTTCAGCTCTGTCAAGCGTTCAGGATGGCGTGCCAGCGCACGCTACTCACTCCTCCTCTCGCTCCCTCGCAGATTCGCTATCACGTGCTGCCAGGAAACACACGGACACATAGGAGATATCGGAGAGCTCCATCGCGAGCTGGGCTCGGCTTCCTCGGGCTGGTCGATTGGATCCTCGTTCTTCCCCGACTCTCAGCGTGAAGGAGGGGTCGTCACGATCATCAGTAGCGAGCTTAGTCAGCTGTTCGACACTATTACACATAATCCGATTATTACTGGTCGTATTCTCCATAGTCGTCTCTCTGGTCTGAATGGGTCCATCAGTATATTCAACCTCCACCTCCCTAACACGAGTGACTCTGTTGCCACGTTCTCCCGCGCGCTGTCATTGCTTCGGTCTGAATTCCAGAAGTACCCGAACGATCATAGGATCTTGATTGGGGACTTTAACTTTGTGCCTGAGGAGGAGGGACGTATGCTGTATGACGGGTCGGGATGGAGAGCAGGTGATCGCGCTCAGGCCAGGCTTTTTCAACGACACTTTCCTCACCTCACTGAATTTTACCAAGAGCAGGACACTAGGCGGGAGGTCAGGGATGGGGTCATTACTCTTTCGGCACGTTTGGATCGGGCGTACACCTCCCTTCCTCAAGCCATCATACGTGACCTGGACATACGCTGTGGCGTCCTGGGCAAGCTCAAAGCAAAAATGGCTAGCGATCACATCCCGATTTTCATCAATATCGAGCCCTTCAGGCCCCAAGATGGCCCCAAAAACATCCCGAAGTGGATCTCGAAGCACCCGGAGTTCCAACGGTTCCTGGAGGCCGCCATTGCAGATATGTCCACGGAGCTAGGTCCCTGGGAGCGCCTTGAGCAGCTCAAGGAATTGATGTTCGCCTCGGCCGCGCACGTGCGCGAGTTTGTCAAGCACGAGGTTGCCAACACACTCGAGCTTAAGCAGTATTGGGCCTTGCAGGCTCTTCGAGGATGGCGACTGGGCAAAGATTGGCTAATCCACCGTGCACTTAAATGCTACCCTACGTTACAGTCGCATTTTTGCCTCACCACGTTTCAGTGTATCCGCCTGGAGGGCCTCTGCAGTCTCATTCGCAGTATCCAGATGCAATTGATTGATGAGGAAGCACGGGAACTTGAACTAGCAGACCTCTCCCCTGAAGTCAAAGCCTCCAAGAAAAACCGAGTCAATCGAATGCAGGAGCTGTGGCGACGCTTTAAGAGTCGTACCTGTCTGACTGGCATATACGATGAGAATGGTGTACCCTGCAGGTCTGTCGACCACTCCGCCGAGGTCCTTAAGTCTTATTGGTCTGCTGAGTTTTCCGCTCCTCCTCTGAACGTCGATGAATTGGGCTGAGATTGATGCTTTCATCCAACCTATCCCTGAACCCCTTCCTCGAGCCTGGAAGCTTTCATACGGGGAATGGTATGACTATGTGAGGTCGCGGGTCCACAGTATGCCGGGTGAAGATGGGTTGCCATACGGGGTCTGGAAGATTCCTGATGCGTCCCGTCTGTTATACGATGTCTATCTTACCCTCTTTACAGATGACGTTCACGAGCTGCCTACCCAAATGAGGCGGAGCCTCATGGTCTTCCTACCGAAGGGCACAGAACCTCGGGATAAGCATGATGATGTTCTTCGACACCCTAGCTGCACGCGCCCGCTCAGCATGTCAAATACAGATGTGAAGATCTTAGCTGGTGCCATGTCTTGTTCGTTAGCCGCCAACACCAGCAGCTTGATCTCGCCCGAACAGAAGTGCGTTGCTGGCAGGGATATGCTCACTAATGTTGTGGAGGCGGAGGGTTGGGGGTTGGAACAACACGTCCTCGACAGAAAGAACTCTTGCCTCTTCCTCACAGACTTTTGCGCCGCGTTCCCTTCGCTGGCGATCCCGTGGATGCTGCACGTGCTAGTCACTATGAAGGTATGCCCTTATGTTTGCAAGTTTTTCAGCCTTCTCTACATGTCTAATATTGCCATCATCTGCCTGGGTGGAAGGATCCATGGAGAGTTCATCATGTCGAGCGGGGTCAAACAGGGCTGCCCGAGTAGTATGCTTCTTTTTGTACTTGCTGCAGACCCTCTGCTTCGTTGGGTTCGTTTCAAGGCGTCAGCGCACATCGACAGGACTTTCGCCTACGCCGACGATTTCTGCTTTGGTCTCAGAGACGTTTTCCGCTCCCTGGGCCCCCTCCTCGCCCTGCTGACTCGGCTCGAAAAGATTGCGGGACTCAGGCTTAACTTCAAAAAGTGTCAGATCCTGGTCGTGGGCTCCCTTGATGTGAACCTCCTGAGGGACTCGGTTCGGTTGCTTGTGGGTGAGTTCAAAAAGATCCAGGTCTTAGAGGTTGTCAAATACTTAGGTATCTATATCGGCCGTGGTGCCGAGATGGTTGCGTGGTGCGAGGCCGCCCCAAAGTTTCGTCGCCGTGTCGGGATCACCAGACAGCTGGGCCTCGGTCTCACACGTTCGGCGCTGGCCTTCAAAGTCATGTGTGTCTCCATCTTGTCCTTCACTCTACAACTTCACCCTGTATCCCCTGCTCTTCTTCACATGTATAAGGAGGCGGTCATGTACCTCACTGCGGGGCCACGAAACTCACTCTCATACGACTTATGTACGCAGTTATCTAGCTTCCATCTTCCTGTGGAATTTCAGGACCTTCAGACTCTTGCCCGTGCAACGTGCCTTCGCTATGTTATTCGCAGCAGCACTTTCAGTATCACGTTGTCGAGGCTGGAGGCCCTGCGAGATGAACGTGAAAGTATCTTCGTTCGGTTTTGCAGTGGATGGTGGAATTCATCTTTCCTTGCATATATGCGCCGGCTGTATGAGTGGTATTTCAGTCTGCCTCGCACTCCGTCGAGTCCATCTCCCCCTACTATCTTAGCACGCATCCCATCTGAACACAAAAAGCTTCAACATTTACTTTATGGTATGCTCTGGGCCAACACGTCGCGTCGAGAACACCCACACAGTATTCTACAGCGTCGTATTCAAAAATGGTTTCCCCTAGTACAGCGTGAGATGGTTGACAGGTTTTTCATCAATGCCCACTACGTGATTCAGAAAACACAGCCGTATATGATAGTGTCGCTCCTCAGATTCCTCTCGAGATCAGTCTGTACTTCGACCCGATTTCATTCGGCGGCGAAAGGCTGCCTCCTGGGGTGCCCACACGCGCAAGGTCGTGACCTTGACTCAGTTGCTCACTATGCTCGCTGCCCCCGTCTCTTTCATCTATTTCATTGTTGGCTTGGACACATTCTTCCACCGTCGCCGTCGATTCCTGAGGGGTATCCCTGGCTCTTCCCCGCACTCCTTCTTTCACCCTCACCACGTTCGTCTAATGTTCTCTTTGCCGCCTGTATCGATGCGTTCCTCGCTGCCCATTCCGCCAGGCGTAAGGGCACCCCAGGAACCCCAGCTGAACACTTCGAAGCTCGGCTGCGAGTTACTGCTCGCCGCCACCCTTTCCTTTCACGAGCGTGGAGTCAGCAGGCCGCTGTGCAGTTCTCTAGTTCCTCCTCCTCCTCTCCCCGTGTGCGTGTCACCGCTGCTGCTGCTGAGGGATCTCAGCCTGGGCGGGCCACTACAGGCCGCGGAAGGTGGCTTGAAGTGCCCGAAGTGGGGTCTTGAGGCACAGTGCCCTCAAGCATCGCAAAGAAGTTCAGGGGTTGATAGGGGTAAAAAAAAAAGAAAAAAAAGAAGGCCCCAGGAATTATGTACCAACCCAGCGGCCGCTGGTACATAACTCCTGGGTCCCTCTTGCGGCCCTCTTGGAGCCCTCTTGGGCCCCTGGTTGGCCCCAAGAGGGCACCGAGAAGGCCCCAGGAATTATGTGCCAACTCAGCGGCCGCGGGTACATAACTCTTCGGGCCCTCTTGGGGCCCTCTGAGGGCCCTCTTGGAGCCCTCTTGGGCCCCGGGTTGGCCCTAAGAGGGCCCAAGAGGGCCCCAAGAGGGCTCCAAGAGGGCCCCAGGAATTATGTACCAACCCAGCGGCCGCTGGTACATAACTCCTGAACCCTCTTGGGGCCCTCTTGGAGCCCTCCCGGAGCCCTCTTGGGCCCCTTGTTGGCCCATATGATGGCTCCAAGAGGGCCCTAAGAGGGCCCCAAGACGGGCCCAAACGGGGCCCAAGAGAGGCCTCGCAAACCGCGAGTAGGTGCCATCGAACAGCGCGTCTGGGTGGTCTCTGGGGCGCGTCTTGGAGCCCTCTTGGGGCCCTCTGGAGCCCCGTGGGTGCTCCTAAAAAGGTTCCAAGGGACATCCGAGGGGGTGGAAGGCGGAGGTGGAGGGGGAGGTGGAGGGGGAGTTGGAGGGGGAGTGGAGGGGGAGGTGGAGGGGGGCGGAGGGGGGTGGTGGAGGGGGGAGTGGAGGGTGGGGCGGGGTTTGATTAGGAAACTGGAAGAGGTTTGACGACCACGACGACGACGACGACGACGACGACGACGACGACGACGACGACGACGACGACGACGACGACGACGACGCGACGACGACGACGACGACGACGACGACGGCGACGACGACGACGACGACGACGACGGCGACGACGACCGACGACGACGACGACGACGACGACGACGACGACGACGACGACGACGACGACGACGATGACGAGTGGGCGCCTTGGAGTTCTCGTGGGCCGTCTTGGAGGCGCCTTGGGGGCCTCTTCGACCGTTAGGAGGCCGTCATGGGGCCGTCTTGGAGGCCTCTTGGGCGCTCTTGGGGCCATCTTGGGGGTCTCTTGGGCGGCATTGGGCCGTCGGCAGGCCGGAAACGTCAAAATCCGTCAAGAGCCCGCGGGAAATCAGCTGTCCTTGCCTCTTCGGGCCCTCATGCAGGTCCCCCTGGAGGCTTCTTGGACTGCATTAAAAGCCTCTTGGGGGCCTCTGGGGCCGTCCTGGGCCATCTTGGAACGCCTCGGGTGCATCTTGGGCCGTCTTGGAGACACATTGGGGCCATCTTGGGCTCTTGGGGCAATCCTAGCCGCCTTGGAGGCATCTTGGTGGCCATCTTGGGCCATTTGGGCCGTCTTGGTGGCGATGTGGGCCACACCTTCTGGTCCTTCCGAGGGGCAGGCGGTCTGGTCCCTCCGAGGAGTAGGAGGAGGAGGAAGAGGAGGAGGAGGAGGGGGTGGTGGAGGAGGAGGGAGGAGGGAGGAGGGAGGAGGGAGGAGGGAGGAGGGAGGAGGGAGGAGGGAGGAGGGAGGGCGCAGGGAGCCGGCCACGGCCGCAGAGGGAGCCAGCGAGGCGCTGGGCGGCGCCGCGCTGCCGGGCTGCCGGGCAACCCTGCTGAGGCCCTGGGCGGCGTGGGGGAGCAAGGCGGGTTGCTGGGGCGCGAGCTGCAGCGGCACTGGGGGCGCGGGCGCGCCGCGCAGGGCGCTGGCCCGGTACTGGGCACTCGCGGCTGCACCGAGCTCCCCAGCGCCAGTGCCTTCTCGCGCATGGAGGCGCAGGGGGGCGGCGACGCGCGGATCAGCAGTGGCGACATCTCGAACACTTTCTACGCCATGCAGGTCCCGGAGCGCCTCTGTGAGTTCTTCTCCCTGCCGCTGTGCGGGCTGGGCTTGCTGGCGTGTCTCAGTTGGATGACGTCCTTTTGCGCGAGTCGGAGCTGTTGCTGCTGCTGCTGGGGCTCACCATCCTGCCCATGGGCTTGTCGTGGGCCCTCCACCTCTGCCAGTGCGTCTCGGAGGTCGCCCTCGCGCGCGCCCGCGTGGCACCCAAACAGCAGGTCCGCGACCGCAGCCTGGGCGCCCGGCTCGGGCCAGGGCTCCCCCCGCTGGGGCGGCCTACGTAGGCGACTATCTGGCGGCTGGCTGCCTGTGCGCGAAGGTGCAGGCCGTGGCGCAGAAGGTCGAGCGGGAGCTCTATTCGCTCGGCTTCGTCGTGCACGAGACGGTCAGCGCCGCGCGCCTGGCCAGCTTCGTCGGCTTCGACCTCGACGGGCACGAGCACTCAGCGCGGGTCTCTGCCCGCCGCGCCTGGCGGCTCCGCTGCGCCATCGAGGAGCTCGTGCGGCGCGCGGTGGTCAGGGGCGCGCTCCTCGAGATCGCCCTGGGGCGCTGCACCTGGGTCCGCCGCGAGCTCTGGCGCGTGCGCTCGCTGCCCCCGCTGTTCGTCTGCCTCGCGGGCGCGGAGTGGCATCGCGAGGTCGCGGCCAGTGGCGCCTCTGGCTGGGGCTGCGGAGTCTGCCGCCGTCGCTGCTCGCCCGAGGCCGTCGCCGAGGACTCGGCCCGCGCGCGCGAGCGCGCGCTGGGGTCGGCGAGCGCCGCCTCCGTGCTCCGCGACCCTGCCCGCTGGCCGTCCGAGGTCGCCAACGACTGGGGCAAGGCTTTCGGCGAGGTCGACCCGAAATTGGCGGTCGGCGACAGCGGGGCGGTCACGCATTCGATCTCGTGGCGCGACGCCCGTCAAGTCTACCGCGCTGAGGGCCTTGCGCTGGGCTCCGCGCTTCGGCGCCAGCTTCGCGCGTCCGACGCCTTCGGCTCGCGGATCGTCTGCCTCGTCGACAACGTGTCGTTTTCGCTCGCCATGGGCAAGGGCCGCGGCGTCTCCGCCCAGCAGCGCGGCGTCCTCCGGGAGATTTGCGCCCGCGCGCTCGCCTGCAGGCTGCGCGTTATTGCCAGGCGGATCCCTGGCGAGATCAACCCGTCCGACGGCCCGTCGCGCGGGCTGCCGTGCATCAAGCGCGTGGGCCCTGACTTTGCTGCTGGCCTTGGCGATCGCCTCTCCCATCGGCCCGGCAGCCGCCGGCAAAAAGGTGCGTCCGGCAGAGCCGCCGATGCCGACGGGCCGCCCGCGCCTGGCTGCCCCCCTTGGACGATGGAGCTGGCGTTCTCGGGGCGCCGCAGCCTGTGGCGGCGGCTGCCCGCCAGCGCGAGGCGGTGAAGGGGTGCCTGCAGCTGGGCATCACCTACCTCGAGCAGAGGTCGGTCGGCAAGGGCGCGCTCTCGGACTACCGGCGGAGGGTCGGCAGCTTCGTGGAGTGGTGCTTGGGCCTCCACTTGGATTTCGGCAATTGGGCCCAGCTGGACGTGGCCGTCACGATCTATTTCGACTACCTGTACTTCCACGGCTACAGAAGGGGCGACGCGTCGCGGCTCCTGTGGCGGCCCTCGATTTCTTCCTGCCGCCGATCGGCCGCGGGGGCGACCAGGCGCTTTGCCGGGCGTCGCGCAGCCTGGCGGGCTGGGGCAAGCGCGCCCCGCGCCGCGCGCGGAGACCTATTCCTTGGCTCGTGGTCGCGGCCGTGGCGGGCGCCATGCTGACGCGAAGGCAGTTTGAGCAGACCGTCGCGATGATCCTCAGCTTCGCCTGCTACCTCCCTGTCCGAGTGCGACCTGCTGATGGCGTTGCAGGTGGCCCCACCCGTCGGGGGGGCCGCTGGGAGTTCGGGTCTCGCCGCGCTGTTCCTCTACCCGAACGGGCTGGGGCGCTCCAGCATGACGGGCCTCTGGGGCTTCACCGTCGCCCTCGGCGCGTTCCTGGTCCCAGCGCGCTTGGGCCTCGAGTGGCGGGCCTCGACGCCGTCGACGCGCCTGTGGACACATTCTCGCGGGGGTCTCTCGGTGTGGGCATGGCGGAGGCGGCCTGCACGCTCGGGCTGACGGACTTCCCGGCCCCGGCCTGCGGGCTGCGCCGCGGGGGGGCATCCGACGACCTCTTGGCGAATCGCCGCTGTGCCCTGGAGGTTCAGCGGCGCGGTGGCTGGGTGCCCGACGAGAACTTCTGTTTTTGCGTCGAGCAGGCCCGGATCATCGCCGAGCTGCAGCAGGCGGGCGCCCGCCGGATGGGCGAGCAGCTCGCGGCGATCTCCTTGCAAGCGCCGCGGCCCCCGTGCGGTCACCGACTTCGCCCGGGCTCTTGAGCTGGCGTCCACCCGCGAGAGGTAGCCCCCGACTCTGTCGATCCGTCGGCACCTAATCAGAGAGTTGCATGGCGCTTTCGAGTCGCAGAAAGGTTCCTCTCGTACGGTGGATTTGTTCGCGGGATCAGGCCGCCTCTCTGCATCCGTCTGGTGGCGAGGACTTGCAGCCCTGCCAATTGATTTCGCTTCGAAGCCTTGGTTCGACATGGGCCTGCGGGCCATCCGCCAAACCATCAGAAGCTGCGTCCGCGGAAGGGGTGTGCGGCGCTATCTGGATCGCGCTCCCTTGCAGCTCATGGAGCCAGGCCCGCCGCGGGCCGACGGGGACTTCCTGGTGTACCACCCGTTCTCGGGACCACTTCTGAGGGCTCCCCAACCTGGGGCTTCGACCCGGGGCGGCCGTCGAGATCGGGAACGCGCAGCTCCACTTCGCCCTGGGCCTCGTGTCGCTGTGCCGCTCCATGGGTGTCCCCGTCTATTTCGAGAACCCCGGTTCGTCGTGGGTCTGGTCGACCCCAGGCTTGCAGCCCTTATCGGAAGCCCCCGACGCATCGATCGGTCTTCAATCTCGACATGTGCGCCTTCGATGCCCACCAAAGGAAGTTCACCAAGGTGGCCTGCTGGGCCCGCCATCATCCTGACCCCCCCCCAGTAGCCCGTTGTAACTGTAGGAATGTTTTCCTCTCTGAGAAACCCCACATCGTTTTTTCCGGTCACGACCTTGTCTCGGGCATTCTCTGGACCCGATTTGCCGAACCTTATCCAGTCAAGTTTGGCAGCCATTTCTTTGGATTGACTGCTAAACAAACGGCTTTCCAGGTTTTGCGCGAATGGTTTCCGTTGCCTGTCCCCTTTCCTGTCCATATTCGTAATATGTGTTAATGTGTTTTTCGGCATCGCTTTGCTTCGCCACTTGACCTCTCGGGCTCGGATCTCCTCCTCGGTGGTGTTTGTCGGTGGTCTTGTGCCTCTTTCTCTCTTCCTCGCCCCTCCTCGTGCTTGCATGCTCGTCGCTCGCCAGCTGCACTCGTCGGTGGAATCGCCCGGGACGCCCGCCCCACAGAAATGTTGGTGTCGCTTGGGGTGTAGCAGGATATGATGATGACGATGATGGTGGTGATGATGACGATGATGATGATGATGATGATGATGATGATGATGATGATGATGATGATGATGATGCTGATGCTGATGATGATGATGATGGCAAATGACAATGCTGATGATGATGTTGCTGATTCTTGTTGTGGTGGTGATGATGATTTTATGCGGATGATGCTGATGATGATGGTGATGGTGAGGGTGTTGATGACGTTGGCGACGACGGCGACGACGACGACGATGACCATGACCAGGACCACGATGATGATGATGACGATGACGATGCTGATGATGACGGTGACGGTGATGATGATACTGATGATGATGATCGTGATGATGATGATGCTGATGCTGATGCTGATGCTGATGATGATGATGACGGTCATGATGACGATGACGACGATATTGATGATGATGATGATGATGATGATGCTGATGCTGATGCTGATGCTGATGATGATGCTGATGATGATGGTGGTGATGATGATGGTGGTGATGATGATGACGGTCATGATGATGACGACGATAGTGATGATGATGATGATGATGATGATGATGCTGATGCTGATGCTGATGCTGATGCCTGATGCTGTTGATCATTGTGATCATTACGATGATGATCATTATGATGATGATGATGATGATGATGATGATGATGATGATGATGATGATGATGGTGGTGGTGGTGGTGGTGGTGGTGGTGATGATGATGATGATGATGATGATGAGGAAAAGAAGGAGGAGGAGGACGAGGAGGAGGAGGAGGAGGAGGAGGAGGAGGAGGAGGAAGAGGAAAAGAAGACAGGATGTGTCTGCCACTCTTCAGGTCTCCACCGTGGTGATAATCACCGTTCTCCTCGCGGGGGCCTCGGGCGCCTGGCCGCCGGGGGCGCGCGCGCGTCGGAGGCTCGGGCGCCGCCCGTCGGTGGCCCTCCTGAGGAGAACTCGACGGTGGGGGGGGGATCTGCAAGGGCGCGAAGATGACCGCACTCCGCGCCTCGCGGCCTGGGCCGGAGCGCTGTTCCTCTCCGGGTGGCAGAGCGCGCGCCGCGCTCCGCGATTCGCGCGGCGATGCGCGAAGCTGGGTGACCGGGGGGAGGACGGAAGCCCAGGAGGAAACAAACGTGCACAGGCACAGATAACCGCCGATTCCCCGGCAAATATGGGGAGGTATGGGAAGAGTGAGTGTCGGGGGCGGAAAAAAGGGGGGTGAGTACTAGGGGGGTGGATATCATGGCGGGGGGCATGATACTTCCCCAGATTTCATGGCGCCTCTTCTTATTTCAATACGGTCCCGGCCCCCCCGCTGGGCCGCACACATGCCGCCAGCCATGTTTTGCACCCCCCCCTTGGACACCCCCCTCTTGGCCGCTCCTGAGAGTGGGAGGGCGAGAGTCCACAACATCTGGGCAGATGTGGGGAATCCTGGGATTCGTGTCTATTTCTTGCTGTGCACCTGGGCCCCCTCAGAAGAGAGGGAATGGAGGGGAGGGGAGGGCGGGGTCGAGGGATGCGGTGAGGGAGGGAGGCAGACGGGCACGGCCGAAGGAGGTAGGGCGCAGGAGGCAGCAGGAGGGACGGAGCAGGAGGGAGGGGAAGGAGGGTTTGAGGGGGGAAGGAGGGGGAAGCAGCAAACTGAACAACAATCGGGGGCAGCTGGAGGAGCGCAGGATTATTCGTACTCGGCTCATTGTGCGGTTCTCCAGGCAGCGGCAACTCATGCGACGTAGGAGGCCTTTGTCCACAGCTCGACGCCGTGTTGAGGGGGGAGGGAATACGGTCGGACTGGGGTATACATCGAGGTCGGCTCGGGGAGGGTTGTTACCCTAATGTTCTTCGTGCTTGTCGTATGCTTTTCTGCATCCCGGGGACACGTGCCTTCGGTGATCTTATGGTTTGGGGTGTTTTTGGCCGGCGGAGGGCCTTATGCTCTGGAAGGCTGCTCTTCTGCCCTCGGTCTGGCCGTACCCCGCGGACCCCCGGCAGGGCCTCTGGAGGTTCCCAGAGGCTCCACCAGAGTCAGGAGGGGAAAAAACACACAGACACAATTAATCGGCGATTCCCAGAACATATGGGAAACTATGGGAAGCGGGGGGGAAGACAAAAGCCCAGAAACTATAGGAAACTATGGAGGATATTTTTGTTTGTGTGTATTTCTTTGTGTGTCCCAGGGCCCCTTCACAGAGGCCCCTGGAGGCGCCAGGGGCAGCGGTCGAGAGAGCGGCCGAGGGCCCTCGGGGCGCGCCGAAAGGGCGGCCGTCCGCAGCCGGGCTCGGGCGCGGCAGCTCGCGGCAGGGCGGCCAGGGCTGTGGCCCGCGCGGGCGCCGCCGAGGGCCCCGCGGGGCGCGGGGCTCTTGAAGGGTGTTCTTGAAGGGGCCCTGGGACACACAAATGAATACACACGAATAAAAATATTCCCCATGCTTTCCCATATCTTCTGGGTTTCTGTCTTCCCCCCCACTTCCCATATTTTCCCATATGTTCTGGGAATCGCCGATTCATTGTGTCTGTGTGTTTTTTCCCCTCCTGAGTTCTTCTCCGACGGGGCCAGGACGAGGATA
>CAUYUJ010017560.1:0-135000 GCA_963575745.1 Prorocentrum cordatum
CTCCTCCTCCTCCTCCTCCTCGTCCTCCTCCTCCTCCTCCTCCTCCTCCTCTCTGGCTCCTTCTGCTGTTCGCAGCATTCATACCACTCCTCCTCGGGAGCGGATGGGGTGGTCCGAGAAAAGAGAGAGGGTGAAACGGACAGTGAAACCAATGCGCGCGCTATGCGACTTGGCAGCAAGGGCTATGTACCACTGGCTTTTCTAACAGAGGCGCTGCGCACAAAATGCACAAGACATCTTTCCCCCCGACTTAAGCGGAAAGGCTGAAACGCCATGCTACACGATGTAATGACACACAAAGGTGTGAAACACTCTTCTGAAACACGCCCCTGGGCCCGCAACTGCCGGGGATTTCTGCCGGGGCCCTCCTTTTGTGTCGTAAGCCTGGAGAACATAAGGCATTCCGCCACAACTCCTACTGAAACGATCCCCAGGAGGAGTCGAGGGACTCTGTGCTGACTCCACATACCGAATACAGACTTTGACGCAAGCTGTGGGAAGCCGCGGCCGGCCGGGTTAATGTCACCGCATTTACCCGCCACGCGCGTAGCGAGCAGCAGCATTCAGCTTGCCGCTCGGCACGGCATGCAATACATACATCAGCTCATCCAGAAACGGGCGCTAAGCCCAAGGCGCTATTTCGATGTCGCCCCCTTCTCCCTCCTCCACTAATCAGTTCCCCGCCAACTTCGACCAGGTGTGGGACTACTTGCGCAAAACAGCAGGCAGGGAGGATTTGATATCAGAGCTAAGCGAGGACGAGAGCTAGACGCACCTAGCTTTCACACAGTGGACTGGCAATGCACGGGGATGCCAATGCAAGGTTTGCGCCAGTCGGCCAGAACGGGAAGGGGACGATTTGTTAACACCCCGGGTGCTGAAATTCCCATGGACACGACCGGCGCCCAGACGTTACCCTCACAGTTGCAGTATTAAGGGTGTGCGGCCCAGGCTACGCTGGGGCCCACTGCGGTGGGATCCCCAAGCTCACTATACAGCCGGAGGGTGGCGGGGACCACGGGCCCAAGGACACATTTCGTTTTGGGTCAAGTCCGCCGAGCAGACGCCCGAGACGATCACGGCCTGTGGCAGAGGCCGTCTTCTGATTGCACTGGGCAACAAGATGTGCAACATTTGTGGACGAATGCGAACCGCATAACTTACATACTATATATCTTCCCGTCTTGAAAGCCACATGCCCCGTACCATGAGGGGCAGAGCAGGAGGCTTTAGCCAAGACGTGTTTGTGGCGACTGGACGACCAGCGCGCCACGCATCGGAAACGCTGGGCGTCTTTGTCCCATACCAGCTCACGCGGCACACCTTAAGGAGGGAAAACCAGGAAGAGAGAAGAGGGGGGAGGGGCCCGGGGAGGGGGAGGAGGGGCAGGGCGGGGAGATACCCTCGAGTTTCTCGAGGGCTCGAGCGGCCATGTGAGCCACAAACATGCCCACATGCCCAACTACTATACGGGAGCGGGACAAGCGCTCCATAGCGGCAGTATCTACGGGATGCAGCCGCGCTCCACGGCGAGCGTACGCATCAGCATGCAGATTGCCTTTGGTCATCCAGGCCACCTGAGCGGGCGACATGGCATCAATGTGAGATGTTACCTTGCGCACGTCAAATAATTCATAACCTAGATGCGCCTCCAAATGCTGGCGTGAGGGGCCCACCCCGAAGTAGAGCAGGCCTCAGGAGTCGACCATGTATCTACTACCCACTGACAGCCGCCGAAATATTCGTAGCGCCCATGCTGATCGGGTGCAGCATGAAGAAGAGAAGCCAATAATGCGAAAGATTCTGACCCAGGAACACACTGATGTAATCCAGGGTAGGCTCCGAAAGCAACCACTAGAGCAGACCCACTAGGGCTCACGGATGCAGCCGAAAAGCCACATCGGAGAGCGCGCGGGGACGGCCCATAGAGGCCAGAGCCGTCGCCAAAAACTGGCGATTTCAACAATGGCTGGCCTGGGCCACCAGGGAAATCCCATTGGACTTCGAAACGCAACAGGGGGCGGGGTAGGAGACGCGCAGGGTCAGGCACCAAAGCAGAATGCCACAGTGGATCTGCCGGGGACCTCTCTCGAACTCGTTCCACGTGCGACGGTGATCAATATGTGCGTCGATCTCCCCACAAAACTGGACAGCTCCATATCAAATGGTGTAGCGCCGACGCCTCATCAGAGGACAAGTGCCCACATAACGAGCATTCCAAAGATAAGTGGGACGACCCCGTCAGCGCTGCGCGCAAGCAGTTACTCTGTTTCCGACGGGGGGGCCCGCCCAGCTGAGCAAGAAAAGGATGATGGTGTAGAGTTTGGCACCGCGCCCATGCATCTGCATCCCAAGATACAACAACAGCAACATCCCGAGGGGAAGTAACATCCACGTCAACAGCATGACCTCCAGGGGTAATCCACAATGACGTTGAAGACAACCACCAGCCAAGCCGCAGCAACGTGGCCACAAGGGCAGATGCAGGGCCTCGGCGGCCGTCCCAACGCGTATCCAAGGAGACATTCGATATAGCCCACGTCAGGGCCTCGTCCAAAAACTGCCGCGGAAGCAGCCCATTCCAGCGGGAAGCCAACCACATCGTAACCACACCAATGTGGCAAGGAACAACAGGATTAACAATCCTGCCAAGCGCAAGGTCCATAGTGATGCAACGATGGGATCGAGATGGCAATGCCACGCGGTAGAAAGACCGCAGCTCTTTGATGTTTGTGCACTCATGCCCAGAACAGGAACGCCGTAAGTCGCAGCAGGCATGAGCCCCTGCCGAACCAATCGACCACCGGGGCCCCCCCGCCTTGCGAAGTCGCGCGGCACGCTTGGCCCTCTGCGAAACATCTTTAAGACGCATGTTCCAGACTCTACGAAGCAGCCCGCGCCGAGGGACCAAGGAGAAATCCGCGCCAAGATTGCGTGCTACAGCCGGGAGCGTCTTCGGCGACAAATGCGAAGACGGCGGCGTCGCATCGACCGCCGCCCGAGCCACGGCAGGGTCGGAACACAACAAAATAAGTTTCTTGGGCTCCAAAGACACTGGGAGGTAAGCGTTCTCGGAAAAGGGCCGCATCAACGAAGAGACCACGATCGGCCCCCGGTCGATCAAGAAACGCACAACGCCTATCATAATAAACTGAACGCCGTCGGCAACAACTCCGTACTGAGCGTACCTGTGAAGCCCAGTCTGAACATCAAGCTCTGGTACAATCATGGACGTTATCGTCCGAGTCGCCCGGACAATATCCCCACAGAAACCCTGCACAGAGATAAACCTGGGCCCCGTGTACAGCTTCAGAAGAAACCTCAATGGCCAGGGATTGAATCCGAGCGCCAAGGCCCTGGGGACCAAAACGCGGTGGATAGCGCTGGCCCAACCACGAGCGTGAGCCACTTCAGCCATCGCGGATTGCCGCCAAACGCATGCCAGGCTGGACCTACCCGCGGTGCCAAAGAGATACTCTCGAGAGGTAGATCGAACAATCCCCTGTCCTTCAGCGCGCTGGAGCCATCGCATAAGAATGCAAACTGGAGTAGCAAAGCAGGCGACGGGGCGGTCAGCGGCACCCTTCGGGATCAAGGACATAATCACGTGGCTCGCCTGAGCGGGCGGGCGGCCGGCGCGCAGCGTCGCGCGCCATAGTTCGATGAGACAAATCAGAGCGCCTTCCGAGAGCTGCGCCACGCGGCGTGGATGGAGCCAATCACATCCAACACTGGCCCTGACCTTGAAACGCAAAGCAAGCTTAACAACTTGACGAGGCGACGGCATCACCGAGCGATCCATGTCAGCATCCGCGAGAGACGGAAACTCCAGCACCTGATAATCCAAATCCACACCCCAGATGGGGTGCCAGAAATTCTGACGAGACCTCACATGATGCATCGGGGCCCCAAGAGGCTCATCAGCTACGTCGGGATCCAACTCAAAGTCAACCCAGGCATCAGAACCCCGGAAAAAACGAAAGGCAGCAGAGGAACCCGTCGACGCCTCAGTGGTAGCCCAGCCCTTCCATGCCTGACGACGTTCAGAAGGAGCTCGAACTTCCAATGCAGAAGCTAAGGCATCAACATGGGCTTGCAACTCAAGAAGCTCAGGCAGGGGAAGAGACGGAAGATGCTGCGCACGCTCCAACCACCAAGTCCATTCTGAGGGAGGTTGGCCTTCACGAGGGTTGGGTCGATAACAGCGTATCTTACCAGCACATGTGTACGAGTCGGTGGCCTTAGAAGCCTCCCTTGAACCTAGGAGGACATCCAGTCTCGTCGTCAAATGCCTCCACGAACGAGCATGACATCCAGCGGCAGGTCGGCCCCTGCACAACAAAGATGCTGACGCCATCCGCGTCTCCAAAGGCTGATCCCACATCGCTGCTTAAACACGTCCATCCGGTGGAGACCCAGCAGCTCTCCGGCAGCGCGCTGGAGCCACAGTAGGGGTCGCGCCGCCCAGGGTGTCGGCACTCAGACCCCCACGAAGGACGTCGTCATACTCTGGAGGGCAAGGAGAACAACCTTGCGGAATGGCCACCGGAATGGACGGAGGCCTCCTGGCCATTCTCACGAGACGGCGTTGGAACGACGACTGGACCTCCAAGACCACGGGCTGATGCTTGGCAGTCGTCGTGGTGTGATGGACCCAGCAGCGAATATCTTCAGCAAACATTGGTCGCACAACGAAATAGTCAATCAAAGAGGTGTCGGGCCCCGAAGTGTAAGTAACCTCGCAAGGCGAAGCCAAGATACCCCTCAGGAGGTCAAGCCAACCGGACTCCTGGAGTTGGGTGGGCTCCATCTGCCAATCCCCACCAATCAAAAAAGGGGCATTAACGGTCTTGATGAACTCGGCAATCTGGTACAACAGTTCAGTATTAGCCTCGCGAGTTGCCAAATCTGCCCTGAATGCAAGTATACAGAATAGCAGGCTACACCACTGGGTACAACACCATACCAACTGGAAGACAAGAAGCGAGACGGAGTAGGCATATCTGCAATTCCCAAGTCAAGAGGTTTTAAAGCAGAAGACCACTTACTCAAGATGCCGACGCCAGAAGATAGACCTCCAGCATCGGTAGGCTCAGAAGGGTGCAACAGGGCACGAAAACCAGACCGATTCGCCTGCCGCAAACACTCGTCCATACTCCCAAACGGCCTCAAAAGCTCCTGGATACACAACGCATCAAAATCAGTGCCAGATAACAGCGCCGGCCCAGAAGACCATGACGTGATATTGGCAGCGGCAAGGCGCCATCCACACACGACGGTTCCTGGAGGCACGGTTGGACCTTGGTGGGGCCGTACTCGGCCAGGTACTTGCGGCCAGGCCTGGCTGGCCCGCCGCTGGGGTGTGTCCCTGGAGATTTGGACCGGGACTGCCACTAGGGCACAGGTGTGGGCTGCCCCGCAGGCTCCCGGGCCAGGTCTCCACCAGAGACAGCATCACCAGCCGAGCCCTGCAGGCGGCGACGACGTCGGCGGTCCCACTCCGCAGAGTTCACTTCATCATCGGAGAGGGCGGCAGGCGAGGCTCACTGATACCGTCCTCCTTGCCTTCGTCATCGAGATCGTCGCCCTCGAAGTTGAAAGCCGAAAAACGGTTCGGACGATCAGGCCCATGGCTATGATCACAATCCGCAGGCGGAGCAGCAGCAGGGACAGCAGCAGGAGGCCCTCGACCACGACGATCGCCCTTGCCCATGTCCTTTCCTCCTCGTCCTCGACCTCTCCCCGGGATGTGCCAGGGACCCCCCTGATCCTCAGAGGGGGGCGCATCCTTGAGACGCCCCTCCAACAGCGCAAAGGCGGCATCAAGTTCAGGATCCCCACTTTCGGGCCCACCCCTGTCCAGGCGGAGGCCGAGGTCAGGGTCAGAGTCAGGCGGGGGAGGAAATGGGAACTCCTTCCGAATCTCCTCCTGCTTAGCCTCCCAGCCCTTGAGGTCCAGTTCAAGGGTGTCGCGCTTCATGCGGAGGTTGTGGATCAGCTCGTCGCAGTCATTAGCCGTGGCCAAAGCCGCATCCCTGATAGTAGTAGTCTCCATGATAGCCTTATCCGCCTTAGCTATCTTAAGCTGAACCCAATGCGACCTCTTTGCCGCCCGCTCCGACTGAAGGGTTGGAGGTATTAGCCCAGACTTAGCAGCGCGATGACAATGAAACCAGCTCTTAGTATCTTTGATAAGATCGTCAAGGGTACCAGCCCCATCAGTACGACTAGATATCCTGAAGGTCATGGTAGTGGCGTTCAGTGGATGCGATGACATCCGTGAGGGACGCATAGTCAACCGCATCGTCATCAGAAAGGCCAGCATGTTTGGCCTCCCCATAAAGTGAATCCTTGTCATGGCGCACCCCCGAACGGTCACGACCACGACGACGCCCTGCATGAACATCGCCGTCATCAGCAACGTAGGACCCCCACACTTCGAGAAACACGAATTGCCGTATGACCGGAACTCCCAACGCCCGCATACCGAGCACACGTCGTAGGGCCCGGGCTGCGTCGGGCCCCACTTGCGCTGGTCGCCGCGGCTCTTGGCCCCGCCGCCATACCCGGGAGCATGGTTGCGCCACGCCATGGCGGAAGCGCACAGATATGGATAACAACACTCGATGCAGGAGTGCCGTGGTTGCAAAATGGCCACCTGTTGGCTTGAGCCAAAATGGCTTGAGCCAAAATGGCTACGGAGGGGGGGGTGAGACGATGCGGAGAAGGAGGAGCGAAGATAAGAAGGATTATGATCATTATGATTATGATGATGCTGCTGATGATGACGGTGATGATATATGATGATGATGCTGCTGATGATTATGATGATTATACTGATGATGATCCTGATGCTGATGATGCTGTTGATGATGATAACGAGGATGGTGATACTGATGCTGATAATGATGATGCTGAACATAATGATAACGCTGATGATGATTATGGTGATGATGACGATGATGATGATGATGACGATGACGATGCTTATGATGATGACGACGACGATGATGATGCTGATGCTGATGATGATGACGATGCTGATGATGATATTGATGATGATGCTGATGATGAGGAGGAGGAGGATGAAGAAGAAGAGGGGCGGGATCAGGAAGCTGGTGAGGAGGAATGGGGCTGGTGGGGGGAGCAGGGGAAGAGGAGGCGCGAGGAGGAGGAGGAGGAGGTGGAGGAGGAGGAGGAGGAGGCGGAGGCGGAGGATGAGACGGAGGAGGAGTGAGAGTGAGAGTGATGGTTAAAGGGTAGCAATTTTGGCTCAAAAAACGTGCCCTCGCCATTTCCGCCATTCATCTCACCGCTTACTTCTCTTCTCTCAACACGCCTCTCTGGGCTGGCAGCCCGGCCATGGTTTCTTCTAGCGATGGCGGCTCACGACGGCCAGGTACCCCAGTCAGGCAATTTTTCAAACAACATAGGGCCCACAACCCACTTCATGACATGGATGGGCTCGATGACAACAATGGAATTGGCGACGAACTTCAACCACATCAACGGCGACTCCAAGACGGTCTCGCAGGAGCCGCCGGCATCTCCAACGAGCCTCTAACAGCTGGAACTTTAGAGCAGATTATATGTGCACAGTTGGACCCCATTCGGAAGGATAACACTGCCATCAAACAGCACGGCGTCTCTCAGCATGATTTGCACAACGCGGTTGCACCACTAAAATCAAACATCGACGACCTCACGAAACGGATGGAAACACTGGAAACAAAATATACGTCAGGACCATCTTCTGCGAGATCGGCATCCGGAGTGTCTATCGACGCTGGATTGGAAAACTTGCCAATACGCATGTCGAATCTGGAAAACTCGTTCACCGAGCAGATAGAGAGCATCAAGCACGAGTTTCAAACATCAGAAGCGCACGCATCGAGGTCAATGACCAGATCTTCCCACAATACGGCGGACACGGATCACTACCAGGGGAAGTGTGCGGTCACAGCAGTATTCAAGAACATGGAAAATTTCGACGACAAAATCGCCGCCTCCGCGTGCGTCCAGAAGCAACTCTCGAGCATGCACGGCCCTATTCCTGTGAGCACATGCGCAGAAGGTGCTTTTGGTAATACCTTCTTCCTCGAATTTGCGACGATGCTGGACCGCGACGCGGCTGTAGCGCTGCTGCGCAGCAAACGTCTACAACATGGTGGGAGCACAGCTTGGACGACCCAGGACAGGGAACCCGCAGGCCGAGCAGCCAGACATTTCGCGTTTGGTGTCAAGTATCTGTTGAGGGAAGGCATGAAAGAACGAGTGCACGATCAATGTCACCGACTGCGGCCCCTGCCACGTATCTGTCGGTGGGCGATCGGCACTCACGGTGCGAGCCCACGACAACCGCATCGATCGCAAATGGGAGGAGTGGAGCAATCGGGCCGACTTGCGAAACCATCAAAAAATGGCAGCCTTAGTCGAGAAACGCGACTCAATTTTGCAGCGTTCCCGCCAGGGAAGAAATGAAGGGAGGTGGGAGAGGGGATCCAGAAGGGAACTTGGTTTTGCGGAGCTGCGTGTGGATGACGACTCGGACCAAGATGCCGATCTCCCACGAAGCTCAACCGACATCCAATGCAACACAGTACAGGGCAGTGCGATCGCTACAAATGTCCAATACGGCTTTAAGCTTACTGGCAACATGTGGAGCCGATCAAAAAGCCAATGGCGACCACTGCGAGATGCATCGTTCGCAACTTGGAATGTGGAACATTCGGGTGAAGATCATACGAAATTCCCTGGGTGTTGTATCATATCGAACAGCAAAACGTCTCATTCATGTGTATACAAGAAACTAGACTGTCTGTGTCAGAGACATTTGAGGAGAACGGGTACCTCATCATACTGTCTGGCCCTAACATCAAGATGCCTGGACGATTTTGTTCTGGAGTGGGGTTCATCATCGCTCCGACTGTTAGGCGACGTGTTATCAGCTTCAAGTTTATGTCGGACTGGCTGGCGGCATTGCGACTTCGTGTGCCAGGCGGTCTTCTGAATCTTCTTCTTGCGTATGCGCCACACTCAGGGTACGACCCTGACGTCAGGCGCGCTGTCTTCGATGACTTGATCGACGCATGGCCGAAACGAGGCAGTCACACATGCACGATGGCACTCGGCGATTTCAACACGAAATTGTTTCAACAGCAGCCGGGAGAAAGCGACATCGTGGAGAAGCATGTGCTCTCGAATGCACGGCCAAAACTTTTCCAAGACTTGAACAACGACTGTTTCATGATAGCGTGCCCGGCTACATAATCAATCGCGAAAACATTTTTCGAACATGGTGTAAACCAGTTGGTAACATACTTCTCCACGAAGGGCGACGCAGCTGAAGACGCCCATCCAGAAGGCGTTGCTCAAATCGACCACTGTTTGGTAGACGCTTCGCTGGAGTGCATGCGTGATCTACGTTCGAATCGTGGCGCGCGGCTGGCATCCGGGCACTTTCGATTGCAGATGTGGTCTTCTATTACGTTGGAGCGCGAACCGACCACGCAAGAAAAAACATCAACATAGAGCGCAAGCTATACGTGGCGATGCTGATCTGGAGGAGAGATACCGCGATGCGTTCTGCGGTGCGCTTCGTGCAAACGCCACTCCCATAGATCTGGATGGGCATGCCGAGCCTGTTGCACAAGCGATGCGCAACGCCTCTGGAATCACTGGGGAATCAAATAAACAATCGCACAAGCCTAATTAGGATATCGCAAAACACGTTGGATCTTTTATCAGCTCGGGATGCCGCTCGTCAGTGCAAATCCGCCCACCCCAGAGGCGTGTGCGGCATCCTTCGTGCACATGGCACAATATTCCACCCTGCAATAAAACGCCCCGGGAACTTCCCATCCTACCTCCGCCACGCTCCCAACTCGCTCCCACCGCACCTCACACCGCCAGCCTCCTGGAGCCTTTGGCACTGAATTCTTCGGGGCCAACTAATTACGCTACAAAAATCGCCCCGGGACCTTCTGGCCCTGCTTCCACCACGCCCTCACCTCGCCCCCACCAAGTTTCCACGCGAGCTCTGTTTTTGGGACCTCCCACCGCGCCCCCACCACGCCCCAGCATCCCCACCCCACGCGAGGTCTGTTCTTGGGACCCCCCACACGATAATTTCCCGACCAACACCGACCCACGCCCCCCACCGCGTCTCCACCACGCCCCGGCATCCCCACCCCACGCGAGCTCTGTTCCTGGGACCCCCCACGCGACAATTTCCCGACCAACACCGACCCTCGCTGTCCTTCGTGGCCCCGCTGCAGCCCTTCGTGGCCCACTCGCTGCCCTTCGTGGCCCCGCTGCAGCCCTTCGTGGCCCCCTCGCTGCCTTTCGTTGCCCCGCTGCAGCCTTTCGTGGCCCCCTTCGCTGCCCTTTCGTGGCCCCGTTGCAGCCCTTCGTGGCCCCCTCGCTGCCTTTCGTGGCCCCTTTGCAGCCCTTCGTGGCCCCCTCGCTGCCTTTCGTGGCCCCGTTGCAGCCCTTCGTGGCCCCCTCGTTGCCCTTCGTGGCTTCATATATGTATGCCCTTCGTGGCCCCCGCTCGTTTGCGCCCGTCGTGGCCCTATGATATGCGTGCGCTCCGTGGCCCCGCAGTCGCCCTTCGCGGCCCCATCGCTGTCCCTCGTGGCCCCGTTGCTGCCCTCAGTGGCCCCGTCCTTGCCCTCTGCGGCCCAATGTCCGCATGCCCTTCGTGGCCCTCGGTCGTTCGCGCCCGTCGTGGCCCCATATGCATGCCCTTCGCGGCCCCGCCGTCAGCCTTTGTGGCACCTTCGCTGTACGTGGCACCGTTGCTACCCTCAGTGGCCCCGTCGTTGCCCCCTGCGGCCCCGCATTATCTGCCCTTCGTGGCACCCGTTCGTTCGCGCCTCTCGTGGCCCCACACGCACGCCCTTCGCGGCCCCGCTGTCGTCGCCCTTCGTGGCCCCCTTCCTGCCCTTCGTGGCCCACTGTCGCTCTCGCTCTCGCTCTCGCCGCCGTCACCGTCGCCGTCGCCGTCGCCGTCGCCGTCGCCGTCGCCGTCGCCGTCGCCGTCGCCGTCGCCGTCGCCGTCGCCGTCGCCGTCGCCGTCGCCGTCGTCGTCGTCGTCGTCGTCGTCGTCGTCGTCGTCGTCGTCGTCGTCGTCGTCGTCATGGTCGGTCCCCTGTCGGTCCCTCTTGGGGTCGGGTTGCCACCGATCAGCGCTGCCGCTGGCCAGGCCGACGGCCCGCGGCCGCCCCGCCGCTTGCCGGGGCCTGGCTTGCAGGGAAGAAACATACAACCCCCGAAAAGGGTACGATCGAAGACGAGGAGGGCGGGTATCGAGGGTTTGGGACATACACGTTAAATGACACTCGAGCAGATAAGACCGAACAGTCTTACAATGATTGTTGTTGTTGCTGTTGTTGGTGGTGGTGTGTCTGCTGCTTGTCGTTTGTTGTGTGCTGGTTGTTGTTTGTTGTTTGTTGTCGTCGCTCCCCCCCCGCGACCCACACGCGACCCACCTCAGGCCATCTCGCACTGGGATGCCCTCTGCCATTAGGGCACCCATGGAGGCATCCCTGACGTGTGCCCTGTGCAGAACTGCCCGGACAGTGCTTTGCACCCAGGGGCTGTGGCTCAGACTGCGAGCACCTGGCCCTGTCCGCCGCAGTCGGCCGCAGGGGCGCTGGCGCCCTGCGGTGCCCAGGGGCGCGCTGTTGCCCCATGGTGCCATGCAGTTGGTGCTCACGGTGCCCTGCCATGTGGCTGGTGCCCCGTGCTGCCCGATGGTTCCCCATTGGTTGGCCTGGTTGGCGCCCCGGCGGTCGTGGTCGGCCGTTGGCGCGCGGGTGCCCTGTGGCGCCCTGCTGTGGGAGTCCCGTGGTGCCCCGTGGTCTGGGCCCTGCGGCTGCGGCTGGTGTCCTGCAGTGGGTGCCTGGCGGTTGGTGCCCTGTGTGTTCTCGGTGCCCTATGATTGGTGCCGTGCGTGTGGTTAGTGCCCTATGGTGCCCTGTGCTTGGGGCCCTGTGGCTGGTGCCCCACGGTGGGTGCCCCGTGGTCGGTGCTCTGTGGCGGGTGTCCTGTGGTGCCCGATGGCCTGCACCACACAGATTGCACATCGGGAGTGGAATGCCTTGCTGCTTGGGGTCCACGCGTTGGCATCACTGCGTCTCGCTCACACGCATTCACGCGCAAGGGTACTTTATTCCCCACCTAGCCTCTGCCTAGAAGGGTTCTTACTCTCTTTCTTAAAGGGGCCGGGCAGTGGAAATCGCCCCGGGCGGTTCCCCCAGTATCCGCCCCGCGGTTCCCCCAGTTACGTTTCCTTCGCTTAGCGTTGCTTATCTCACCTTAGCTTAGCTTATTTCATCTTAGCTTAGCTTAGCTTCATCTTAGCTCATACTTGTCTTAGCTTAGTTTGCATTCATCTTAACTTCGCTGAGCTTTAGCATAGCAGAGCACAGCATAGCATAGCATAACATAGCGCAGCACAGCATAGCATAGCATAGCCCAGCATAGCATAGCATAGCATAGCGCAGCATAGCATAACATAGCATAGCATAGTACAGCATAGCATAGCATAGCATAGCGCAGCATAGCATGGCATAGCATAGCAACTAATGCTGCTTTCCAAGGGGCTCCAACTTCTAGGTAGGGTCACACTGGGGTAATGTAGCCTCGACGGTGGTGCCGAAAACGCCCTTCCGTCTCAAGCGTTGAGCACCGCAGGTCGACATCAAGCTGCACTCGGAAACCAGCAACATGACCAGAGGAGGAGGAGAAGGAGGAGGAGGAGGAGGAGGAGGAGGAGGCAAGGCAAGGCAAGGCGCTGGGGGGTCTGCTGAGTCAGCTACTCGAGCACTCGTGTGAGACCCCTGCGAGTTGTGGGGACTGGCCCGTCCCTTTGGCGAGGGCCAGCCTGGCGACCCTCCGCCGAGTCTCTGCTCGACGGGGGTGGCCATACGGCGGTGGAGCACGTAGCTCCAGGTCAGGCTTACATACGCTGGCCTCCTCTCCCCCTGCTGTCTTGTGGAAGCGCAAGCGCCGCTCCACAGGGCGGCCAGGGAGCTGAGACACAACGCACGTGAGCCGTGCAGCGCGGGGAGGGGCCCAGGCCGTCCTGGGGCGTGGGGCCTCCCAGGAGGCGGCTGGCCGACCAGATACGGAGACAGAAGAAACAAGGAGCAACAAAGAGGGGCCGCGGCTGCCATGTCGGTGCTCGCCTTGTCGGAAATGCTCGATGCGGCATACCCTCCTGTCGGGCCTTCTACCCTTCCCAAGCGGCGGGGCGGAAGCAGAGGGCACCAGCAAGCAAAACAGACACTCTAGGATTACAGACTGGAATGAACAAGCTGGGAAGCAACTCTAAAAACTTCGAGTCAGCATACTTCCTCCTGTCGGGCCTTCAGCCCTGCAGCGACTGTTGCAATACCCCACGCTAAGGGGTTACAGACGTGATCTGGGCAGTGCTGGAGAGCTACACTCTTCCTTACAGACTGCTGGCTTCAGGCTCAGTACTCGGAGAGCTGCCTACTCAACTGGGGGCTCCCACCAATGAAGCTCGTCGGTGAAATTAATCTGGTCAGGCCACGGCTCGATCAAGCAGGCATCATCCGATTCCAATTGCGACTGGGCATACCTCAGAGCGTTCACAACGTTGGAAGCGATTATCAGCTGCGCTCGGAGCTGGCGTAGAACCTCCTGCTTTTCCAACTGCTCTTCAACCTCAAGCCGAACGTCAACATTCAGGCGGTTGTAGCTCCACTCGATCAGTGTTTTATGACGCTGAATCGCATTAGCTGCATCTCTGATGGCGGGGACGGCCTGCAAGAAAACGGGGCGAGTGCTTCGGAGGCGCTCGTTTCCAGTCATCAAGCGGCCGATTGGTGTCGCATATCGCACATCGAAGTGGGCCACATGGGCCTGCGTAAACCTGCTTGGGTGAGGAGGTGGCACCTGCGTGGAGCACGGTAGCTGGAAGAACACGTAGGAAAAGGGCAAGCAATCAATCAGCCTGAGCCTGACTGCAGAGAAGTACGTAAGTCGGCGTAAAAAATATGCATCACAAGGTACTGCTGGCGTCGTTACCCATCCGTCCCCCACTATCGCCTAGGCCCCGTCGGGATCCCTGGTGAGCCTTCTGGTGTCTCCGCCCCTGAAGACACAAGATCCTGTCATTTGAGCGGCCGCCGTGAAAACACAGGATCCTGTCATTTGTGCGGCCGCCGAGTAGATGGTCCTGGGCCTCCTGAGGTGGCCTCCTGAGGGCTGGGTTGGGCGCCGTAGTTGTACTCGTAATCGTACTCGTACTCGTACTTGTACTCGTACTTGTAGTCGTAATCGTACTCGTACTCATACTCGTATGGCGTGGTGGGGGTCTCACTGGTGGAACCTGCAGGCCCTGTGGAGGTCTCTGGGGGCTCCCTGGTGGCCTGCTGAGTTCCTCGCGTGTAAGACTCCACAAGAGCACGACGCCTCTGTCGGTATTGCGTGGCAAGGTCATACAACTCCTGGAAACGCTTACTAATCTGCTGTTGGTTGCGGAGCTTCTGGTATTGTTGCGGATCCAAGCTAATGGCATTAGCAAACTTTTCCAACTCTCTCTCTGGGGGCCAGGGCGCAACAGTCATGGAAAGAAGAGGCTTCAGCGTACCGTGGGCTACCGACGTCGGAGGATGAGGAGCATCAGGCGCTCCCCGATCTGCCGGCGGTGCTGGTAGGCTGGATTGTGAACTTGAGGCCGTCTCTCCTGCTTCTAGCCCCTGCGCCTGAGGGAGGACTCGACCGCTCTCTCCAGTGCTGTCTTCGGCCCTGCACTGCGCCCCTTCGTGGCGTTGATGCCCAGGAGGGCGACCGAGATGGCCTCCTTGAGCTTGAAGGGCGAGAACGCGCGGACCCAGTCGAGCGCTGCCTCCCCGATCTCCTTCTGCTGGAGGATGGCGCCGAGGGCGGGATGCGGGTTCATGCTGTAGCTCAGCTTGCCCATGCGGCCCTCCTCGGACTCGTCGTCCTTCTTGTACGTCTCGGCCACCTTGAAGGTCGTGAAGATCTCTTGAATCATGAGGGGACCAAATTCGTTGGCGGTCGAGTTGATGAATTCTCCGAGGATATTCTGGCATTGGCGTTCCATTTCCGAGCCCGTCGTTCCGTCCATGGTCTTGTGGAGCTCTCTCAGCACTTCGGTGGCGACGTGCACGTGGGGCGGCCCGAGCTTGTGCTTCTTGCCAAGGTTCCTCACCTCCTGCGCGTAGTACTTCCCCGTCTGCAGTCCTGCCACGAAAGGTGGCGCTTGGGCGGGGACCAGCCAGAAGTCGTGCGTCGCGTGGAAGACGTCTCGCATGTCCTGCGCATTGCGCAACGCCAATTTCATCGTCACTTGGAGGCGCTCCTCGTGGGGGTCGAAGTCGGACTCGAACATTCCTGCGCCGCGTGGTGGTGGCCTGCCTCCGCCGCCTGAGCCTGCCGCTGTGCCAGGCCTTGCTTTTGGCGCTCCTCCCCGTTGGTCGTCGGCTCCTCGCTTGCCGTGCAGCTGCCACCCTGGTCTCGCCGCCAGCGCCACCGCCATCCCTGCGCCTTTCTCGAACAGAATGCGGCCCCTCGTGGTGTGTGCGGACGTGATATTGCAGTGAGAGTAAGTCTTGGACCTCATAGTCGCAGACACCGCACACCAAGGATTGTGGTACCTGCAGGTCGTGACCATTTGCTGTGGTCCACGTGGCACACTCCATACTTCTCGACTGCACGGTGGCAATGGTCGATTGCCGTTTTTCTGTTAAGGAATGTGCTGAGGCACCAAGGGCACTGATTGGTAACGACCAGTTGTGTCAACAGAGTCCTGATGTTGTGGGCCCCCCTCTTGTGAGCCTGGAGGGCCTGGGCAGTAGCAAACCGTTTCCCACAGATAGTCTCGTGTCCCTGATCGTCGACACATGCATGATCGCACCAGTAGGGACGGGCCAGCTTCTCCTCCTCCTCCTCTTCTTCCTCAAGCGCTCTCTCTCCCTCATCTCCGCTCCCTCGCTGTGCTGCACTGCGCAAGATGCTCGTATCTACACATGCCCACTGCTGCCACTCCGCTGTACCAGGCGTTAGGATAGCTAGGTCGGAAGTACGGTGTGCGTACCAACTGCGCATGTTCTCATCGGCCTCGGCAAGAGCATCGAGATCGTTTCGGAATTGCATGGCCATTGGGGTAGAGCACGGTCCTATCCAATCTCTGGGTAATAGTCTGGAGACACCTGCTGCCCGCTCCATAGCACTGGTTCCAAACGTAGCTGCAATCACATTGCCGTGTGCTTCGGGGAACTTCGCCCACTGCTGGTACCATTTGAGTCTTCTGGCGCGTAGGGCCACTGCTGTGCGTTCAAGCCTCCATTCCAGAAATACTTTGGCCGTAGTGTAACAGCGCACGGTCCCGTCCTCGCGCGTCCAAGACATACGCCCGCGTGCGAGCGTACGCAAGTATTTGCCTAGCAGTGCGTCAATAGTGTCCGGCTGGGCTTTGCTGAGAACCATACATGTGAGCCCGCTCAGACCTGCTCCGTACACAAAGGCAATGAACATCATCCGTTTGGTAGCGAAACTGGTTTTGGAACTCCAGAACGTGCCTCCTTGACGCCATGCGAGTCGTATGGCTTGGCATCTTTTTGTGATTTCGCCTGTGAGGCCCTGGTCCGATGGCAGATATGGCCCAAGCACTCTCATTTCTCGGAGAGCTACTCCCTTGAGGTGCTTGCTCCTCCTAACTTTGCGCGTGCAGCCGTAGCTACCTGCGCCACGTAGGCAAAGGAGGTGGTTGGTTTTGGATGCGTTGAGCTTCCATTTACCTGGTGCCAGGGCCTCCTCGAGTTGGGTAGTGGCCTCGTTGAGGTGCGCGATGACCTGCGTGTCTGATGCTCCTTCTTGAAGGGTGTGGGTTTTTGTGATGTCGTCCATAAAAGTATTAATGGCGAGATCGTGGACAGCACCAGTAATGGGGTGGGGCGTGTCGTGCAGTTTTTGCATTGGGTCGGCCCTCATCTTGTCGTTCCAGCGGTTAACGTAGATGTTGTACCCGTCGTTAAACTGTCGAGGCGCAAGTGTAAAGCCCATTTGGGCGCCAGATAAAGTTTCGAGAGAAACATCTTCGCTGGGCGTCTCCACTGTCATCGTCGTCATATGTATGGCACCGACCGTGTGTGGTTTGTCCCATTCGTCTGCCTGTCGGAATGCTACGGCTTCGAGGAGCCTCTTGTCTGTTGAAGCAAAGGCGTTGGAGCAATCGTAATTCGTCATAATCGTACTGTAGCCCATCTGCTCTGCTTTCCATTTTGTAGTAAGTAACGTCGTAATGGCATTCTCACGGCAGCGGTGGGGCAGTCCCCCCTGAGCCCACGGTGGGTGCAAGTACGGTGTACCCCGCCGGTGGATTCCCGAGAACCACGACATCCCAACACTACAATACGCATGCATAATGCGCTTCCCAAGGATACCTGGTTTAGAATTCCCCTTGTCAGCCCCGAACGCATGGGATCGATGCCAGCTGAGCGGTGTGGTCTGAGTACTACGGCACATAACCAAGATATCTGTGAGTCGACGTAGTGCTGTCTGGTGGGTGGTCCCGCATGGCACAGTCCCAAGCCCCGCTCTCGTCCCCCTGCCAACCGTGTAGTTGTTGATGAGGGAAGCAGGGTCGGTAGGTACTCCCCCTCTCTTGGCCAGTCCACCGCCTGTCCATCCCAGCCTCTCCAGCAATTCCCTCCCCCTTCTAAGCCGATGCTCTACTGCATGCCGTGCTACCTCCTCGTCGTTATCCCCTGTGCGCTGCGCTCGGCGTTGTGCACCACTATCACTAGGATCCCCGAGATTAATGTGTGGGTCGAGTAATAGTAGGGTAACTTCCACAGGTAGACCCCAAGCTGGCCATGCACGTCTCTTGTGGGCTCGTTTGCAGTATCGTAGCATAGATGCGTGGTACTCTGCTGCTCGATGCCTAAGGTCGCGGTCGATAGGCAAGGGGAGGCGGTCCGAGAAGTTCTCTTCGCGCTCTTGCAACTGCTGCTCTACGCCGATCGCCTGCGCACTGAGACCTCCGTCGTGTGGGTGCTTTGCTAGTTCCGATGTCCACGTCTCAGCCGACCAGTGGGTACGCGGGGCGAAAAAAAATCGCTTCTTCGGGCCTCGGCCGTTAGCCTGGTACTGGATCCTAAGTCGGTGCATCTCCGCAAAGTCCCCCCTCTCCGACGCCTCCCAGATATCCTCTACCAGTTTGTGTTTACGCTGCTTTTCGTAACCCTCCCTAAGTTGCTTCAGCACACTGGTAACTTCTTTGAGCTGCGCTTTCACGGTCTCCAAGGTCTCGTCGGATATGTCGGGCCCGAGGAGCTGTCTGGTATTGCGTCGCCTTTCCAGGAGTTCCATTCGCTGTTGTTTGAGCGCCGTGTAACAGGGGTCTTCACATCGCTGTTGTGGTCCAAAGATCCTGTGGGTGGCATTCCGTACTGCATCTCCGTACTGTTTCCACGCCCTGTCGGGTGTCGGTCGGCCCAAGAGGTCTCTCCATTCTGCATCAGGTGTCTTATTTAGCTCCTCCTCGATACTGTCCAAGACGTCTTGTCTGCGAAACCCTGTACGCAAGCACTGCATGAGCATGTCTCTGTCCAGTCGTACCTTGTCCCTGGGGAGGCGCCGTGGTGCGTGCTTGAGGCGAGTCGAGAACACAAGACCGATCGGGACGTGGTCTCTAGATCATTTGGCACGTATCAGCTGTAGCCTTTTCCCTGCAGTGTGTAGGGCGAAACATTTTTCTATCAGATGTGACGCACCCATTGGCACTGCAAAATGATCTACTTTGCTTGTACCTCCCTTGGGACCGAAGTAGGTTGGGCCGACGTCGTAGAGCGTGGTGGCAACCGCAAAGTTGCCAGTCTGGCAGAACTGTCGGAAGCACGTGCCATTCTCATTCTCGACGGTCTTCGCATACGGGCCGAGACAACCTGTGATGGTACGCTGTAGTGTGCCGTCACTCGCTCGATGAATACCGAAGTCCGTGTTGATATCGCCGCCTACGATTGTGAGTGTGCGTGCACCTAGTTTGTCCGTCGTGTGTTCCAACCACTCGCTGATACGTCGTCCTATTTCTGCATACTGCTTCACATGTGTAGGGGCATAGTACGCTGCGAAGAGGGCTACATCGCACGTCGTAAACGCAAGCTTTACACCCGCTACCCTTCCCTGCAGTAGTGTGGGGGGGGTAAATATTTCACGCAGGCAAGTCCTCGGATGTTTGTTATAGATCAGGAAGGCCAGGCCGCACGCTTTTGTCACGTATTTCCCCTTCCGTCCCCCTAGTCGTAGACACCAGTGGTGGGGCAGTTGCACCGTTCGTACTGGCTCAGCTGTTGTAAGTTCCGATGTACCACTGACTAGAATAACATCCCACTTCTGCAGTTCCAGGCTAATGTCGCAGAGACGCTCTACTGTGCTGGCCGAGAGAGGATTGTAAGATATAACACGCATACATGAACAATGTGTACAGTGTGTGTGATGCAGAAACCCGCCTCCCCTCCACCTGGCTCTGCAAGGGGAAGCGCGCCGAGAGGTACAGTAGTTGTGCTTGTTGCGGCCGAGCACACCTCCTGAATCCCTCACGGCGGCTAGGAGGAGGAGGAGGAGGGGGAGGAGGAGGAGGAGGAGGAGGAGGAGGAGGAGAACGCCAGAGGAGGCCGTGAGCCACGCGCGCCGCGGCGAGGCCGCCGGACTCGGAGGCCGAGGGCGCCGGGCCCGCGGGGGACCTCGGGCCGAGCTGCCTCTAACGGGCGAAGAACGGTATAACATCAACGTTTTTCGCTGTCGGGGGCGCCTCGCCTCCTCCTCCTCCTCCTCCTCCTCCTCCTCCTCCTCCTCCTCCTCTCCTCCTCCTCGGAAAGTTTATACCCTGTCGGGGGCGCCTGTCCCAGGGCGGCTGGAAAGTTTATACCCTTACGGTGGCACTGTATGGGGTAGAAACTTTCCAGCCGCCCTGGGACAGGCGCCCCCGACAGCGAGAAAGCTTGTAATTATACCGCTCTTCGCTCGCTGATGCCTCGGGGCCGCGGAGCCCCGAGCGTCGCGGGGCAAGGCCGGAGGGGACCGCCAGAAGGGAGCAGCCGGCCCCTGCGCTGCGTGGCGCCCCGGCGGGGCGAGGCGCGCACGCCGTGGCGCCCTGCCTGCCTGCGCCGGCGAGAGGGGCCTCGGGCCTCTCGGGCGAGCAGCAGCGGGGAGAGGGGGGCGGGGAGCGGCGGAACCCTCCGAGGGCCGAGGGGGGAGGGCGCCGGGGAGGTGGGCCGGAGGGCGCCCCCGGACGGCCAGCAGATCCTCCTCCTCCTCCTCCTCCTCCTCCTCCTCCTCCTCCTCCTCCTCCTCCTCCGCCTTCCTCCTCCTCCTCCTCCTCCTCCTCCTCCGCCTTCCTCCTCCTCCTCCTCCTCCTCCTCCTCCTCCTCCTCCTCCTCCTCCTCCTCCTTTCCGCGAGGGGCACGGGGGAGGGGGGCGCCATGCTCGTGCAGGCACGCCGTCCACCTCCCGACTTGGCTTCGCTGGTGGTGCCGGAATCGTGCAGGGCTCGCGCAGAGCGAGCGGGCGGCCATCGGCGCGGAGGGCCGTTCGGGCCTATCGAGGGACCAGGCCTGCTGCACGCCAAGGGGAGGCATTGGAGGGGAAGGGGGGGAGGGGGGCGGCGGAGCCCCCTCGGGGGCGGGGGGGATGGGGGGGGCAAGAAGCGCACGGGGAAGTGGGCTGGAAGGCGCCCCCCCACCCCCCGAGGGGCGCGGAGGGGGGGGGGGAGGCGGGCGGGCGCGGGCGGCGGCCGGGGGGGGGCGAGCCTGCGTCCTGCGGCGGGCGAGGGCGAGCTCCTGCTGGGAGAGCTCGGACGCGTTCAGCCTGGCGCCGCCCCCGCCGCCCGAGCTCCGCACTCCGTCTCGCCGTCGCTGGGATGCCCCTTCCCCGTGCATGTCTCGGTCTCGTGCGCTTGCGCACGGCGATGCAGGATGCTTCTCGATGGCCCTCGCCAAGAAGAGCAAACACGCACGTCCGAGCGATGCCAGGCCGTCGTCCTGCTCGTGCTCGCGCTTCTTGCACACGCTTCTCGATGGCCCTCGCCAAGAAACACACACACATACACACACACACACACACACACGTCCGAGTGGTGCCAAGCCGTCGTCCTGCTCGTGCTCGCGCTGCTTGCACGGGCATCCTCCTCTCCAATGCCTGTGCGGGTCGAGTGCGCGCTCGGCTGCACGGACGGCGCAGATCTGCGCAGCCAGGCGCCGGGGCGCGCCGCGCACAGCGGCGACGGCCGCTGCGATCGAGCGGCATCGGGTGCTTCTGCCTACCTTCGGGCCCCATGCCAGTAGCCGGAGCAGACATCCCTGGTTCGCGCGCTGGTCTGCGCACTTGCGCGAGCGGCGCCGAGCCGCGAGCGGGCGCGTCGAGCAACTCTTGGCTGCCTCGCATGCTGGCATTTGCTTCACCACATGCACCCCGAGGTACATGCGGCCCTGAGCAGTCCATGGCTGATCATACGCACCGCACCCACAACACGTTCGCATCGAATGCAGCATGCAAGAAAGACGTTGGAAGCCGACGGTCAAGCGCTGCGCAGTGAAACGTGAAACGCCAAATAATGGTGCGACGAAACGAAGACGCGCCAAGTGGGACGTTAGGCACATTGTAAGTGGGTTCCATCGGCCCATGCACGACATGCTGGCTCATAAGTCTGCACTCTCTGCCACACTATGGCCCCATCGAGTTTCCACGCGTGGCTGTCACGCTCTGCGGCTGCGCCATGAATAAAGTTCCCGTTTCCTGGCTGGTCGCAGTGGAAACCATGCAATGGTTCCTGTAAGGTTCCTCGCGCGACTCCTCATTGCTCCTGTCATCGCGGCCGCGGGAAACTGCCTCTTTCTCACGTAAGACCTCCTTCGTCGTCGTCGTCCTCCTCCTCCTCCTCCTTCTCCTCATCTTCTTCCTCCCCCGTCCTGCTCCCCCTGCGCCTCCTGCTCTTTCTCCTTCTCATCCGCCCTCCCCCTCCGCCTTTCACGTCCTGGTCCACCGCCTCCTCTGCTGCTTCGCTGCCATCCTGACTCAAGTTGCACAGAGGTCGCCTGGACGGCCCCATGACCAGACGCCCGAAGGTGAAACGTTGGTCAGGAAGGGCCGCCCGTTCCTGTCTTCGTCCTGGCAGTGGCTCCACGGTGCCTGCATGAGGGCCAGTTCCTCGCGGCGCGGTGGTCGGGTCCGCACACTCCTGCCCTAGTCCTGGAGCGCGACCTGTCCTCATGCGGAGTCGGGACCGCCCGCTCCTGTCATCCTCAAAGCGCGCGGATCACCGTCGCACTGCCCGTCAGGACCGCCTGTCGGCAAGGCTCCCGATGCGACGGCGAGAGAGCCATGGTAGGACCGCCAGTGCCAATCCTCGTCAGAGTGCGTCAAGACCCTCGCCTGCCCTCGTCCAAGCGCGCTGCCAACCGGTGTTGCCCGGCGGGTCAGGGACACATCTCGGCAAGGCAACCGCGGCAGCGGCGAGTGTGCCACACATGGCCCTCTAGTCAGAATCGCCCGAAACGTGTGGTTCCTCGTTGTCATCCACACACACACACGCTCATCTTCCTTGCATCCCCTTGCACCTTGCACACACACACACACACACACGCACACACACTCCCAGAACACTGTCATACGCTCACGCACGGACACACACACACACGCCTCTCTCTCACACCCACACACTGTTCTCCGTTCTCCCTCCGCGCGCTCTCATATGCACACACACACACACTCACAACCTCACACATGTATACAAGCAATCACGTGCACTCGCTCACACGTACTGTCACGCTCCGTCCTCCCTACACGCACAGGCGCACGCCCTCTTCCTCCTCCTCCTCCTCCTCCTTCTCCTCCTCCTCCTCCTCCTCCTCCTCCTCCTCCTCCTCCTCCTCCTCCTCCTCCTCCTTGTACGAACACGCACACTTCCCCTCCAACGGCGAGGTGGCGGCACCGTCGCGAGCACCAGGCCGGGGGAACGCTTAGTCGAATTCCGCCTGGCGTCGCAGGCTGGTGGGGTGGAACAGGGCAGCCGCGTGCAACTGTCAAATTAGGGTGTGTGGCTGCGCTGGGCGAGCGCACATGCAGAGACACCCAGCTCAGTGAGAGAGCAGGCGGAGCAGGCGCCTGCAGGTCATGCAGCGGGAGACTGCAAAGGCTGGGAGAGCCTGGGACATGCAGCCTGCCAGCCGCGCCGGCGCCAGCGGTACCCCCCCCGAGCGCCAGCGGCGCGAACGCAGTCGGGAGTATCGCCGAGACTACTCAGCAGGAAGAGGACGAGGGGAGGAAACGAGGAAACGAAGAAACGAGGACGAGGAGGGGCGGCGAGCGGTCGCTCTCGCCGTGTGGCCTGGGGCCCTCCTCGCGCCCCTCCTCGTCCTCGTCTTCGTTTCTCCTCCTCATCCTCGTGCCCCGCGCCGCTGCGTGCTTGTTGCGGGTGATGCGCAGCGGCGGCTCCGAGGCGCTGGGACGCCGTGCTGCGCCACGTCAGCGCGCCGCAGCCGGCCGGCGCCCGAGCGCCACGCACGACGCCATGCTGCGCGCCGCTACGCTGCTCGAGGCGTTCCTGTCCAGGCCCGCGGGCGGCGAGCGCACCATCGGGCTCTCCCCGGGGCTGCCCCAGGACTCCTCAAAATCTCCGGAAACGTCCCGATCGACACGTCGCGCCGCAAGGGAAACTAAACTCGACGCGGTGAGGAGGAGCAGGAGGAGGAGAAGGAGGAGGAAGAGGAGGTGGGTGAGGAGGAGGAGCCCACGCCTCGGAGGGGGGCGCGGTCTGTCAGCCGCCCGCGCCTAGCCCCCAGCGCCGGCGCGCGTGCCGACGGCCAGCTCAGTGACGTTGAAGCCGCCGTCCTCGTCCAGGGCGGCAGCGACGGTCTCGCCGTCCAGATGATCTTCACCAGTTGGTGGATCACCAGCAGAATCAGGTACAGGGCGGACTGGAGCAGGCACAGGCGGCGAACCTTGTTGCCCTTGACCCGCAGGAAGTACACCGCCTGGCAGGGACGCAGCCGCCGAACCAGCCGAAGGCTCCACCTCCTCAGTGTCGGCGGTGAACTGCGCAGCCATCAGTAGATTGAAGGCATCTTGATCTTCATCAGCCTCTCCAACTTCATCCTCGACGTCGTGCATGCTGCAAGCGTCCACGCCAGGCACTTCCACGCTTTCAGCTTCGGCCTGGTCCACGCCCACCGCTCCGTCGTCGAGGGACGTGGCCTCGGCATCGAGTACATGAGCAGCGGGAGCGTCCACAGCGTCGCCATAAAATCGAGAGCCATGGTTGTGCAACATCCAGATCACAAGCTCGCGCTGCTCTGCAGAAAGATTGTAATTTTCATCCAGATACCGAGTAGCTACCGCAATCTGAGCCTGCGAAAGAGCCTCTCCATGTACCGCCGCAGGAGAAGAGCCCCATGCGCCACTGTGATCGCAGACCGTACTAGAGCACTGATATTTTGGAGCGCCCGCAGTTGTAGCATAGCTTGACGTTCCTCATCGCTGTCACAATGAAAGGGAACACCAGATCCTTCTTCAGGCATGTGTGGCGGCGGTGTTGAAGCAGCCGCAGGTGAAGGCGAAATAGCAGAAGGCCGAAGCGCCCCCACGAGGGAGCCGTCTGGGTAGATAACGCCAAACCCATAGGTAGCCTTCGTTTAATTGAAATCATCATCTGAGCTATCATTGGCAGCCACTGGCGAGGAAGGGCGCGCAGGCGAAGCCCAATCAGGGGGAGACGACGCCGAAGCCGCAAGAGGTGCCGGCGAAGAGGCCGCCAGATTGGACTCCTCGTCAGAGCTGGCGTCGGCAGCCACTGGCGAAGAAGGGCGCGACGGCGAAGTCCGAGTTGGGAGAGAAGCCGCCGAAGCCGCAGGCGGAGCTGACGAAGAGGCCGCCGCATCACCGCCTTGATCACGCCTGAAGGACTCACGAGACCTGCGCAAGATCAGCTGTACTTGCGCTTCAAACTCTTCGTCGGTGAGGATGGGGCCGAAGTGATGAGAGAACTCACCAGGATCCATATACTCATTCTCGTACTCGTGCGGCGGGGATCCACCAAGTACAGGCGCCGCCGTGGCATTGGCAGCCTCGACCATACTCTCTATGTCCTCGTCGGTTGGGTTGGGATAGCCGTCCGCATCAATACTTTCGTTGTCTTCGTCAGGCAGATGGGCAGAGGCCGCTGCTGACGCAGCATCCAGGAGGGCTTACTCATGAAGGTGTGGAAGCAGGAGCAAATCAGGGGCCGCAGCCTTTGCAGGGCCAGGAAAGAACGTGCGGCGAATTAGCTGAAAATTCTCACGCTCTTCAGGTGGCACTCTCGTAACATCAGGGCGCCAATCCAACTGCCGCAGGTGCGCCAATCCCTGGCGCCGTAGAGCTGCCAAGCGGCGCCGTTCATTGGGCGGCCACGGGTCACTGAGTTGTTGACGGAAACGCCCCCTCGGTATAGCGCCTTGATACCACCCATGCAAGCAAGTATCAATTGCAAGCTCCCAGCGCTTCGCCCCGTCCGACATCGTGTTGGCTGGGCATTGCAGAATATCTTTGAAGCCGCCATATCGCAACGTGTCCGCAGTGTAAGGAACGCACCGTTCCATCCACTGCTGAAAGTCGCTGCCGTTAGCACTGACAAGAAAGCTCGGGACCCATCTCTGAGACCACAAAACCAATGCGATCCCGAAGAGCCGTATATTGAGGATGTCCAGGGAAGCGCGGAGGAAGAGGGTCACCTCCTGCAGCACTGACAAGAAATCAATCGCCGTCACATTTTGAGCGAATGCAACCACCGCTTTTCCGAGGAGCCACACGCTGAGGGTGTCCAGGGCGGCACTGGGGAAGAGGGTCACCTCTCGCAGCACCCACGCTTGGCCGAGCGCCGACGTGACCCGAGCGAATGCCGCAGCTGCTATCCACCTCCCAGATATCAACATCCAACTCAACAACACGACGGCGCAAGTCTTCGGCAACCAGCGAGCCATAGCCCCGCAGCTCAGGAAGAAGGGACCGAGATACAGGCCGAAGGATTTGGATCTCTTCTTCGATGTCGAGCGTACCCACAGCGAACGACGCAGAACTATGAGGCCACCAACGGAACTCCACTAGAAGTTGGGCCCGCTCATGTGCCACCCTGAGCCAGCTGCTCGATTGCGATTGCTGTAAGTCTGTGTAGTGCTCGCCGAGCCTGAGACGACCAGCACGTGAATTGTGCCATTCCACATGCGCCACGCTTGAAGCCAGCGCAGCACGTTCTTCCAAGGCAGCAGAAGGTTCGCTGAACAGTCCCACGAAGTGCTTGTAGCGAAAGACGATGCTCAGGAAGCCCGTTGCCCACTTCATCCAGTCTTCGAAATCGTTCAGACCATTGGCAACGAAGAAGAACGAGCACAACCAATTGCGCGCCCATGATTGCACCAAAGAGCCTAATTCAGCCAACCGCGCACTCATGATGGGGCCGCTCCCACTCGGCTGTAAGATGGAGAATTTGGCTTCACCCCAGGCTGGCGGATAGCGAACACGCCCAGGTAGACAGTCGTGCAGTGAGTGATGACCACGTGGCAAATCAACCCTGGGTACTGGAGGCCACTGGGCAACATGGGATGGCGGTTCAGGAATTCCCGTCGTACTCAGCTGCAGCCTCGGACGAAAGTGGGCCCTAGTCCGCCCAGCCTCCGGGCACGCCAAGGCACGAACACGAACGGCACCCCGCGCTGTATGGAGAAGACGCTCAGGGCTGACGTAATCCAGATGCCGTACTTCGTGGTAGATGATGGTGGCGAGCTGTAGGTTCATCAGGTCGTCGTCAAATGCACCGCGTATGCCCCACCGATCCAGAATGTTGCCAGGCAGTTCGGTGCGGCCACCCGATTTCGCCATGGCAATGCCCCACGCGAGACCGCGACAAGCAAGATAATGGCTGATCTCATCTGAGCAGCCTTCGCAACCAAAGATGCATGACCGAGGCCCAGACGGCGACGAGATCCTCGACGACGTGAGCCAGCCCCCGCACAGGCCGCGCAAGAGCGCTGAAGCCCAAGCCGCGGGGTAGGTGGCCATCTTGTCTTGCAAACATTTCCAGTCGATCTGTGTGAGATCACCCACCAGGGAAGGAAACCATTTGGACCACCGGTTGACGATCGTGACCACCAGCGGCGAGTCAATGTTGTACTTGATTGTCAAAAACGGTCGCATCATGTCCTGAAGTAACGCCACATAAGCGGCGCGTTGAACTGCATGACGAGCTTCAGGGAAATCTGTGAGGAGTGTGCGCGCTGCAACAGCACCCGAAGAAGCTGTGCGTTGTGAAGCCGAAGCCAAATATTCCACATCGGCTGGTTGATCGCAGAAGTGAGGAGACAAGAGATTTCGAAGATCAGCAAGAACTCGGAAAGGGGCCCAGCGTTCAGCAGCTACTTGAAGACGACGAAGGTAACGAACATGCTCAGGATGGGAGGTGAGCGCCGAACGAATAAGAGCCGAACCGCACATTGGATCAAGAGCACGTAGCTCGGGGCCACCCCACTGGCCAAGACAATGAAAATCCACATGCCGAAGGGCGCCACCAGGCAACCGCAGAAGCCGCACCAGGTTGTGAATATCTTGTTGCAGTAGCTGCTTGGGGAGGGGCGCGAACTGTGCCACATAGGACAGTGTGGGTAGCGCTCTGGCCATGTAGTTGATTGCATTCAAAGAAGCTGGTGCAGCCGATGAAGAAAGCGCCGAGATGCGTGTTCTGTATTTATCCCACGGGCTCAGCCAAGAGCATAGTTCGGTAACAGCGGGTCCCAACCACATGCCCAGGTATAGTAGCTTCGCCTCGATGCGAAAGGCCAGCCAGTGAGGCACCAATTGTTCCAGCCCCATACGTAATCCGCCCCTCAGCTCGCCGCCAAACGCCCCCGCGAGCGGGACTATAACGCACTTCGGTGGCTTGAGCTTAAGGTTGGCAATTTTTCAGCCACCGCCATGACCCGTGCCAAGAACCGCAGGTCCACCAAAGCGAATAACACTCCACCAATATCATCAGCGCATGCACGAAAGAGACCACGATGTTTGAGCTCCAACCCAATCCGATGATCTTCAAGAAACGGCGATGTGGCTGCCGCGAACAGGCTACCAGACAACGCACACCCTTGGATGATGCCGCACTCGATGGCAAAGAGATCCGTAGTACTCCCACCAACCCGCCCCGCGGCAGTGACAGACGCATACAGTGAACAACAGGCAGAGAAGAGAGCCTCAGGAAGACGAAGAGGTATTGCTGGCTCAAGCTGGGGAACGCCTGGCCGAAGTCGAGGGCCACCAAGATCGGCTGCTGAGCCCTCGCCCTAGGGTGAAGGGGCGCGATCCTCGCCATGACGTCGAGCTCAAGAATGCTCGAAGTGAACTGCCTGCCCGCGATAAATCCCCGCTGCGTCCTAGATGTAGTTTGCTGTACAATCGGCGAGAAAGCCACATTGAGAGTCGCGGAGATGACCTTCATATCAGCATTGCGGATGCCGAGGGTGCGCACAGTGTCAGGGGAGCGAACGACCCCCCGCTCGTCATCGTCTCCAGCATGACACCCTTTGGGAAGAAATGCCTGCAGTGTCGCACCCGCTGACGGGAAGAGCGCCTGGCCATCCATCATCCAGCGACAAGCCTGCCACAAGACCACAGCTCCATGCTCGTGTGCTGCCCATGCTACGTAAGGGGGGCCGTCCACTCCAGGAGCAGAGCGTGAGGGTGCCATACGCCTCAAGGTACGCTGAAGCATCTGGCACGATGGCGGGGGCAAATCATCGAACACACACGGTTTCACAAACCTCTGGGCGTGCCTCTCAGCATGAACAGGGCGTGCAGGTGGGCGAGCCGACACAGGTGCCCAATAGCTGACCGAAGCGTTCAACTTCTCGGAAGGACCAGAAAGCTGCTGGCCGCCCACCTGAATGGCGCGCAGTGTGAGCCGCTTGCCGAAGGGGACCCAAAGCTTGGCCTTCCTTTGAGCTGCAGAAAGAGTGCCAGGAGAGACCTTCGCGCGGCCTTTCCCATGAAGAGCACCTTGTTGAAGCACTGCGAGTTGTTGCTTAGCCGCTCGATGTTGAATGGTATCCACCCAAGCTTGAAACGCCGAAAAATGAATCAACTGAACCAGTCCCTCGGAAGTGATGTTGACGCAGCGACCGAAGACCTCGGGCGAGTTGGCGACCTTCTGAGCCAGCCGCGCATCCTGCCGCCAAATAGCACGCGCAGCTTGCCGGGCGAAAGTCAGCTGGGCTTCAGGTTTGTCGATGTCGGTAACCAGTACTTGTTGGAGCGAATCATATGCCGCTGCGTCTATCAGCGCCTTGTGCCTCTCCATCTGACGAGGTGGAGACATGTCTGTAAAGTAACGACCATCTTGGCGCAGAACCTTGTCGAGTCGGGCGCGGAAGTCATCGCATAAACAAAACGCGGTACGGGGCGACGATAGCTATCGTCAAGGGAGCGGCGCTGACGATGAACCCGAAGAGCAGCATGATCCGAAATGTGCTGCTCGCTGAGACGCTCAGGAGACGAAACAACAGCCGCAGAGTGATGAAGTTGACAGGCTACCCATCCAGGCTCAGATAACCACAGTCGATCCAGCTGAGCTACGGAATGCGATTCTTTGCAATAATGCGCAGGGTCTTCCGCCGAAAGCTCAATCATCTTGTCCAACGCCACTAACCAGCTCTTCATATGTGTGCGATTGTTGTTGGTCGGACGGGTCGATCGCTTCAGGTTCGGCTGAGCCAGGTGTAGTGGCCCCGATGCTGCAAAGTTGAAATCACCACAAACTACCAATCTTGACTGAGGGTCAGCTTGCGCCCACTCTAAGTCTGCTGAAATGAGGGAAGAAATGCGCTGCACATCGTCATGATGAAGGTCATGGTTGTGCGCGTTGTAATGGCGAATCTCAGCATGTGATCCAACCAGCCACGTCTTGAGCACCCGACCTGGAACCAGCGAGCGAGAAGAGGGCGCCTCCAGCGAATTAGCAGAAAGCGGCACCACCGTCGCCACACCACCTCGCGCATGGCCGCAGGCGTCAGTGTCAAACGAGCCGAAGACAGTGACCTCTGGAGCGATCCGCCGCAAGAAGAAGCGAAGCTCGTCCAACGACTGATGGACTTCTTGTAAAGCAAAAACCGAGGACGAAATCCCTGCTAACTGTAAGCACGCAGCTTTAGCCATCGCTTGCGTGCCTCGCCACCGAAGAAGCGCGCGGGCGTTCCACGTGACAAAGGACAGCTCAGATCACTTTAGAGGGATACTGACAGTGGCCTGATGCAGAAAGATGTCGTCGTAGATGCTAAAGAGACCACTCTGGCGCCACCGTTGGTGCAGCGATCGGATCAAGGAGGCGTCGTAGATCTGCACGTGACCATTGCCGTGCAGTGATCACCGCATCATGCCAGAAGATCTTCGTGGGGTCGCGACCAGGCTGCGGTTCGATTCTGACGATAGGGTTCCAACTCTCCGTGATCCACCCATTTTGACGATCGAAGAAGAATTTGGCGTCTTTGAACTCATCACGAAGCGCTGCAACCATTCTTTTTCCTGTGATCTCCATCTTGATCTGAAACGGATTCTTATCGGGGCCGATATGCAGTTGGGTGCTGCCCCCACTGGCTGCGGGTATGGGGAAGCGCATCCATTGACCTTTACCTGGTAGCCGAAGGGCAGATAACGCGGCAACAACCTTCTTTCCCGCGATACCCACAGCCCCAGAGAACTGGATCGTGAAAGGCTTGTCTTGGTCGTCGCCCAGAATAGTGAAGCCGTCGATGCTTGCACCTTTGAGCCATTTATCCACCGAGTCTTGAACGTCACACTTCTTGACGAGAGTCGGAGCAACGACCTTGAGAATCGTACCATCCACCGCACGATTGAACCCAGGTGTTGGCTCAGGCGGTGGTGGGGATCGATTTGCGACCGCCAACTCTTTGCGGAGTTCGTCGACCAGGGACTTGAGCTGCTCCATGTCAGTAGCCAGCGTCTCTGTGCGGGTGTCAATGTCACGGACCTGCGATTGGATGGTGTCGATCTGCAGCTGTAGTCGTCTCTGCATGGCGTCGAGCTCGGGGCGAAGCTGCGCCTCCAACTGGGACTTACATGTTTGCGGTACTTGCTGAACGGCAGCTTCCACTCCTTTGATGGCGGCCATGACGGGGTCGACAGCGGACGAGGCGGCCTTGCTGGCAGACGCGGTGACCAGCTCGGTAACCTCGTTCTGGAAGATGCTGAACTTGGCCTGCAGCTCGCCGTGAATGAGGCCTTTGATATGTTCTTCCCAGCCATCCGAGTCCATGAAGTCCTCTTCACCATCACTGGATGCACCTCGATTGGAGCGGGAACGAACGTCGTCGTCACCAGCGGCTGCAGGCTGTGCACCAGCCCGCGCATCACTATCAGCAGCACCGCCAGCACTCCGTACGGGACGAGGCTTCTTCTTCCGCTTGGCTCCATCTGGTATGAGCGAGACTTCACAGGCGCCCAAGACTGCTCAGTCGCAGGGCGGCGACAGGCAGCAGCTAACGGGGGCGGACCCGTTGGCTGAGACACAACTGTCGGGCAGCGATGCCCTGGCACTGGCCGCGGACTAGCGGTATCCACGTGTTCCCCTGTGGAACAATCCATCTTGAGCCAAAATGGCTACGGACGGGTGAGGAGGAGGAGGAGGAGGAGGAGGAGGAGGAGGAGAGAGGAGGAGGAGGAGGAGGAGGAGGAGGAGGAGGAGGAGGAGGAGGCCAATGCCACCGCCCCCTTGCTGGCACCGCGGGCTGCGCCCCAGCAGCTCCGAGCGAGCCCGCTCCACGCCGCAGGGCTCCCGAGCTGCGCGGGGCCCCACGGGCGGGGCACCGCGCCCCGCCTGGGTGCGCCGCGCCAGCTGCCGCTGCGCCGCGCCCCGGGCAGGTGACGCTTTGCGCTGCGCCTGCGGCGCCGAGGGCCGCGCGCGCAGCGCACGCGGCTGGCGGCGCGTGGCCCTGGCGGAGTCGGCCAGCAGGCAAGACGCGACGGCCATCCAGGGGCAGGAGAAGGGAGAGAAGAGAGGAGGGAGAGGGGGGAGGGGGAGGGAGAGGGGGAGGGAGGGGGGGGGGGGAGAGGGGGAGGGAGAGGGGGAGGGAGAGGGGGAGGGCGAGGGGGGGAGGGAGAGGGGGAGGGAGAGGGGAGCGGATGGGGGGATGGAATTTCGGGCAGGGGAGGAGGACGGGGGGAGTGGAGTGGAGGGGGGGAAGGGCCATGGGGACAGAGAAGGGGGGGGGGGGGGGGAAGGCCCAGCGGGCGCGCCCGCGCCCCATCTGACACCCTCCCCGCCCGCCCGCCCCTCTCCAGAGGCGCCGACGAGCCTCGCGCGCACCCGCTCGAGGGCGCCGCGCGCGCCCGCCGCGCCCCGCCCGACGGGTGCCGCGCGAGGCGGCCGCGCGCGCCCCCGCCGCGCGCGGCGGCAGGCCCGCCTGGCGCCCAGGCGCTGCTCCTCCGCCTCGGCTTTGGCGCGGGCGCCGCGCTCCGCGTCCAGGGCCTGGCCGCGCCGGCCCCGCAAGGGGGGGGGGGGGGCCGGGCCCGGCCGGCCCCGGGCTCCCTGCGCCCTCCCGCCCGCCCTCTCCTCCCGACTCCCACTCCCACGCCGCCGTCGCCGTTGCCGCCGCCGCCGCCGCCGACGACGGCGACGATGCCACGCCGCCGTCGACGTTGCCGCCGCCGCCGACGACGAAGACGACGACGACGGCGACGACGACGGCGACGACGACGGCGGCGACGACGGCACCCCCAGCTCCCTCAGTCCTCCATGCCACGCCCGCTCGCTTTTTCGCCCGCCTGCCGTCTGCTCCCCCGTCCGTCCCTGGTCGCTCCTCCCTCCCTCTCTCTCTCTCTCTCTCTCCTTGTGCCCCTCTCGGGAGTGAGGGCAAAAGAAAGCGAGAAGAGCGTGGAGGGTAGCTCATGGGGGGCAGGGAGAGAGAGAGAGAGAGGAGACGAGAGGAGAGGCGATGAGAAACGAAACCAAACGTGCACACGATGATCACAGCCACGCGCACGCGGAGTGCGGTCTAGCTGGGCTGCCAGTCCACTCCAGCCCCGCTGCGTACTGTTGTCGCAAGCGATCTGCACAAGCGCTCGCGCTGCATGCCGTAATTTTGCCCATCCCTCAGCCCTCCCTTCTGCCCATCCCTCCTCCTGTACCCCGTCCCCTCCCCTTCCCTCTCCTCGTCCCATCCTGGGAGAGGGGATGGGCAGAGAGGGTGAGAGGAAATATAGGTGCGCCCGAGCCACATCGGACATCTCTTCCGCCACCCATCCCTTATCAGTGTGTTACTTCCCGCATATGCTTATCGGATCCTCTGAGCAGGATGTCCAAGAAGAACTTGATACCCAACTGCAACTTGAAACGCTTGGCGTATTGCATGCTGTGCCATCGGCAAGGTTGCCTGTTGCACATTGTAGTGTGAGGAGGCGGAGGAGGAGGAGGAGAAACAAGATAATGATACGGAGGATCAGCAAACAACGCAAGAGGAGAAGGGGAACCAGAGGAGGCGAAGGAGGGGATCGGCAACGACGAGAAATGAATGGGATGCAGAAGTGCGGCTCGCGCTGGGGCGAGAGCGCCGCTCCGAACGACCGAAGAAAAACACATATCTTGAAATACAGCTAACGCGGCAACGGGAACTCCATTTTGGAATACTGGCAACGCTCTGACTGGGAAACCGCATGCGGGCAAACCGCCAAACAACTGGAGCGTGTACGCCCGGCACGCAGATGCCAATAACCATCAAGAGGGCATGGGCAGAGAAGGGGGAACATGGAGAATGGCAGGCGAGGTGACAAGGAAGCGATGGAGGGGGGGGGGGGCGGGGAGGCGGGAAAGGCATGGGGGGAAGGAGGGGCGACGGAGGGAGCAGGCGAGAGGAGAAGCGGGGGGGGGGGGAGACGCCCACCTACGTGGGGGGTGGGAGCCGGGCTCAGGGGGTGGAGTGCTCGGGTGCACGGGGCGCGGTGGCAGGGGCACTGGGCAAGCCAAACGGGACGGGACCGATATACAATATACACCTGCTCCCGGGACTCTCCTCGGGCTCGTCCTGACCAGGATCTCGACGCGAGTCCGGCCGTGGCGACGAAGGACGCGCAGCGGCATCGGAGCCGTTCCGCCTTCGAGAGGCGGCGCGGGGGCACACGCGAGGCAGGGGCGAAGCGGCGACCGACGATCCGACAGCTTCCCAGCGCGCCTGCCGCAGCTCCTGCTCGGCCACCGCCCGCGCTTGCTCCTGGCTCGGCGCTGCGGCTGGGGGCGTTCCCGCCCGCGCGCGTGGCTCCTCCTCCTCCTCCTCCTCCTCCTCCTCCTCCTCCTTCTCCTCCTCCTCCTCCTCCTCGACCCTCGACCTCCTCATCCTCCTCCTCCTCCTCCTCCTCCTCCTCCTCCTCCTCCTCGTCCTCGTTTTTCTCTCCCTCTGCATCCCACCCCCAGGACAGGACTGCTTCTGGTGGGGTGCGCTGGTGCGCGCTCGCGAGGCGCGTGTCCCACCCCCCCTCCCGGCGTCGGCTGCGCCCAGGAATCCTCGCCTCCCCCCCCCCCCTCCCCACGCCGCCCACGCGACACGCGTCTCGCCTCGCGCGGGTGCCTCGCTGGGCGACTGCGGGCGTCGGGGCCTCGCTCCGCGCTCGAAGCATCGCGCCAGCGGTGCGACTCCTCCTCCTCCTCCTCCTCCTCCTCCGCTCCCTCCTCCTCCTCCTCCTCCCTCCTCCTCCTCCTCCTCCTCCTCCTCCTCCTCCTCCTCCTCCTCCTCCTCCTCCTCCTCCTCCTCCTCCTCCTCCTCCTCCTCCTCCTCCTCCTCCGCCCAGGGCGGTGGCGTGCGCCTCACGCCCTGGGCGGTGGCGCAGCTGCGCCACGTCGGCAGCGGGCTGCGAATCTCGCGCTGGAGTCGGCGCGCGGCGCCGGGAAGCTGCCCCGCGCGACCCGGCGGCGCTCGTGCGCCGCGGGGGGGAGGGATGACGGGCGCGCCGTGTCGGACGGCTCGGGCATCTTGTTCCGCGCGGGGGTCGGCGCGCGGTGCCACGCGGCCTGCTCGCGCACCTGGACTGCGCTCGCGCGCGCCGGCGAGGACTCGCGCGCCACCGGCGAGGTCTCGGAGCGCACGTTCTCGCGCGGGGTTCGGCGCGCGGCGCCAAGCAGCCTCCTTGCGCGAGTTGGCAGCGCCCGAGCGCGCGGGTGAAGGCTCGCGCGTCGCATCGGCGGCGCCGTGGTCTCGATCCGCGACAGCAATAGCACTTCGCTGCGCGACTGGACACGCGCGAGCGGAGGTCTCTGCGGATGCGCCGTGTTCGCGCCACAGATGCGGGCGCATCGCTTCGCGACCACCGCGCGGGGGGTGGGTGGGGGGCTCTGCACGAGAAGAACTTGAACGGCTTTCGGTCCGACAAGCCGCGTCAAGTGGATTTTCCGATTCCTGGACCTTCCTGGAGCTGCTTGGAACTTCCTGGCGTTTCCTGGGGCCTCTTGGGGCTTCCTGAGGCTCCCTGGGGATCCATGGAAGCTTCCCGGGTGCTTCCCGGGGCCTCTTGAGGCCTCCTGGTAGCTCCTGGGGCTTCCCGTCGCCGCGCGGACTGTCTCTGCGGATGCGCTGCAAACGCGCCGCATACCCGCGCTTGCCGTTACGCGACCACCGCGCGGAGGGGTGGGTGGGAAGGCCTGCGTGAAGAACAATTGAACGGCTTTCTCGGGCCGGGGTCCGTCAGGCCCGCGTCAACTGGGGCTTCTTGTGAGCTTTCTGTGGCCCTGGGGGCTCCTGTGTCCCTCCCCCCCGGGCTACCTCGAGCCTCCTGAAGTTCCTGGGGCCTCCTGGGGCTCCCTTAGGTTTCCTGAAACTTCCTGCGGCTTCCTGGAGCCCCCGGGTTTCCTGAGGCTCCCTGGGCGTTCCCTGGAGCTTCCTGGGTGCTTCCCGGCGATTCCTAGGGCTTCCTGGGACCTCTTGAGGCCTCCTAGTGGCTCCTGAGGCTTTCTGTAGCTTCCCGGTGCTCCTGAAGCTCCCTTGGGCTTCCTAGGCGTTTGGGGACGCCTGGACGCTCCTGGAACGTCTGGGAACGCCTGGAAGCGTCTGAAAGCGTTTTGGGGCGCCTGGGGGCGCCTGCGAGCGCCTGGGAACGCCTGGGCGCGCTTGGGCACTGCTGGAGCGTCTGGGAGCGTCTGGGAGCGCCTGCGAGCGTGGGGGGGGGGGGGGGGGGCGTCTCCGAGCATCTGGGAACGCCTGTGAGCGTGCGGGGGCGACTGGTGAGGCTGCCTGGGGAGCGCCTGGTGCCGTTTGGGAGCGGCTGGGCGCTCGTGGAACGTCTGGGAGCGCCTGGGAGCGCCTGGGACGTCCGGGAAAACTCCCTGGAGCGCTTGGGAGCGTCTGACGCCGCCTGGGGAGCGCCCGGGGCCGCGTCAGGAGCGCCTCGGGCTGCCTGGCAGCGCCTGGGCGCTCCCGCAGCGCCTTGGAACGCCTGGGAGCCCTGGGGGCGTCGGGGAGCCCTGGGAGCCCTTGGGGGGCGCCTGCGGGCGTCTGAGGGCACCTGGGGAGCGCCGGGGGGGCGCCGAGGGGAGCGCCCGAGGCCCCCCGCAGAGCGCCAGGGGGCGCTGCTGGAGCCTCTGGGAGCGCGGCAGGCCGAGGAGCGCCTGGGGGCGCCGGGGGCGCGGGCGCTGTGCTGTCTCTCTGGAGAGGTCGCGGCCTCGAGAGCACTGCTCGCGTCTTCTCTCCTCTCTATAGAGAGCTACACTTCTGCATGCGTGTCTGGCCTGGCGCCGCGCCTTCACACTGGAAGCTCCACAGGTTGACTCTGACTTCGTGGAGCACGGCAGGACCTCCTTGAGATTCCCTACAAGCGATTTCGCTCCAGATGATGGGCCTGTTTTCCACCACCACCACCACCAGAAGTTGGAGAGGGAAGGCGGAGGAGGACGAAGAGGAGGAGGAGGAGGAGGAGGAGGAGGAGGAAGAGGAGGAGGAGGACCACCTCCCTCTCCAACTTATGGTGGTGGTGGAAAACAAGCCCATCACCGGAGGGGTGAGGGATCAAAGCTGTGCTCTGCAGCCAGGGGAGGACGACGCAGCCCGCCTCCCGCACCGCTCGCCTGCCGGCGCGGTGCAACCGGCGCTCCGCTGCGCGGCCCGGCCAGCAGTAGTCGCTCGCGTTGCCTGACGACTGTCGGGGCCGGCGCTCGCTCCTCCTCCTCCTCCTCCTCCTCCTCCTCCTCCTCCTCCTCCCTTCCTCCTCTCCTGCTCCTGCTCCTGCTCTCCCCTCGTCCCTCCTCCTCCTCCTCCTCCTCCTCCTCCTGCTCCTGCTCCTCCTCCTTGTCCTCCTCCTCCTCCTCCTCCTCCTCCTCCTCCTCCTCCTCCTCCCGCTGCGCGTCAGAGGGGCCCAGGAGGGATCTTTGTGACAGGCCTAGAGGTTGACACTCAGCACGAAAGAAATGGGTACGGAAAGAATGGGTACAATGCCCAACAGCAGTTCCTGTTCAGTTTGAGCAGGACTCGCTGTCCGCGCCGCCGCGGCCTGTGTCCATGTGAGACAGAAGGCCGCCTTCCCAACAGCGGCCGCTGATGGTTTGGGACAACATTTGTTGTTGGGCATTGTACCCATTCTTTCCGTACCCATTTCGGGCGTCCAAGAGAGAGGGGGAGAGATGGCGACAATGAGGGGCACAACGAATAATCGAATGGGTCCACACGTCCTTGCTGCAGGCGGGGTGCCCGGGCGACTCCTCTCAACAGCAGCACTCCTCCTTGTCCTCCTCGTCCTCGTCCTCGTTGTGGTGGAGAGCTGAGGCGAAGGGGTCTTGCTCGCGCTGTGCGGCGGGCTGCAAAGCGGCCCCGTCTTTTGGGCTGAAGGTCGCCACTGTCGCCCACGGTCACCCAGCAGCGCTCAGCTGGCTGAGTCACTCGAGGTGCCCGACCGACCGACCGACCTTGTCTTCGTCTCGTTCTCCTCCGATTCTCGTATCCCGAACGACGAATCTGTCCTACCTTCACCTCGCACGGGAATTCGCAAAACGGACTGGTGGCGAGGCAAGCACACAATCACTCTGGCGGCTGGAGGTTGGGGATATGAGCGCATCCGGGGAACCGTTGTTCGGACCTCAGACTGGCGGTGCTTGTTTGACTTGATACCCTTGCTCTGCTCCTGGTGTCGAGGGGAGCCGGGCTCGATGTCATGGTGCAGAGGTGCGAACGAATAATCGTTTGGCAACCAAATGCCGGCGATGTGCCAATGCAGTAGTGTGGATATATTGCGACGGCATCGCGATTCGTATTATGCAAGCTAGGTGTACCCCTGTATACTCACGTAATGGACCAACTTTGGGATCGATTTTCAAGCAATGGCTCATTGTGAATAGCTTATGATCCGCCGTTGCGGGGTCGCGGATTCGTAGTACTGTCGTCGTGCCGTGGTGTCGAAGCGGTGGTGTGTGGATCAAGCTCAAGCTTGAATCCGCTGGCCCCCTTCGTTGCGCCAGGCTGTGGAACTCCGTCATGTCATGTCGCCAGCAATACCAACTCCGTGGCCAGAAAGGAACGCAGCGCACACTGCGCGAGAAGGGGCGGAATGTCGCTCTCGCACAGAAAGTCGCGTTTCTGCCCAGGCGAGGCGCATGTTCGCTCGCGCGCAGAGCATGCCGTAAGCGGGACCGCACGCGCGAGAAAGCAACATTTGTTCCCGCTCAAACGCCGCGCAGCTTCTTCCTGAAGGTTGCGAACCCGCCTGGGCGCGGCGCGAGATTTAGATTCTGGCTCGCGTAGCACGAAAGACGTGGGAACGCGCAAGCAAGAAAGCGAAACATTGTTCACGCCTCATCGCCGCGCGCATAATCCCACAAGGAGGATACCGAACTCGACTCGTGCCCGGGCAAAAAACGCGCCCCTCTTCCAGGCGGCGGACCGAAGCAGCCGGAGGAGGAGGAGGAGGAGGAGGAGGAGGCGGAGCAGGAGAAGGAGGAGGAGGAGGAGGAGGAGGAGGAGGAGGAGGGGGAGGAGGAGGAGGAGGAGGGAGGAGGAGGAGGGAGGAGGAGGAGGAGGAGGAGGAGGAGGAGGAGGAGGTCCGCCTGCCGCGCTCGCCGCCCCCGCCCTTCCACCCTCGGGGCGCTCCCTGCGAGTCTCGAGGGCCACGGCTCGGCGCGCCGCGCCCAGCCGCCTCCTCCAGCTCCGCCTCGTCGGCCCGGGCCTGGGCAGAGGGGCGCCGGGGAGCGAGCGCTGCCGCCCTCCCTGCGCTGTGCAGGAGCCCGCCCAGGGCCTTCCCGCTGCGCGCCCTCGTGGGCTTTCCTTCATCCCTCCTCGGTTTCCCCCCCAACAAAACATGTTCCTCCTCGGTCCGTATCCCCCCCCCCCCCCTCCCGACCCTCATTTTCATCCCTCCGCTTGGACCCCTCTCGCCCTTCCGCCCTGTTCCCCGTCGTGCCGAGGAGGCCCGGGCTGATTACTCGCGCGCGTACAGCCCACAAGGAAGAAGAGGAGGAGAGGGGGCGTGAGCAGGAGGAGGAGAGGAGGAGGAGGAGGAGGAGGAGGAGGAGGAGGAGGAGGAGGAGGAGGAAAACGAGGAGGAAAACGAGGAGGAAGAGGAGGAGGAGAAGGAGGAGGATGAAGAGGAGGAGGAGGAGGAGGAGGAGGAGGAGGAGGAGGAGGAGGAAAACGGGGACGGAGGTTCGACCAGTTCGTCCCAGCGGTTGGATTAACGCAACTGCGACCGCGCTCCAATCGCGCTCCCACGGGGGGTACGTCGTGAGTCAAGCAAGGACTCTCTCGGCCAGATGATCAAACCTACGCGGCTGCCACGGGTGAGTTTTGGCAAATGGTGGCGGAACGGAGCGGCTGCATTGAATGAGACGGGCCAGTGCGGGGATGCGTTTCTGGGACGTCACCCGAAGCTAGGACGCCACGAGCGCGGTGGCTCGCCAGGCGGAAGCCCAGGTGGTGCCACCGCAAAATGAGGTAACCCTCCAACTCGCTGGCCCGTGAAGACGGCCCCGCTACGCATCGTTGTCTGTAAGGTTTTCGCTCGCGCCCATCCTCGACGCTTCTCTTTGTTGCAGCAGAGGTAGTGGCGCGGCTCGGTGCTCGGCCGCCGCTTGAGCTGACGCAGCCTCATGCTTGGGGAAATCCATATGCTGCCCAGGCGAAGAGGCTCGCCCCGAAAACGCCTCACCGCCGAAGTGGCGCGCTCGGCGAGGGGGTCGGCCCCTTGGCTCTGCTTGCTCACTATCGCCGGGGGCCAGGGAAAGAGGGGGTGGAAGAGGCCGGGGGGGGAGCGGAGGAGCTGCAGTTAGCCTGAGAGCGGGCACCGCGACGGCAGCGGCCGTCGGCGAGCCCGCTCAGACGCGCAACCCCCTCAGACGCTCATCCCGCGCGTCCAGGCAGTCGTGGCCTGCGAGGGCCGCCGCCGACAATGGCGCGCTGCCGCTGCGCCGAGGACGCGTCGCAGAGCAGGCGGGGGGGGCGGAGGCGGAGGAGGAACAGGGCGACGACGATGACGACAACGACGACGGCGACGAGCACGAGGACGACGAGGACGACGAGGACGAGGACGACGAGGACGAGGACGATGAGGACGAGGAGGAAGAGGACGATGAGGACGAACACGAGGACGAGGGGGAGGAGCGGGAAGAGGAGGAGGAGCAGGAGGAGGGTGAGGAGGAGGAGGAGCAGGAGGAGCAGGAGGAGGAGGAGGAAGAGAAGGAGGACGCGGAGGAGGAGGAGGAGGAGGAGGAGGAGGAGGAGGAGGAGCGAGCGGACCCAGGGACGACCGACGACAGCGTCGAACGCGGGCGGCGGCGCGGTGGCAGCAGAGGGGGCGGGCCGCATCGGAGCAGCGATGGGCCACGCCAGAGCGGCGTGGCCACCTGGCGCAGCCGCGCCCGTGCGAGAGCATGGGGCTCGCGGTCCGAGCGGGGCCGCTCTCGGGCGTCGCAGAAGAAAGAGAGAGAGAGAGATGGAGAAAGAGAAACAAAACACAGAGAGGGGGAGAGAAAGAGAAAGAGAGAGAGAGAGAGCAGGCAAGGTCATGGGCGATGCCTGCCGAAGGGAAGGCAGGGACGGGCAGGGGGCCCAGGGGGAAGACGAGGACACGATGGATTGCCAAGTCATTCGAGGAAACCTCGGGGAGCTCGGGGAGATACTGGAAAATGCCTTCTAAGATGGGGCAGGACACGCAATGCAACATGTCGCCACCCCCGACGGCAAACTTGCGCCACTTGCAGGACTGGGTGGGTTCTCGAAGCCTCCTAGTAACACACCAACTATTACACATAATTCTGATCGAGGCAACGGAAATGAACAACGGGGCATGCTGGGCAAGCCTACGAAGGTACATAACACACGAATCGGTGCTGGAGGCCGAAGGGGGGATTCTAGTGAAGTACCTAATGCGTTTGGCTATAATCTACCTAGCAGAGAAGGGCCGCTCATAGCTCAGGAGACGATCGATGTTCCTCTGCAGGGGCTGGGTGCATGACGGCAAATTGGGAAGTGCGGTGATGTGGTCGTAGTTGTCAATCAGGGCGATGGCCGATGATGCCTCCACGAGGGGATGCCGCCGCCACAGATATACACAATCGTCAGATTCGGCAAACGCTTCAACTTCCCGCCCGTGCTCGAAGAAAGGCGATGGGTAATGGGTTCACCTGAACATAGCGGCACGGCACACGCCTTCGAGGTCTCTGATCCCCGCACGGGCGCGAGATCTTGCTGCGTCGACGTCGGGGCGGCGTTTCTCAGCGCGCCGGCGAGGGCCTGGCCAGCCCCCCGAAGCCTGTCGGTGGCAAGCTTGGACGGAAAAAAAGGATCGGCCTATGAACGAGAGGCAGGAGAGCCCGTAGACGTTGAACCAGCCCCAAGAATAAGCTGTCAATGCCTTGGGGCCTCCCTTCCTTTCTCCGCACAGGGTCCTCCCCAACTCAGACGCGGGGCATCAACCCGCGACTCATCCCAAGATGCCCAGCAGCGGTAGCAATAATGAAGCCGTTAGGCTGAATCCCGAACTCGCGGAGCTTGTTCTTGAACTCGCGCAAAGTAGGACGGCAGAGGGGTGCCACCACCGTCTTCTTTAGATGGATAAAAAGACCTGCAGCTCCTGCAGCAACCACCCAGACCTCCAAGACGATGGAGAGCGCTTGGTAGATATCCCCAGAGTCGAGCCCGGCGTCGTCCAAGAAAGCTCGGAGAATTCCGAGGCCCCGAACAATGTCCAGACACATCATGCTGAAGATTGGGTCGATGGCCAGGGCGCCCCCCTGTTTGACCCCTCGCCCCTGCCACAAGTGGCGGCCCCTCAAACCGCAGAAGAAGATGTCGATCCTCACGTGCAAATGCAGGGCGTGGGCGGCCACCCCGATGTTCCCAGGCACGTGCATGGCGAAGATGACCCACGACATCATGCCATGGAGGAGGTCGGGGAAGGCCGCCTTCACGTCGAGGGCCGCGACGCCCGTATCTTTGCACAGGCGCTGACAGTACCAGTGGACGATCTTGGCCTCGATGTGAAGAATGCTGTTGATCATGCTCCTCCCATTGGTAAGCCCCGCCTGGGCATCGTTGCAATTTTGCACGCGCAGCAGACCCATGGGAACGCTGATCGCCTCCGAGACGACCTTGATGCAAGTGCAGCTGAGGGTAATGGGCCTGGCGCAGTCTGCCGCTCGGAAAAGACCGGTACCCACCGCGTCAGAAGCTTGCTCGCCTTTGGCCAGGAACACAGCCATCCCATGGCTAACATCGCCCCCAGGAAGAGCCTCGTTGAGCACCGAACGATAAACCTGGCAGATGAGGTCCTGGACTCGTGGGCCTCCCTGAGCCTAACACGAGAGCGGATCCCCATCAGGCCCGGGGGCGCCGTCGAACAGATCAGCGACGATGTTGCGCACCTCGGGGCGCTCAAGGATCCAGTGGGTACCTGGCGGGCACTGCTGGACACGCGGGCGATGGAGCTCACGAACGTGGGCTGCCCCATAGAAAACACTTGCGAACCCCTCCCCAGCGTTGGGCAGGGGCGCGGCCGACGTCATCAGGGTCGCGCAAGTGCCGCCCCGCGGGGCCCATGACTCCAGAGAGGGAAACCTTTTTTCTATGGGGCTTGCCCCGGGCCGAAATGTAGGACTCCATGCGGGCATTCAGAATCGCATTCTTTAAGGGGCCATCGGGGCGGCCTCGATTTCCGCTCGGCGCTCCTGGATTCTCTGGTGCGAGAGACCTCGGAGGCGCTCATGAAACTGGCGCTCGCGGGCCCAGGCGGCGCCAGAATTCTGAACGAACTGGCCGGGCTTCAGGCAGCGCCGCGCAGTGCGTGCTAGCTCAGTGGCTAGTCGCACCAACGCCCATGAGACTGAGCGGCCGCGTGTTCTGCGCGCATGTGCACTAGGAAGGCCGAAGAGCAAGCCTCTGTCGGGCGAGCTGCACAGCGCCTCGGAAGACGCCCCTGGCTTCCTGAAGGGCACATTGCAGGCCCGGGTGGAGCGGGCCAACGTGCCCGAGAAGCTTTTTCCGCCTCCTGAAGGAACAGCGGGCGCCTAGAGACCTGCGACAGCACCTCGGCGATCCCAAGAGGCCCAGAGGGCACGAAGGTGACGCAGGCGGGGGCGCGGCCCGGGGCGCCCCCCTCTTGTTCGGGACACCGAAGACGAAGCTGTTGGGGTTGAGGGCCAGGGCCTGGGCAGGGTAGGGGTTGGTGAAAATGCGGTCGATCCCTTCGAGACTGGCACCTTGCTGGACAACGTGCGGGACGCGGAAAAATACTGGCTGGTCGACCTCGAGCAGCAGAGGAAACGCGCGCGCGGGCAAACTCGGTGGCAGGGGCACTCTGGGGCACTGGTACCGCCGCGCGCCCGTCACTGCGTGCTCTGCTCTCGCCGATGCGGGGCCCTGCTCTCGCCGATGCCGGGGAATCCCAGCCCCCTGGAACAACGGATAGCCCCGCCCTTCGAGGACGAGGAGCTCTGCGCAAACGCAGCAAGACCCCCGTCTGTTCGCACCGACGAAATTTGGGGTTGGGGTGGAGATTGATAAGCCGGTGGTTCCCGTGTGCCCAGAGAGAAGAAGACAGGGTAGCCGCCTTCGGATGTGTATATGATGAGAATGAGGAGGGAACAAAGCAAAGAGAGCAGGGTGCACAACCATCATGCAGCCGCCCACTCCATCCCGAGCGAGAAACGCGCCAGAAATGTGCGAACCGTAAATGACATGCTGTAGCCATTCATGTCTTCACGATCAAGTGCTCAATCACCGCAGACGCCTGGGCGCTGTCGACGGCCTCCTGCACGCGGCGGGCCTGCTGGCCCACCTCTCGTTCAGCTTGGCCATGGCGCCATCGTCGTCCTTTCAGGTGGCCTGGAGCTCGCGCTTGGCGGCGAGAAGCCTCCTGCTTGCGATCGGCCCCATGTTCTTCGGGAAGTCCATCTCCGTCGAGTCGGCGAGGCGCGGCGAGGGCGCTCCCCCCCCCCCCCAGGGCGGGGGGCGGAAGCGCAGGCGCCGCCGGGATCAGCGGCAACAGCGTCTGCCGTGGCGGCAGGCGCGGCCGACGGGGGAGCCGAAGGCACGGCGGGCAGGGGACGTTCGTCCACGGCCGCGTCCGTCAAACTGAGCGGGCTCTCTCTCTCTCTCTCTCTCTCTCTCTCTTTCTCTCCCTCTTTCCTGTCTCTCTTTCTCTCTCTCTCTCTCTCTTTCTCTCCTCTCTCTCTCTTTCTCTCTCTCTCTCACTCTCTCTCTCTCTCTCTCTCTCTCTCTCTTCTCTCTCTCTCTCTTCTCTCTCTCTCTTTTTCTCTCTCTCTCTTCTTCTCTCTCTCTCTCTCTCTCTCTCTCTCTTATATATATATAATCTTCTCTCTATCCCCCCTCTTCCCTCTCTCTCTCTCTTTCTTTCTTTCTTTCTTTTTTTTTTTCTCTCTCTCTCTCTCTCTCTCTCTCTCTCTCTCTCTCTCTCTCTCTCTCTCTCCCCCTCTCTCTCGTCTCCTGCAGGGGCACCGTGGGCGAGCTGGGGTAGAGCGCGCCGACGGGGCCCCATCCTCGGGCCACGCGCCCACCGGCGCCGGGTCGAGGCCACTGGCTTCCAGCGCCCCGTGCACGTCGAGCAAACCTTTGCAATCGGGCCCGCTCATCCCCGCGCCCTCGCCATTTTCCTTTTCCACGTCAGAGTCGGGGGTGGCCTTGGGCTTCGAGCGAGGGCCGCCATGGGAGCCGGCCACGCTGCGCATCCCTCTGGCCCGCGGGCCGCCGGCTTCGACCTTTGTCCTTGCGGCCCCTGCCCTTGACGGAGCTGTCCATGGAGTCCTTGTTTTTGTTGAGGCAGGGCTGCGCGGGCCGTTCAGACTGGCTGCCGAACGGGGGCGGCCGAGGGGGCGCCGCTCCTGCGCAGGGGCCCTTGCCGGCGTCGCCAGTTGAGGCTGAATCCCTCGGGCTCATCGCGGGGCCCGCTGGAATGACGCGCGCGGCTAAGGGAAACAGCGAATGTCCGCCAGCGCGCGACGCGCTGGATAGCTCGCAGGAGAGGGGCCGGGCGCCCCGCGGAGCCTCGGGGCTTCCCCCGGCGAAATGAAATGACGGGCGCGGCGCGGTCGCTGGTTCTTCTCGTCTGGGCAGCCCTCGACATGGGCAGTCGCGCAGACTCGAAGGGTGCTCAGCCAGGATGCGAGCACCAGAATCTGTCAACGGTCGCAACAGCATCAGAGAAATCATCAGAGTGCGCGGCGGCAACCAGCGAGATCTCGACCAGCACAGCCAAGAGCATCCGCTCCACGGGGCGCCTGGGCGCGAAGAGGCCGAGGAGCGCGCCGAGCCCTTGCGGGCTGCGCGAAGCACAGCGCCGCTTCGCTCGAAAACTACAATGTGCCATGGGCGACCAGGATGCGCGAGCCCGGGGGGGGGCGACAGAGTCCGATCCCGCATCGTCAGGGCGCGCGCGTATCCCGAGCTTCAATAGAGAACAAATCGTGACTGCGAGCGCTCCGGCGCAGTAGTATAGCGTCAGCACTTCGACAGGCGACGCGCGCAACTCGGCCAGGGACGCTAGACAATTGGGAGGCAGTGGCACCGAGAGGAAGAAAGGGCAGGCGCGGCCATGCGCAAGAAGCCCAGGGACGATAGTGGCTACCTCACCACAGACGCGCCCTGCACGGTCCTCGCTCGCCACAGAAGCTCGACAAGATGATGGTTCCTGGGGGGGGCACGCTGAGAACAACTAGAGCGCTGCGCAAAGCACTGATGCACGCTGGCGAGCCCACTCGGAACGTCTGGATGCATCCAAACGTGACATCAGCGCAGACCCTCGCGTTGAAAGAGAGCACGCGTGTTCCAAGATTGCGAACCTGAGGCCTCCAGGACAGGAGACATCACGCAGCAATGGCAGGGAGGAGTGCCCGAAGAGGGCAGCAAACTTGCTGAAGATGCCATTCGGGCTCGCAGTCAGGCTGCACATGTCCTGCACCGCGTCGAACAACTGCTGCTTTAAAAAGCACAACTTGGCGATGGTCGAGTGGCTCTACTTGAACAGCGTGGCTTCACGACCGGCTTGTACCTCGATTTTGCATGGGGCATCCCACCCCAATGGGCCAGCCGCGGTCCCTGTCCAGGAAGATCCGCTGGTCGCTGCCGTAAAAAAATGTGCCAGGCGAGCTTGGTCTTCCTGAGGGCGATCTCCGTTTTGATCCGCCTGGGTCTCTTGTGAGCCGATATGCGTAGGCGGGCAAGCCCACCAGCGTGAGCGTCTACCTCACGTTCGAGAAAGCGGCCATCTTGACAGAAGCCCACCAGGGGCCGATCTCCACATCGCCGCCAAAGCGCATGGTGAACGTCTTGGACACGAGGTATGTGTACTTATCGGCAACGGCTTGGCGACAAACGAGTTCACCAACATCGGTTTTGATGATGCTGGGGTCGGTGTCAAGTCGGCGTCACGGTCGAAATTGCCGCCAAGGCCTGTAAGAACACGCGGTCGGGGGGTTCTGCGAGTTGGCGGCGACAGGCATCTCATCGAGCTTCTTGATTTGGGCAGCCTTCGTGGACAACTCATCATGTTGTGTCATGTTGTGTGATGCGCTGATCAAGCTGGAGGATGTATCGCTGTAAGTAATCACAAAGTGTGGCAAACTCTCTGAAGGACTCGTGGATGGGAGCCGACGCTGGGCCGACAGCGGGCTGCACGGACAGGGTGACCGAGAACGCCATCTGGAGCTTGAGGTTAGTGGGTTTCTCACCCAGCCAGCTCGCGCAGGGCACCTCAATGTGCTCGGGCGTGGAGGCCCAAGCCGTCGATGTCCTCATCGCTGGAGGCGCCCACGTGCATGGGAAGAGGGACAACGGAACCAGCAGAATCACCAGCCGTGGAAGCAGCGCCAGGAAAAGCAAAAGGTTGTGCACGCCGACGCTTCGGACAAGATCCGCCTCTGTTTACCCGCAGATGCGGCTGCCAGAAGAGACGCGGAGAATCCAGACGCACGGCCGCAGAGAAGCTCAACGTATGGGCCGAGGGGCGAAAACGTCACTGGCCTCGCCGCAGATCAAAGGTGCCCACCTGCCTGCGACCGGAAACCACAGTCTGGAGCCGCAACGGCTACGGAGGAGGAGGAGGGGGAGGAGGAGGACGAGGACAAGGACGAGGACGAGGACAAGGACAAGGACAATGCGTTCGGAGGGTGACGTCGGCGGCGGCAGCAGAAGCAGCCGCAGCAGTGACGCTCCGGGCCCCCTCTGCGCAGTTACGTCCTGCAGGCAGAGCCCCTCCGGGGGCCCGCTCACCGCAGGGGCCCCCGCCGCTGCCGAGGGGGCGGCCCCGGGCCGAGGGAGGGCGCGGCTGCGGGGCCCTGCAGGGCGCGAGCGAGAGAGGCCCTGCGGGGTGCCGGCCTGCCCCGCACGCCGGCGCGCCGCGCGGGCGGCGTGGCTGGACAGCTCCAGCGCCCGGGAGATGCGGGCCTCCTCCGCCTGGGGAGGCGGCGGGGCGCGGCGCCGCGGTCGGGGCGCCCCAGCGCGTCCCAGGCCGCGTGGGGGCGGACAATGACGGCGGCGGCGACGACGACGACGACGACGCCGACGCCGACGCCGACGACGACGACGACGGAGGCAAGGGCGAGGGCGGGGACGACAAGGCGGGTGACCACAAGGACAGCGGCGGCGACGACGACGACGACGACGACGACACCGACGACGATGACGACACGGAGGGGGACGACAAGGATAGCGGCGGCGGCGACGACCCGACGACGACGACGGAAGTGGACCCATCCCTACCCGTTGCGCTGTTGTTGTTTCTCTATCCGCCAACGGGTGTCACTGCAGACCTGGAACACCGAAGGGCCCATCGTGCTACGGGCAATCGGAAAATTGGAGCCGTGTACATCGGTAGAGGGGGAGGAGATGGCGGATGGGCAAAAGGATGAGCAGGAGGAATAAGATGAGGATGAACAAGGAGGGCGGCAAGGAGGATCAGCACCACCAATAGCAAAACTACGAAGAGCGGGAAGAGCAAGGGAACCAGGGGAAGGCGGAGGAGGGGAAAAAACCGGGGCGACAACGACAAGGAAGGACCCGGATCCTTCCCCACACCATTTCTTCCCCATGCCAGCGTTATCCGAAATAATAGCCTCACCCAATAGCTAGGGTGCCCACGCTAATTCAAATCACACAAAACCAGGTTTATCAAGTTCCGTGAGTCACCACGAAAGCTGGCACGCCCAAGTGTCAAAGAAGGATGGCACATGTCTGCAATGCGAGAAAACGCAAGGACAGCGCAACGCGTGTACAGCAGCAGCACAAACATGGAGAGGGAAACAGGCATCAGGGTGGAAAAAGGGAGAAGCAAAAACAGCAGAGAGAGAGAGAGAGGCAGGACATCGAGCGAGAGAGGAGGCAGCAAAGCAGGAAGGAAGGAAAGCACGGCAAGCAAGGCACGGCAGCAGGGTGACGGGAGGCAAAATATGAAAGTCGGAGTTAAAGGGGTGCCTGGCTCCCTGGTGAAGCCAGCTGAGTTGCTGGCGACGACTTTGCATCAACACAGCGATATTCACGCTTGCTGCTCGCCAAAAAGCTGGTACTTGACCTGTTTTCACACTTGCGATCCTGGCGCGGGGCCAATTCAATTGAACTTTCTATACCAATAAAAAAAAAAAAAAACAAGGTCGGAGCGCTGGCCCCCAACGAGAAAGTATCTGAGCAACGCGCGCAAAACCATCGGAATCCACGTGGGCAAAGCCACGGTGGGCGAGGCACCGGTGGAGGAAAAACCGCAGACAGACGGCCACTGGATGCTGCACTGTGCCACGGAGGGGCGAGCAGCAGCGGCCGACCCGGGCGCCCAAGGCCAGCGGGGCGGGTGGCCATAGGGGGCCATGGGAGGACACGGGACTCCATGGGAAACCATTATAGCCATAGGACGCCCAGCAACGACGGCTGAACCCCGCACCCAGGCGGCTGCTCACAAGCGCCCACAAGCGCTAGAGCGCGGGTGATCTCAGGCGCGCAGGCGCGCTCGGAGGCACTGCCGGGAAGGAGCTCCCAGGAGCGCAGAGAGGGTCGCAGGCGCGGAAGCACCGACTGGCATCGCCAGGCGGTCACAAGCGATCGCGCTCGCCTGGTGGAACGACCGAAGGCACCGCCCAGCGCCCACAGGCGGACACAATAATTCGCCTGCAGAAGCGCGCGGGCGGTCACGGACGTCGCCGCCCGCTGCCCTCGCAGTCCGCGTGCGCGCGCGCGGTCCGAGAGCGGCGCGCAGCAAAGTCGAGCCCGCGAGGGTTCGCGAGAACCCGCAAGAATCCGCAACGAACTCAGAAACGCAGCAGTAACCACGAGAATCTGTGAGAGTTCGCCAGGATCCGCCACGAACCTTTGCTGGAAACCCAACAGAATCCATGAGACTGTGCGAATCCGCGAGAATCAGCGGGCGAGTTCTTGAGCCTCTGGGAACCTCCGGGGGCCTCGAGGACGTCCAAGAAGACACCGTGGAGACTTGGGGAGGCTCCGGGGTCCTCTGGGCGGCGTCGTCGCTGTCGCCGTCGCCGTTGCCGCCGTCGTCGTCGGTGGCCTCCGGATAAACCTCTGGGGTCTCCTGGGCACCTCCGAAGCCTTTTAAAAGCTTACCAGGGAAACCTCGAGGGGAACCTCGGGAGGCCTCTGGACGTCGTCGTCGCCGTCGCCGTCGCAGACGTCATCGTCGTCATCGTCGTCGTTGTCGTCATCGTCGTCGGCGGCGGCGGCGTCGGCGTCGGCGTCCTTATCATCGTCGCCCCTAGCGCCGCGAGCGACTGAGCCCGCCCCGCGCGGGCAATCGGGGAGAGAACGCGCAGAATCCCGTCCGATTCGGCGCCCTCGGCGACGTGGGGCGCGTTCGAATGCATGCCTGTTGTCTGGCAAAGTATACAGACGGACGCGCGCGGGCGCACTCGCCCCATGAGCGCGCAACTACAAACAATGATGATGACGATGATGATGATGATGATGACGATGATGATGATGATGATGATGATGATGATGATGATGATGATGATGATGATGATGATGATGATGACGGTGGTGGTGGCGGCGGTGGGGATGATGATGGCGATGATGATGACGACGCCTGGATGGTAGAATAGTTCGATGTTACGTTCCATGTGCGGGATCGAATGCCCGCAAAGCGTGCGCACTCGCGTCCGAGGCACGCCATCACGACCGAAACGCGCCAGGAAGCAAAACAGCTAAGCTTCAATGCCCGATTGTTAGGCCTCGCGCCGAATCCGCGCCCGCGGGCCGGCGCTTCCGAAACCTACATTTCGAGGGCCCGCCCCCCCTTGCATCTCCGACCCTCCATGAGGCAAGGGAGCTGCAGGCCACATGAAACACTGAGCTGGTATTAAGACGCGCGGCCTAAGCTGGTATTAAGACGCGCGGCCTACCCCGCAGGCAATCGGCAGTATCCAAAGGTGGCGCGAGCCACCAAACCTAACTGAACGCATAAGGCGACGCGCCTGGCAGGCCCGCCCCGTGGCACGGGTGGCACAAAACAGTGCTCAAGTAGTGGGCGCGCAGCACTCGCCAGAGAAGAAATTACTGGGGGCGGCCATGCAAGAGCCACACCCCGCCGAAAGCACTGTGCAAGCCTGCGGCGGCCCAGAGAAGGCCAGGGCGGCCCACATCGTCGGACAGCGCCGAGCGAGGGAACGGCCTCGACCAGCGTGCAAGACGCACCAGTGTGGAGCAGAGAGCGGGGAGGAGGGGGGAGAGACGGGCCGAAAGGCGTACGCAGAGCCAAAACACCCAGCCGGTGCACTGAGCTCGCCACAGACGGGGCCGCACTCATCACACGTCCTTGAGGGCAGTCCAGAAGCCGTTCGCGGGGGCATGGCTCGGCTCTGGAGTGCGCGACGCCGACGTGGGGCTCGATTCCGTCGTGGTGGATGTGGAAGTGTTCCATTCCGCGGAGCTGAATAGCGACGCGGGGCAAGATCCGTCTCACAAGAATTGCATAGAACTGCAGTGCAGCCGTCGCAGCGGGGCACAACATCATGGCCGACTCCTTTCGATCGACAATGTCGTCGTCGGCCCGGGAGTCGGCGAGCTGGTCGGCGCGGGAGTCGGCGAACTGGTCGATGCGGGGGTCGGTGAGCTGGACGGGCTGAGTCGGTGAGCTGGACGGCGCTGGAGTCGGCGAGCTGGTCGGCGCGGGAGTCGGTAAGCTGGTCGGTGCGGGAGCCGCCACGCTGATCGACATGGGGAACGGCGTCTTGGTCAACGCGGGAGTCGGCGAGCCACTCGGCGCGGGAGTCGGCGAGCTGGTCAGCTCGGGACTCGGCGAGCTGGTCGGTGAAGTAGGCGCGGGAGTCGTCGAACTGGCCGTCGCGGGTCGGTAAGTCGGTGCGGGAGCCGCCAAGCTGATCGGTGCTTGAGTCGGCGAGCTGATCGGTGCGGGAATCGGTGAGCAGGTCGGTGCGGGTGTCAGCGAGCTGGTCGGCGAGGGAGAGAGCGAGCTGGTCGATGTGGGAGTCGGCGGCTGGGGGAGGAGGATCGACCCGAGGCGTCGCTGTCGTGACAGTGGGGAGACTGCCCGACCTGACCACCCAGAGCCACTCCTCCCCATCAGGCGGCAAGGTGCGCACGAACGGCCGAGTCTGAGGTTGCGCAGTCCCGGCACGAGGGCCGGCGGTGGAGGAGACCGCGTCCCTCGCCTTCGGCTGGCCCTTTCAGATTGGGCGGCGTCGTGGACAGTGGAGCTGATGGCGGGCCTGGCAGTGAGAACGCGGCGTGGGCGGCGGAGGTGGCGGTGATGGTGGTGGCAGTGGGGAGGAAGGTGCGGAGTGGGATGGGGGGGATGGGACGCCTGCCCAGGATGCGCGACACGCTGGCGCCCACCCAGGACGGTGGGCGGAGTGGGCGCGCCAGGGGCCTGGCAAATGTCACGGATTCGGTGCGTCGGGTAAGGCACTGGGCAGGGCGCCGGGGTGGGCGTCTGCGAGTGGCGATCGCGCGGCTGTTCTCGCTTTGAAATGCTGGCTCCTGGCCGTGCTGCTTGCAGTCGTCGCCCGGGCGCCGATGCAGGTACGCTGGTGATCCCAGGAGGCCTCGGCGCGCAGGTGCTGGAACACGACGTAGACATACCAGAGACGGGGTCGAGAAGGTGGGAGCAAGGCGTAAGAGAAGTCACCGCTGCAGCCCGCACGACCAAGAAGTAAGAAAAATATGGCCATCGCTTGTGAAACCCAAAACCAATCTGCGATGTAGGCAACGGGGAGGGGGGACAAGAAAGAGGAGGTGGTAGCCGTTGGAGTCGGTGGCGGCGGACGTCTCCCTCTACATTCCGTTCGGTCGCATCTCGACGCGTTGGAGCTGGCGTCGGAGCCGCAATCGGAAAAGGCGCAGGAGCCAGAGGGGAGCGGAACACAAATCGGCCCACGTCGTGCTGCACTTCGTCAGGTTGCTGGAGTCCGTCGTGCTGCTCATCGTCGTGCTGCTGGTGGTCCAGGCCTGGGGGATCCAACCCATGCCCATGTAGTACAGCTCAGATCGTGGGCCGGTGCACCCAAATTAGCACGTCTTGACGCGCGTCTCCCACTACCTTCCAGTCGCGAGGATGACATCCCATAGCGAGCGCCCCCGCTGGTGCTGGCGCACAGTGCAGAGTGTATAAGTGTGTTGCGGCTTCTTCTCCGTAGACGGACAAATTCGTGCAATGGCGCCAGGCTCGAGCAGGAAGGGCGAATGCATCACGATGCGAGTGAGCGAATGATCTTTTTGGTCCCCCTGATCCGGGCCACCGCTCCCTGTGACAATTATTGCCTGGCAGATTGTTTGCAGACATCCAGGCAACAAAGGCTCGACACGATTGTTGCGACGGGCATGGTGGAATCGATCCGTTGCGTCGAGTGTGGCGGTGTCAAGCGATTGCGTCGAATCGGTTGTTATAGTGTGGTCTGCGCAAGTGGTGGAACTGGGCAATCTGCACAATCTGTTGCGGTGATGGTTCATCCGTTGCGCGTGAGGTGGTGTCGATTTGTTGCGTTGGCTGTGGTGGTGTCGATTTCTTGCGCCAGGTGCATCCAGGTGCGGTGGTGTCGATTTGTTGCGTTGAGTGTGGTGTCGGTTTGTTGCGTCCTGTGTGTGTGGTGGTGCCGATTTGTTGCGTCGATGTGGGGTGCGTGGTTCAGTCAGCGCAAGCGGTGGAACCAGACAGGCAGCGCAGATGGGACCTGTATACCTCCACTCTCAACCAAAAAATTGCCCCAACGCTGCGCTGTTCTATCGACTCGCGTGCGCCATCCGTGCACTCAGGACTCCGCGCCGTTCGATTGAAACGTCTGCGCTGTACTTGCGAATGGGCCGTGGGCTGTTTTTGCGATTGGGCTGTGGGCTGTTCTTGCGATTGGGCAATGGGCTGTTTTTGCGATTAGGCTCGCCCTCTCGTGCGCACTCTCATTTGCACCGCAATGCCGTGGCAATTTGTACAATAGGCAAATAACACACAGACAAACAGACAGACAAACTGAAAACAAAGACAATATTCCACCAATACAAAATAAATAAAGAGAGAACCCCCAGGATTAAGTTTCAAATACAAGCCGACAAAATCAATTTACCTGGAGAACTCTGAAAAACGGAAAATGCTCAACATATGGAGACGACCGGCAATATCTATCTACATATATATATATATATATACAGATGTATATATATAGTTTTGGCCAATCAACATGACCTCAAGCAAACAACAACTTATGCTAAGCGAAATAGGACAAATATCGCCCCAGGAGCGTCTGGGAGCAAAACCTATGATCTGCGAAAATTCCCAGGATACTTCCTCCCGGTAAGGCGTCTGGGCCGGGAGCGTTTGGGAACAAAAACTGCGCGTGGTTTGTTTAGGGGCGCTTGCGCCGGGAGCGTCCAGAAGTGGAGACTCGGCGCATGAATTGTTTGAATTTCCCAACTGTTCCCTCCCGGTGGGGCGTCTGGGCCCCGAGCGCCGGGAGCAGAGACTGCGCGCAGGGCGCTCGGGCTGGGAGCGTCCGGGAACAGAGATTGCCCGCATGATTTGTTAAAACTTCCCGGTTGTTCCCTCCAGGTGGGGCGCGTGGGCCAGGGGCGTCCAGGAGCAGAGACCTCGCGCACGACTTGCTGAAACTCCCAGTTGCTCCTCCTGCTCCGGGAGCAGGGAGTTCGGCTGCAGCGTGGACTTGAATTCACCGCTTGCTCGCTTCTGGTGGGGGCGCGGGCCAGAACCGCCCGGGAGCAAAGACTGTACACACGTGATTTGTCCATTCCCCGATTGCTCCTTTCCGTTGGCGTGCCGGTCCAAGAGCAAACGCTACGCGCACCATGTGCTCAAATTCCCCGGTTGCTCCCGGAACAGAGATTGCCCGTATGATTTGTTGAAATTCCCCGGTTGTTCCCTCCCTTTGGGACGTCTTGGCTGGGAGCGCCTTGAGCGTCTGGGCCAGGAGCGTCCAGGAGTAGAGAGCGCGTGCATGTTGTTTTGGCTCTGAGGGACCTCTGGGCACGGGGTGCTCACACAACGGCACCGAAGCCAGGCAAAACCATGGCGGTGCTGGAAAAACAAAAGCCGTCACACCTGCGCTGGCAGCCCGACAAGACCAGGGCCACGAGCTGGGAGCTCTGGAAGCAAAGACTGCGCGCACGATTGGCTTAAATTTTCCGGTTGTTCCCTCTTGGCGGGGCGTATGAGCCGGTAGCGTCTTAGACCGTGCCACAAGGGCGCCCAAAATCGTGCCACAGGGGGCCCAACACCCAGTCACAGGGGCGCCCAGAACCGTGCCCAAACGTGCATGGGAGGACCAGCGGGGACAGCACCTGGAGCATGGCCTCGACTCTCTCGCCTGCCCAGGGGGTGCCTGGCAACTCCCGCTGCACCGTGCGATACTGCGTGCGGGCGCCCATGTGCAGCGAAAGGCCACGACGCACCATCTGACGCACCTCCCACCAAAACCTCCTGAGAACAGCGCGTCGACCACCCGTGAGAAAGGCGGCGTTCGCTTGCTGCCAGAACGGCGCCGCCGCTCTCGGCGCGCTCGGGGGTAGATGCCAGCTGGGCTGAAAAAGAGCGGTCGAACCAGTCGGACCAGCGAACGCGTCGCATGACGTCGTCGCAATCGGTGCGCCATCGCCACAGTTCGCCAGCTCGCACTGCCGCGGGGAGGCCTCCCTGGTAGCGCGACAACAGGTCGGCCACCCTGCGCTGCCCGCAGCTGAGGAAGTTTTTTCGGGAACCCCAACTGGCGAAAACTGGCCGCGCGGCTGGCCCAAGGATGAGTCGACGGACAGCTTCAATCTCCATCTCTTCCCAATTCTCGGACGGACTGTCTAATTGAGTGACGTGCGCAAGCACGGGGAGGACGTGGACGGCAAGCGCGGTCAACGTGCACTGCAAGCCGGCGCTCACATCGCCCCTCGCCCTGCTGCGCTCCCGGAACTTCCTCGGCGATGCCTCGTAAGCTCGGCGACCCCTGTCCAGCCCGAGGTAGAAACACAAGTGCTTGGCTGCGGGACAGGAAAATGACCATGGCCACTGCTTCTTGTTTGCGCCGCCTTCCAGCCTGCCGAAAAAGAAGCAGTGTTTGTGGTCATCTCCTTGGCGCCGAGCTCAACGAGAATGACCACAACCACTGCTTTGCTTCTGCTGGCTGTGGTTGTTCTCACGTCCCGTATTGGCGCGGCACGCCGCCCGCATCCCGGCCCAGCCAGGGCAGGCCCGCGCTGATCGAGCCTCCATGTCTACTGGGCTGTCAGGAAGAGTGCGGCACGAAGGCGGTCCTGGCTGCAGGCTCAGCTGCAGGCCCGAGATCATGGCGCGTTGCGCGAAAGCGACAGAGAGATCTGGGAGCCGCGCGAAGCCGTCTGCCAGGACCACCGCCAAATTGTCGGCACGTGCTTGCACCAGGCAGCTCGGCACCAGACGTCGTCGGCGCCGGAGGAGGAGGTCGGCCGCGACTGCGAAGATCAGCGGCGACAGGGGGCACCCTTGTCGGATGCCCGCCTGCAGCGAGAAGCCCGCATGGCGTGCCCCGCCGACGAAGAGCTCGCGGCTAATATCCTGGCAGAGGGCGTCAAAGAGGGCGAAGAACCAGTTCGGGATATTCAGATGCGCCAGGAAGGTTTTCATAAACAGGATATTCAGGTGCGCCAGGAAGGCGGCGCGGAAGTCGCAGAAGATCGCGGCCCCCTGCTTTTTTTTGCAAAGCGCACCTTAGAATTTCGTGGTCGACGGAGACCACGTTCGACAGCAGCGATCGCCCGATCACGAAGCCTGGCGGCATCTCTGTGTTCCACCCCGCCAGAAGAGGTTCCGCGCGCAAGCGCAACGCGTTAGCCCAGAAGCGACTCCCTACGCTTCCAATGTCCAGGGGCGTGTGTCAGCTGGGCCGTGGAAATCACCGCCCCCCCAAAGCTGTCCGCTCGGGCTGTTGGGCAGAAACACCATTACATAGGCTGGAATTGAACGACTGCCCAGGGAAAACGGTGTCCTCGCAGAAGCGGGCGAGCTGGTCCGGTTCTCCTTCGGCCGACATGTCAGAAGTAACCTTGAGAAGCGTGTCCACCGCGAGACTGTCCGTGCGCTTCCAAGCCAGAAATAAGCAGCCCGTCGGGTCCTGGGAACGAGTGGGAAGCTGATTCGATTGCCGTCTCACGCCTTCTCCACATCGCTCCTGCGCAGCGTCCACCGGGCGTCACTCCTCGGCGGCATGCCGGGGCGCGCGGCGTCGCCTGCAGCTCGTGGCAGCTCTGCGGATAGTTACTGTGCTGGTGTTTCTCGGTCGCACCGCCTGGCGTCGAACACGCCTCCTCAGTGGTCGCGGAGGGGCTTGGTCATGTGTGCTGGGTCGGTGTGCACGACGCGGTCTGGCGCGCGCACGGCGTTCAGCGCACCTGCTCGCCCAAGACGCAACTCCTGAAGTCGGGCCTGGAGCCGCCCCGTGCGGATTCGAGCACGATCGTCCGAGAGATCGTGCAGGTCCGTGTGGAGCGCCTGGAGGTCAGCAGCGGCGGCGCCCCTCGCCAACTCGACTGCGTGTTGTCGGAACGGCCTTAGTCCACCGTGCGATCGTAGAACCTGCGCAAATGGGTCTGGGACGAGGTCGGCGAGGGGCGGATATGCGGCTAAACGGCGCCGCATCAGTCCCACGCGGCGGCCTTCGGCAGCCCGGAGAAACCGCATGGTCCACCCCACCCTGTCATCTAGGCGCGCAGGGTCTGGAGCCCGTTTCCAGAGCTCCTGTCCGAAACGGCGCGCGCAGCACGCTTCAGCAACGCCAATCGCCGGATTGGCTGGTGCCCGCCAGCGCCGGTGGCCAGCGCACCGTTGAACTCCATGGAGACCCGCTCGGGCCACGACTCGGGCCGGGCGAAAGGGGGGGATAGCAAAGGGGGGGTTTGAGAATCAGCTCACGTAGCTGATTTCCCCGGCGCCTCCCGGCGCCGGGAGGCGCCCATGTATCGAGGAATGGGCCCCTCGGTGGGGCCGAAACCAGCTGCATGCAGCAGACTTCGTAACCCCCCCTTTCCCAATCCCCCCCTTTCGCCCGGCCCGATCGACGCCATGGCGCACTACCTCTGCGGCAACCGGGCGCAGGTCTCCGGAACGACGGGCGGGGCTCCTGCAGCTCTGCCCAGGGACACACGTTGATCCACCCCCGGCAGGGCGAGGGCGCCATCCTGAGCGACGGGGAGCAAGGCGTCGATCCTAAGACGATGCCAGCGCCGCAGCGGGAGCACCGTGTTTGGAAGCATCGGAGACGCCCCGGTGGAGAGCCAAGAATAGATCAGGCCGCCTGCGAGGCAGGAGCGGCGCAGAGGCAGGGGGGAGGCGGTAGAGGCGGTGGCGGGTGGAGGCAGAGGGGGCAGGGGCGGAAGCGGGCAGGAGTACGAGGTCGCCAGGAGGCGGGCGCAGGCGGGTGTCTCCTTGCTTTCTCGAGGTTCGCTCGGAAGGCCCGCCTGCGCGCGAGAGTGCGCGCCTCCCTGGAGCACCGCGGTCCAAAGCAACTGAGCACTGGAACTCCGACGTGGGCAACGAGCGAAACGCAAGGGGAGCGAACTGAAGAGGGGAGGAGGGGTGGAGGAAGCAGTGGGAGAGGAGGAAAGCGCAGAGGATGGACGGATGCGGCGGGAGGAGGGAGCACGAGGGAGGAGGGGTGCGTGAGGCGGAGGAGGACGATGCGGACGGGGGGAGGCGGAGCCGAAGGAAAGGGAGGCCCGCTGCTCTTCGACGCGCCATCGGCGCAGCCCGTGGCGCCACCAGGGGAGGCCACGCCACCCCACCCTCCCCGCGGTTGCCCTCGCCTCCTGCCGGAGCAGCTGGTCGCTGAGCTCCTGGGCGCCGCTCGGAGAGGATCAAGGCAGGGAGGGACGGGGGCAGCGGACGAGGAGAAGGGGAAGAGGGAGGGGGAGGGAGGGAAAGAGAGAGAGGGGGAGGTGGGGGGATGAAGAGAGCGAGAGAGAGAGAGAGAGGTAGGAAAGGAGAGAGAGAGAGAGAGGTGGAGAGAGCAAAGCTAGAAGATGAAGGGGGACAGCAGGGAGACGGCGAGGGGAGATAGATAAGGTGGGAGCGAAGGGACGGTGAGCCCTGCTCATGCTTGATCTGTTCTTCTTTCTCATCACCGTCGTCGTCGTCCTCCTCCTCCTCCTGCTCCTGCTGCTGCTCCTCCTCCTCCTCCGCCTCCTCCTCCTCCTCCTACCTCCCCCTCCTCCTCCTCCTCCTCCCCCTCCTCCCTTCTCATCTTGATCCCCATGATGCCGCCATGGTGGAAACTTGATGTGAGAGTCGCGGTGGTTGTTGTGCGCTGTGGTGTGCTTCGAGAAGTTCTCGTGCGTCTCCAACTCTGGGTAGACTGCGTGCTGCTGCGCGTTCCCGACGTTCGCGTCGGTGCCGCGCTGGCTCCCAAGTGGAAGCCGTGGTGGTAGTGGTGCAGCGTACCGATGTCGTTGCCGATGGTATCTGAACCTGGCAGGTGTGGAGGGTGACGCAAGATGTCGGTGCCAAGCACTGTCTTACACCCCACCAGAGCACACCTTAGGCCTCACCAGAAACGGCGGCGAGAAAACGATCGTAATGTGGACGAAGGACCACGAACTTGGTATCTGAACCTGAGGGTGGGAAGAAGGAACTTAAGAGGTATATGGAAAGTTGATGTGGCAGTTGGTTTTCTGGCACATGCGGGCGCCCTCCTGAGTGCGGGGCACCGCGCTGGTTGCCGCCCAACTCTTTCGGGCACGCAGCTCTCCTCCTCCTCCTCTCCTCCTCCTCCTCCTCCTCCTCCTCCTCCTCCTCCTGCTCCTCCTCCTCCTCCTCCTCCTCCTCCTCCTCCTCCTCCTCCTCCTCGTCTTCCTTCCAATGTGCCCCCCCTTGTTGAATGCACAGCAAATTCTCAAAATCTTGTCGGACACCCCAGTCGGCGGCTGGAGTAGGATTCGGCGCAAGGGGGATGGGATAGCTGGGAGGGGTGGGACGTCAGACTTGGCGCGAGCACACCTAGCTTCCATCTCTCCCTCGTACCCCCCTCCCTGCCTTTCTCTTTCACTCCCTTTCCCTCCCCTCCTCTCCCTTCCGCCCTCTCCCCCCCCCCCTCTCCCTCCCCCAGGGCCCCCCCTCCCCCTCCTCCCCTCCACCTCCCTCCGCCGCCTCCCCCCCCTTCCCCTCCCCCCCCCCCCTCCCCCCCCCCCCCCTTCACCCCCTTCCCTCCCTCCCCCCCCCCCTCCCCTCACCCCTCCACTCCACCGCCCGCCCGCCCCGCCCCTCCCCCCTCCCCCCCCCCACCCCAGGGCGGGCGCGCGGGCAGGCGGCAGGCGGCCGGGCGGCTCGCCTTGGACCTGTTGTCCGCCGCCAGCCGCTCCCTCCGCTCGCGGGCCCACGCCTGGGGAACGCGGGCCCCTCGCCGGGGCGCGCCGCCTCGCCACCCGGATGGGCGCACAACGGGCGCACCTTGGGCAGGCGGATCTCTCAGGCTCTCCGCCGCCTCTGGCGGTGTATACGCCGCGAGCTTCGGAGCGACAGCAGGGCCGCAGGGAAGCGCGGCGTTGGCGGTGCAGCTCCGCACACGTGGCAAACTGTCAACGAGCAGGAGCACAGCAAAGCCCCAGAGGTGGCGAAGAGCTTGAGAGATCCACCTTCCAAAAGAGCAATCCCTGCTGACGCTGCCATTCTGGTTGCGGGCACGCGGCCGCGTGCCACTTCGGAATCGGCGGCGATCGGTGCGCAGCTCGGCACCAAGGGGGTCGGTGTTGGCGCTCCCGAACTCCTAGGTTCCATCCCACTCCTCTTCACCCTCCCTTCTCGTCGTCAGCTGCTGCAGCTGCTGCAGCTGCTGTCAGCCTCCTCCAATTTCCCCCCCCCGTCCCATATTGCAGCTCCTTGTCCTCCTGAAGGTCACCCTCACTCCACCTCCTCGACAGCCTCACGAAGCTCTTCCTGGTATAGCTATTTCTCCTCCTCCTCCTCCTCTTCCTCCTCCTCCTCCTCCTCTTCATCCTCTTCGCGTTGCGCAAACATCACGCAATGCCTGCTGTGTCTGGCAATCCTCCTCTGTTTGCTCTTCCCCTTCTCGTGCAGCTCCACCTGTTCACGGCAACCGTCGCAAGCGAGCGACTAGGTGTTGAACCAGCAAAGGCAGCAGCGCGGCACAAGCCCCAGCCTGGTACGCGACGTGCGGAGGGGACCTCCTGACCCCCACCAGGGCACCCCTGCCGGTGCGGAGGCGCAAGCTGCTCTGTGTGCAGCTCCGGCGGCGGCGTCCCGGCACGAACTCGGCACCCTCGACGGGGCGCGAGGTGAGATTCTGAGGCCGCAGAAAGCCCTCACACGCGAGGAGGGCCTGCGGGCTTCAAGCAAGCGCAACGTCCTCCGAGGCCACTGGGGGCCTTTCCGCGTACGCGACGTGCGTGGGGAGGGGACCTCCTGACCCCCACCTTCCTGCACTCTCTCCCGAGGAAGGCGGGGCTGGCCGCGGAGGCGACGCCGTTGTAGGCGCGAGAGGCCGTGGCGAGCTCCGAGCTCCAGGGGTCGAGCTGCTGACAGCAGTCAGAGAGGGTCAAGGCGAGGAACGCCGAGCGGGGACTACTCCAGATTTCGTCATAAAAGGGAGGGGGTCTCAACCCTCCCAGACGAGAAGTTTTAGACCCCCCCCCCGTTGGAGAACCCTCCAAAACATCGCCCCCAGACCCCCCAGGCCCTCCAAGATAGCCTGGAAGAGACCCCCCCCCGAAATGAGACCCCCCTCCCTTTATTACGAAATCTGCACCACCCTCCCACACTGGGGCCTCACGAGGAAGAATAATAATAAGAAGAAACACACTAATGAATATAAGAAGAAGTGTAAGAAGAAGAAGAAGAAGAAGAAGAAGGAGAAGAAGAGGAGGCTGCCTGTCGGTGAATTGAGCCAGACGCGCTGGCACACGGAATAGCGGCCACACGGCATGGGTGGCTCTTCTGGAGACGGGCCAGAGACCCTGGATGGCAGCCAGCACGCGGGAGCTCGCTATTTGGGGAACGACCTCCATCCGCGCCTCAACCCTATCAAGCGTGAGGAGGCAGCTTGTATCGAGCGCGCTCGTGCTGCCTCTCTCGCACGACACACGGATCGAGAGGCCGAAGACGGCCGCCCGCTCCACTCGTGTGAAAACCCTCGCGCAGCACCAGGGCACCCCTGCCGGTGCGGAGGCGCAAGCTGCTCTGTGTGCAGCTCCGGCGGCGGCGTCCCGGCACGAACTCGGCACCCTCGACGGGGCGCGAGGTGAGATTCTGAGGCCGCAGAAAGCCCTCACACGCGAGGAGGGCCTGCGGGCTTCAAGCAAGCGCAACGTCCTCCGAGGCCACTGGGGGCCTTTCCGCGTGCCAAGAATTCGAGTATAGCAGCGTGTTCAACACAATGCGTCCCCGGGCCCAGGCCGCGAGGCCCTAAGCCGCGACCTACAGCTGCTCAGCGAAATGGATGCGAGCGAGCCCCCAAAGGGCCCTCGGGGTGCTGCCTGCACGATCTGCGCAAGAAGGCCGCAGGCGGCTCCTGCAGGCAGCTCGCGAGACGGCGGGTTCGGTCCGAGCTCTGCGCCCAGCATCGGGGCGCGGCGTGAGGATCGGAAGCGGCGGAAAACTGAAGAAGCTGTGGCCGGAAGTGACCGGGAGGTAAGCTCGGTCGAGAGCGCCGACACTCTCGGCCAGGCAGTCGGTGCAAAGCGCAGCGCGGGCCCTGAGCCGAGAGACCCTACACAGCAACTCGCAGCTGTTTAGGCAGGTGCGCTCATGCAAGGGCCCTCAAGGGCCCTCGTGCTGCTGCCTACAGCTCCTCCTTATCCTCCTCATCCTCCTCATCGTTTTCCTCCTACCCCTCCTCGTCGTCGAGCTACTGCTCCTTCTCCGCCTATAACAATTACTACTGCCACTTACCGCCACCACTTCGACGACCACGCCCACCAATGCAACAACTGCTGCCGCTGCCACTGCACCTGCTGCTGCTGCTGCTGCTGCTGCTGCTGCTGCCACTGCGGCCAGAACCACCACCACCACCACCACCACCACCACCACCACCACCACCACCACCACCACCACCACCACCACCACTGCCGCCACCAAAACAGCTGCCACCACAACCGCTGCCTGTGCCGAGAATCCCCCGAATCCGTTGGACTTCGCCAGGAACCGCCCCCGCCCCCGTGACCAAGCCATCACCTCGTCGGACACCCTCCCCCCCTGGTCCTGGACCCGTCGCCCCTGCGGTTCTTCCGCCCAGAACCCGCTCCACTCCTGCAATATCGCCCCACCCCCTCCTGCCTCCTCGTCTGATCCCCCCCCCCGCTCCCGCTGAACTTCCTGCTCTGAGGCTCCCCAGCCCCGTCGCTTTCCGTCGGTAACCGGCCCCGCGCCTCAAGACCTCTCCAGGGACCTGCCGTCACCCCGCCTCTATGACCCCCCATACACCTCTGACACTCCAAGCTCCCGCGGGCAAGCCCTGTCTCCTTCGGGGAGGGGTACCCTCGCACTGTCGCTTCCAATGTGCTTTTGGGCCTCAAGATGGCTCCAAGATGGCCCAAGAGAGCCCAACAGTCGGGACTGATTGGACAGGACACGCGAGAGGACACAAGACCCTTCCGAGGGTCACATTGCCACGGGAATGTAGGAAGCATGGGTCGCGAGACACAGGACACAAGGGTACTCTTGATTTGGAAGGGTCGACCTACTAATCTGGGCCGACTGTAAGAGGGGCCCAACGGGCCCCCCCGAAAGCCCCAAGAGCGCCCACGAGTGGCCCGAGAGCGCCCCAAGAGGGCCTCCAGCTGCGATGTTGTTGGCCCCAAGGGGGGGGAGAAATCGGAGACCCCCCCCCTCCTCTGATCGACGTCCTACAAGATGGCCCCACGAGGCCTTGCAGGGCCCCCACGAGGGCCCCAGGAAAGCCCCAAGAGGGCCCCAAGAAGGCCCCAAGACGGCCCAAAGAGCACCCAGGACCGCCCAAAGAGCGCCCCACGAGGTCCCCAAGAGGCGGTTTGCCTCCTCCTCCTCCTCCTTCTTCTCCTCCTCCTCCTCCTTCTCCTCCTTCTCTTCCTTCTTCTCCTCCTCCTCCTCCTCCTCCTCCGCCTCCTCCTCCTCCTCCTCCTGCTCCTCCTCCCCTTCTCACTCTTCCCCATTCACCCGAGCCTTCCGCGCACGTCCTCAAAAAAACCTAAGCCCAAGCCCCGCGTGCCGCCGAGGGCAGGCGAGGTCGACCGGCGGCCGGCAGGCGAAGGCGGCGGAGGGCGTCGCGGGGGGAGGGGGATGATGGGATCAGCAGGAGGAGAGGGAGGACGAGGAGGAGGAGGAGGAGGAGGAGGAGGAGGAGGAAGAGGATGAGAACCAGTGCAAATCCAAGAGCCATCAACGAGGTTGGCACACTTAGTTTGGCGTAACGAAAGTTTCCATGGAAACGCGGAAGACCCCTAGACGACCCAGACAGGATGCCTGGGCGGCCCCATGGTCCCAAGATGGTTCCACGACGGCCTCAGACGGGCACGAAGATGACCTCGGGGCGACCCCAGAAAGACCCCGTGGCCCCTGCAGGATCCAGACGCAGCGTCGAAATGGCCTGGGGGCGAATCCAAGGTGGCCCAAGATGTGAGCGATGCCCTGGAGACCAGGCGCGGTGGCCCCAGAGCGACCCCGAGGTGGCCGGAGCATTCCCAGAGTACGACACCATGATCTTAAGATGACCTGGAGATGATTTCAAGATGACCTCAAGACGACCCGAACACGTCATGCATTGGCGGGATTGGGTCCCACCGCGGGATTCGTCTGGACCCTATTTTTCATGGGTTGGATGTATGGTTGGCTGGACTAAAACTATATGATACCGGAGAAAACCCAATCATAATCTTTCTAGGGCTTTAGGCTATGGGGCTATAAGGCTATAGGGCTAGAAGGCTATGGGGCTATAGGGCTACAGGGCCAGAGGGCCATAGGGCTATTGGACTATAGGATATGAAGCTGTAGGGCTATAGGGCTATAAGCCTATAGGGTATAAGGCTATAGGGCTATAGGGCTATTAGGCCTATAGGGCTACAGGGCTATAGGACTATAGGGCTGTATGGAGCTACCGGGCACCTGGGCACCCGGGCATTTGGGCATCCAAGCACCCGGGCACACGGGCACCCGGGCACCCCCGGGCACCCCCGGGCACCCCCGGGCACCCGGCCACCAAATCGGCGCCGCACCTCACCTAACCATATGAATCCGCTAGGACCCCTACAGAGGCAAGCTCTGATTGAGGAATAATTAAAAAGGGGGAACTACTCGCCAAATATCCCGCCGAGACCACGCACGAGGGCTATCTTGCTAGGCTTCTAGGGGGGGAGAGTCAACGCATCCTGCCCCTCAGCACGGTCGGGGCCGTTGCCAAGAGGGGTGCGACGTAGGCGAGCGCACAATGCCATCGGGCCCAACTCGGAAAATTCAAAGAACTTTCGGAGCGGCGATGTCAGCCCTCCCTCCAAGCCCCCTCCCTGCAATGGTTCATTTCAACTGAGGGAACTGCCACGTTGGAAAGCAAGTTTGAAGACACTGAAGCATGCCAAAACAGTATTCTCGGGGATCCAACGCCACGGATCAACCTGACTGTTGCGTCTTGACGATCCTGAATCGCGTCAGAGAGCCATTCCTGGGACTTCAACACCGCGAACCACTTCAACTGTTGCACCCTCGTAATCCTGAATCTTTCCACAAACCAATTTCTGGTACGCTGACCTTGTAAATCCGTGAAGCTCTTGCAACTTGTGAGAACCAATGTGCGCGGCGCTGCGGCGATAGCCACATGTTCAAAACGAGTCGCCCTCAATCCGTGAAGCTCGTGCAAAGTGCTAAAACGAATGTGCACGGCGCAGAGGCGAGAACCACAGGTTGAAAAAGACCCGCCATCAATCCGTGAAGCGTTGGCAGTCGTTTGACACGAGTCTGCGCGGCGCTAAAAGGCGAGAGCCACAGTTTGAAAACGACCCGCCCTCCACCTGCGAAGCTTCGGGGCCATGCGTGCTGAGGACGTCTCAAGCGAGACGCCCGGCCCGCCCATTCGACCAGCCTCTGGGTGCGACAGGGATGAGTTCCTTCTACTGGACAGGAATGGAGGAGGAGGAAATACAGAGAGAGAGAGAGAGAGAAAGAGAGAGAGATGAGGAACACGAGAAAGAGAGAGAAGGGGAGAAGGAGGAGGAGGAGGGGGAGGAGGAGTAAAGAGAGAGAGGGAGAGATAACGATATATATATATATATAGAGAGAGAAGAGGAACACGAGAGAGAGAGAGAGAAGGGGAGGAGGAGGAGGAGGAGGACGAGAAAGAACGGCCGCCACTGGATGCACTGGGCTCGGTGCGCGGGAAGCATGGCCGTGCCGCGCGCATCGCCTCGCCGTGCCAGCAGCCGCGCGTGGCCCCGGGTCGGCCTTCTGGGCGCGGGCGGCCCGACGGACTGGCCCCTCAGCGGCGGACCAGCTCCTCCGAGGACGCCCCCCCTGCTGCTGTCAACGGCTGTAGGAGACGACGCCTGTGGCCATGCAAGCCTGTCCTGCCACCTCCCCACGGCTAAACCCTGCGGGGAGGCGGGGGCGCATTAGGGAAAAGGTGAGAAACGAGACGAACGAGACGAGGTGAGGCGCCCCAACGCTTCCCCTCTCGGAGAACCCAGGCCCCCGCCGTCGCGAGGAGGGAAGCCTCCCTCCCTGCTCGGCCTCCCGGGGCCCTCGCGGGGCCCCCGGAGCTGTCACAAGAAAAACGACTCGGGAGGAAGAGCTGGCCCTGAATTTTGGACGCCCGAAAGCACAGAAAGAATGGGCACAATGCCCAACAGCAAATGTTGCCCCGAACCAACAGCGGCCGCTGTTGGGCAGGCGGCCTCCTGTCTCAAATGGACACCAGGCCGCGGCGGCGCGGAGAGCGAGTCCTGTTCAAAATGAACAGGAACTGCTGTCGGTCTTTGTACCCATGCTTTCCGTGCCCATGTCGGTCGTCCCGACTGGGGAGCGGGTCCAGACATCGGGGGACCTCGTGCTGAGAACGTCAGGACGCCGGCTGCCCGTGAGCGGCCTGCCCGTCCCGCCTCGGTGCTGGCCACCTGCCGACGCCCATGCGATGGCGGCCTCTGCCCGGGCGGAGCCTCGGGTGCCACCTCTGCGGCGGGAGGGCGGGCGGGGGTGGGCGAGACGGTCAGCTCGTGGCGCGCCCGTCGTGAGCTCGACCCCTTCCCCTGTCCCCTCCCAGGGAGCCTGGACCGGGTGGTGGGCGCCGCTCGTCGGAGCGTCCAGGGCGGCCCCGAGGCCTCGTGGCCCCGATCGTGTGCCCCAGGTCGGCCCAGGATGGCTTCGAGCATGGCCCGAAGGATTGCAAAAAAACCCTTGAACGAAGGATTGCAAAAAAAACCAGGATTGCAAAAAAAAACCTTCGGTTTTTTTTGCAATCCTTCGTTCGAAGGATTGCAATTCTTAGGTTTTTTGCCATCCTTCGGGTTTTTTTGCAATCCTTCGCTTCCTGCTAGGGGGGCACGGCTTGGCCCGATGGCTCGAGGGCGGGTCACGGGCCATCCCGCGGCTGCCCCCACGGGCCGCCCAGAAGGTCAGGAGGGCCCCAAGAGGACACGGTCGAACCCACGAGGAGGGAGGAGCAGAGGGGAGGAGGAGGAGGAGGAGGAGGAGGAGGAGGAGGAGGAGGAGGAGAAGGTCAGAAGGGCCCCAAGGGTCCGCTTTGAACGCTTTGGGCAGCCACAGTCGCAGTTGCTCGGGTAATCAGAGAGCGCCAAGAATCAACCGACGCCCCGCAGTGCGTCGGACACGGCTGGCGGCGGCCTCGATGACTGAGGCCGCTGGGCCCTTGTGGCCGGGGAACAGCCCGCGACGAATTCATTGGAGGTTTTCAAGCCCCTTTTATCGAATCCACCAGGATGGATACAGAATGCTCCGGAGGGGTCCAAAACGTGGGAACATAGTAGCTGGCACGCCACAACCGCACTCCGCGAGCCTTCCGTTCCTTGGCGATCGCATCCTCCAGCTGATGCTCGAGCACCAACTCCTGAAGCGCGGGCAAGATGTCAGAGGAGAAGGTGGAAACGGAGGGATGGAAGGGAGGCGGGATAGAACGGCAAACAAAAAGGACGAGGAAGCAGCAACTAGCTGCGCTTCCCCCCCGAAACACTGATTGCGCGTAGGGTCCGCCGAGGTTTCGCCGCGTTGCCGCCCGTTGCCGCCTCGTTGCCGTTGGGGGGTCCGTCGAGGCCTCGGCATGTTGCCGCCCACTGCCGCCTCGTTACCGCTGAGGGTCCGCCGAGGTTTCGCCATTGCCGCTCTCTGCCGCCTCCTTGCCGTCGGGGCTTCGCCGAGGCTTCGCCGAGGCTTCGCCACGTTGCCGCCCGCCGCCGCCTCCTTGCCGTTGCGGGGTCCGCGAGGCTCCACCACGTTGCCGCCCGTTGCCGCCTCCGTGCCGTCGGGGGGCCCACGGAGGCCTCGCCACGTTGCCGGCGCGCTGCCGCCGCGTTGCCGTTGGGGGGTCCGCCGAGGTTTCGCCTCGTTGCCGGTGGGGGGTTCGCCGAGGCTCCGCCGCGTTGCCGCCGGCTGCCGGCCGCCGCGCTTGGGGGGTTCGCCGAGGATTCGCCAGGTTGCCACCAAGCAGGGACTGTTTGCCCAAGTGCACGGCTTACACCACACAGCTCAAAATCCGGTGTCCAAAAAAAAACAGCACAAGCCCAAGGTTTCGCAACACGGATTTGCAACAAAAGCGTGCGCGCGCGCGCTCTTGCGTCGTCGTCGTCGTCGTCGCCGTCCTCCCTCCTCCCGCGTCGTCGTTGTCGTCGTCGCCTACGTCGTCCTCTGTCTTTCCTCGTGTTCGTCGTCGTCGTCCTCGTTGGCGTCGTGGTCGTTTCCGTCGTCGTTGTCGCCGTGGTCGTCCTTCCTCCTCCTCCCTCGTCGTCGTCGTCGTCCGTCGTCGGCGTCTCGTCGTCGTCCCTCCAATTTCGTCGCCGTCGTCGTCGTCGTCGTCGTCGTCGTCGTCGTCGTCGTCTCTTCCTTCCTCCCTCGTCGTTGTCGTCGTCGGCGTCGCCGTCCTTCCTCCTTCTTCGTCGTTCGCGTCGTCGCCGTCCTCCCTCCTCCCTCGTCGTTGTCGTCGTTGTCGTCGTTGTCGCCGTCGTCGTCCTCCCTCCTCCCTCGTCGTCGTCTTCGTTGGCGACGTCGTTGTCGTCGTCGTCGTCGTTGTCTTCGTCGGCGTCGTCGTCGTCGGCGTCGTCGTCGTCGTCGTTGTCATCGTCGTCGTCGTCGGCGTCGTCGTCGTCGGTGTCGTCGTCGTCGTGGTCGCTGTCGTCGTCGAAGTCGGTGGAGGCGCCGTCGGTGTCGTCGTCGTCGGTGTCGGCGGCGCCGTCGTCGTCGTTGTCGCTGTCGTCGTCGGCGTCGGTGTCGTGGCCAAGTGCCATCTGGTACCTACCGTCACGGTCTTGTCTTAAGAGGTCTTGCGACCAAGTTGCGGGTGGGAGGGTGGGATGTTTGCACGAGCAGTGGAGAGGACAGCTTCAAGACGGTCAAAGCGAATCACACCTCATAGATCACAACACATAGCGTACACCTTCACCAGGCAATAGCTTACGGTTTGGGGTCCACTCTGGCTAACATCAGGAAGCGGTTGCGATAATGATGGTGACGACGAGGAGGATGAATGTAGAGACAACAACTGACGGAGGAAGGAATAAGATATAAGAGGGGTAGAAACACGTAGGAAGAAGGATAATCTAAGCGCGCTGCTGAGCAAGGACGAGGGGGGAATGAGGAAGGGAGGAAGGGAGGAAGAAGCAACGAAATGATAACGATGAAGAAAGAACGAAGAAACAATGCCAAATGAAAACGGGTCCTGTTTGCTGCGCTTGTGCTGGCGCCCGCTGTTGACCTGCCCAGCCCGGCAAAAGGCTCGCGTCTAATAGGATACCCCCTTCGACCTGGACGCCAAATCGCAAAAGGATGGACGGCAAATTGACCTTGCAAAGCCTTCCTCCGTCCCTCTTCTCCCCACGCCCATCCGCTCCCTTCCACCATCCCACTCCCGCATTCTCTCCTCAATACTAACCTTCGGCGCCTCCCTGCCTCAGGGGGCAGGGTAATCTCCTCCTCTCGCAAGAGACCGTCCAAAGCAGCCACTCGCGCACAAAGCAGGTAATGGTCGGGGGGATGCAGGGCGCGTGAGCTCGCCTGGAACATCAATATGCAAGCTGCGTGATTCCGGCCTGGCCCGCACGATTGGTCAAGTGCAGGGGTCGGGTTGAAGAGGGAACACATGGATTCGGGCCCGAAGTTTGTTGCTTACGCACGCGATTGAGCGAGGACGATGGGCATGAGGAAGAGTGAGAGGTTGAGGAGGAAGAGTAAGAGGAGGAGGCGGAGGAGAAGGAGGAGAAGGAGGAGGAAGAGGAGAAGGAAGAGGAGGAGGAACACCACAAGGTTGACCAGCTCATACACGCGCCCGACCAACTGCCTGCTTCGTGGGCGCAGGCCAGAATCTCACCACTCGCGAGGACCGGCCAGCATGTCGCCCGACGAACCGACGGGGCCCGGCAGACCCGACGCCCGAGCGGCCCGCGGGCAGCTCGGGCGCGGTCGCTTCGGCGCGGAGGCGAACGGGAAACGCGAGCGGCGGATGGAGCCACTGGCGGAGGCAGCTGGGCCCGGCTCGGAGAGCGCCCAGGGCGCACCCATCGGGGGGGCGTAGAGGTGGGGCAGGGGCAGAGGTGGGACGAGGAGAGCCGCTCCAAACGGCCCCCGGAAGGAGGAGGTGCGAGCACATGCGCGCATCCAGCTAGGCTCCTTCTCGCAACCCACCTTGGGATGCCCATCCCCCCCTGCGACCCCCAAGCCGGGGGCGCGCCGCGGGGCCAGTCTTCCTCCTCCGCCGCCGCGAATGCCGCGAGCGCGCGCAGTGTGGCGGGAGGCGAGGCAAGAACTCCAGCCGCGCAACTGGTGGGCGCACCGCCGAGGGCCGCCCACGCGCGCCCCCGTCGAACCGCATGGAGACGTCGTCCTGCTGCCCCCCGTCGAGCAGCCGGCCGCGCAGTGCGGCGGGAGGCGAGACATCCACTCCATCCGCCCGAGCGCCGGGCGCACCGCCGGGGGGCGCCCCTTAAGTCGGGCCTGTCCCCCTACAGGGGGATTTCCGACTAAGAATAACGCGTGCCCCAAAAATAAGCAGAAAAGAATCCAGAAATTGTCCGGGGATTATTTTTCATACTTTCCAGACACAAGACGCCCGCGCGTGCTCCCGTCGAGCTGCACGACGACGTCGGGCTGCTGCCTCCCGGCGAGCGGCTGGCGCCTGGGCGGGCCGCGCGCCGGGCGGTGGCCCTCCTCGGCGGGCCCTCGCCGGGCACGACCTGCGCGGCGGCGGCGGCGGTGCCCCGAGCCGCGCCTGCGCTGAGGGCAAGAGGGGGCCGGGGCCAGGACAGCAGCGGAGTGGGATACAGTCGAGGCTCCCGGAGATCTGGAGGTTCGATGCACCGGCCACCGCGGCCGTTCCAGGGGCGCTCCAGCTCGCCCCGAGAGCGTTCCAGAGCGCTCTGGAGCGATTCTTCCCCAGCCCCATGCACAATCGAGTTCGACTGGAGAGGGCGCGCGAGGGGGCACGGGACCCTCCCGAGAGACACACTGCCACAGGAATGTAGGAGGCGCGGCTCGCTAGACTTCGGAGACACCAGGGCACCCGACCCTTGACTTGGCAGGGTCGGCCCACCAATCAAAGCTCGACTGCAGCCTCGTGGGGCGCAGCTCTCGGGCCCAGCGGCGGAGGCAGGGGGAGGGCTCAAGCTACCTGCCCCGCCCTGCAGTTGCCAGCGTCGGCGTCCACGTTGAACATCTGGGGCCAGGGGGGCGTCGCCACGTCATGCGAAAACCTGGCGTTTGCCTTCGAGGAGGGACGCGGGACCTCGATCGCGCGACGTGCTCGCCCCGCCCCGGGGCCAGAGCGGACCGGCCCCGCAGGGAGCCCACACAGGACGTACGGGCCCAGCTATGTACACGAACGCGGCCCCTCGATCCGCGAGACTGGCCGCGTGACACGAACAATCGGGCAAGGCGCACTCTGAAAACCAGCGTGGATTCGTGCACGTGCACGTGGATTCATGCACGTGCACGTGCAGGCGGCGGATTGGCATACTGGGCAGGCCGCCAGGAGCCATGAACTAGACCCAGACACGGTAGACGAACACACCTCCCGCATGGAGGTATACATACCCCTTGTGCAAGGGGTAGGCCGCATGCTGGATTTATGGCCCAACAAAGACGATATATACGGGAGCCTGCCCAAGGTTTTTAAGGACAGGGAGCCCTGGCCATTTGTAGAGCACCACCAACCCTTCTGGACGGGGGCTAGCTACAGATGTGCCCGCTGCGAAGCAGCAGTTGGGCCCCGCTCAACCAAGCCATGTAAAGCTCAGCCCTTAGCCTTACGGCAAACCCTCGACTCAGCAAGGGAATCCCACCAGCCCTTTGGGCGTGAGTGGTTTAGCGAGCTTTCTCTGTTCTCAACCCCCCAACCCCCTTCTTCCCCTTCGGGGAGGGGTTTACCCCTCCCCCTGCCCCCTCCCCCTGGGTCTGGAGAGGGCGGGCCGCGGGTGGTTGGAGGGGTCTTTTTCGACTCCTGGGAGGGCCAAAAAACGACGACCCTCACGAGGATTCTGGCCCCGACGGGGGGACGCTAAAAAACCCTCTCCTCTTCTGTGAAGCCAAAATGATTGATTTTACTACGGTTTCGGCCCCATTTTGGCCTTCTGAGGGGGCAGCGCTCCTCTTCCTTGTTCTCAAAATCATTGATTTTACGAAGGTTTTGGGCTCATTTTGTCTTTCTCAGGGGGTAGCGCTCATTTGCGCTTCTGTGGAGGTCGCAAGAGGCCCCCAAGAGGCCCCAAGATGCCCCCAGGAGGCTCCCAAGAGGCTCCCAAGAGGCCCTCAAGAGGCCCCCAAGAGGCCCCCAGAGGCTCCCAACAGGCCCCCAAGAGGCCCCCACGAGGCATCCAGAGCCCCCAAGAGGCTCCCAAGAGGCCGACAAGAGTCCCCCAAGAGGCCCCCAAGAGGCCCCAAGAGGCCCCCAAGAGGCCCCCAAGAGGCCCCACGAGGAGCCCGAACGACTCACACCAGGACGAGGGGCCCGAACGACTCACACCACGAAGAGCCCGAACGACTCACACCACAAGGAGGGGCCCGAACAACTCATACCAGGACGAGGCGCCCGACCGACTCACACCACGAGGAGGCCGAACGACTCACACCACGACGCGGGCCTCGAACGACTCACACCACGAGGAGCCCGAACGAGTCACACCAGGAGGAGGGGCAGCGCTCATACAAGCCCCCCACGAGGGCCCCCAGAGGTCCACCGGATGGCCCCAAGAGGTCCCCGGATGGCCCACAGGAGGTCCCCAGGAGCCACCACGAGGCCTCCATGAGGCCCCCAAGATACCCCCAAGAGGTCCCCAAGAGGCCCCAAGAGGCGCCGAAGACGCCCCAAGAGGCCTCCGAGCGGCTTCCCAAAGACATCTACTACTACTTCTTCTCCTACGATGACTGCTACTTTAACCACTACTACTACTACTACTACTACTACTACTACTACTACTACTACTCGTTTGACTACATCATCTCGTACTACTACAACTACAACTACTCTTACGACCACTACCAGATCTACTCGTACTACTCTGAGTCCTACTACTACTAGAACTACTACTACTACTACTACTACTACTACTACTACTACTACTACTACTACTACTACTTTTACTACTACTACTACTACTACTACTACTGCTACTACTACTACTACTATTACTACTACTACTACTACTACTACTACTACTACTACTTCTACTACTACTACTACTACTACTACCACCACTATCACTACTTACTACTACAACCACAACTTCCATATAGACAACTGCTCCAATCGCTGCCTCTGTTACTCAGGCAACTAGTGCGACGACGACGTTGACGACTACGTTTGCTACTACCGCTGATACTGGAAATGCGACTACTACTACTACTACTACTACTACTACTACTACTACTACTACTACTACTACTACCACTACGACTACTACTGCTACTACTCCTACTACTACTACTACTACTACTACTACTACTACTACTACTACTACTACTACTACTACAACTACTACTACTACTACTACTACTACTACTACTACTACTACTACTACTACTACTACTACTACTACTACTACTACTACTACTACTACTACTACTACTACTACTACTACTACTACTACTACTACTACTAGTACTACTTGTACTACTACTACTACTACTACTACTACTACTACCACGACGACTACTACTACTACTACTACTACTACTACTACTACTACTACTACTACTACTACTACTACTACGATTACTAATATTACTACTACTACTACTACTACTACTACTACTACTATTACTACTGCTACTACTTCTACTACTACTACTACTCTACTACTACTACTACCACTACCAGTACCACAACTGATCCTACTGGTACTACTTCTACTACTACCACTAGGAGTCGAAGAGGAGGAAAAGGAGGGAGAGAAGGCGATGGGGGCAAGACAGAAGGCGACAGGATTTCAGTTCGACAAGGGTAGAATCACGGAACTCAGAGTGCGCACGTCCTGGATCAGAATGCAGGTGGTGTGCGTCGTTGGGGCCCCTCGCCCTGGTGTGAGTCGTTCGGGCTTCCCTTGTGTGAGTCGTTCGGGCCCCTCGCCGAACGACTCACACATCGAGGAGGGGCCCGAACGACTCTGACCAGGAGGGGGGGCCCGAACTACTCACACCAGGAGGAGAGCACCGAACGAATCCACTGCACCGTGGTAGCGGCCACACCCACGGCTAAAACTGCCTGATATCCTAGTGTGGCAAAGTAGCGATACCACCCATTACTGATGCAGCGGTGCATCACAAGGTACTCCCAGTACTGGACGAGAGATTATACACCATCTCAGCCCACTGCCGGACACCCGAAGGAACCCAGCAATCACCAAGAATAAGAGGCCATAGCGGCGAGTACAGTAACCAGCACCATCACCAGAGCAGAATAGCAAGCACCAGTACAGAATACATAAACCAGTACCAGCGAACCCACGAACAGAAACTCAATTGAGGCAACATCCCGTCTCCCGACTCGCTCCACCCAGAGTCATAGTGGTAAGAAGTGCACTCGACAGTCGTACAAAACAGAGCATACACCATCGGAGTCCAATGCCGTAAGTGTTCCTCCCACAAAGTCATACGGGCGTCCTCAAACGCGTGGCTCTCTTGCCTAAGCGTCTCGCCGAACGACTCCGAGAACGAGGAGGGGCCCGAACGCTTCATACCAGGAAGGGAAGCTCGAACGACTCTCAAAAAGAGGAGGGCACCGAACAAATCCACTGAACCCAATGAACGCCCACACCCATTCATGCAACTGCCTGAGCTCCACAGAAGCACCACTCATAGCAGATTGCGCAATGTATCCAAACGTCATCTCACCAATGAACCATCACTGAGTACAGAAACCCGCACTCCCACCAGAACAGGGTAACCAGCACCATCACGGAGTACACTAATCAATACCAGAGAACCAAAGCACGAGAAACTATACACCATCCCAGCCCAGTGCCGGACACCCGAAGGAACCCAGCAATCACCAAGAATAAGGAGCAATATCGGCGAGTACAGTAACCAGCACCATCACCTGAGCAGAATAACCAGCACCATTACAGAATACAGAAACCAGCACCAGAGAACCCACGAACAGAAGCTCAGTTGAGGCAACATCCCGTGTCCCGACTCGCTCTACCCAGAATCATAGTGGTCAGAAGTGCACTCGACAGTCGTGCAATACAGAGCATACACCATCGGAGCCCAATGCCGTACGTGTTCCTCCAACAAAGTCATACGGGAGTCCAGATACGCGTGGCTCTCTTGCCTAGGCGTCTCGCCGAACGACTCCGAGAACGAGGAGGGGCCCGAACGCTTCATACCAGGACGGGAAGCTCGAAGCATACCAGAGGAGGGCACCAAACAAATCCACTGAACCCAATGAACGCCCACACCCATTCATGCAACTGCCTGAACTCCACAGAAGCACCACTCCTGACAGATTGCGCCATGTATCCAAACGTCATTTCACCAATAAACCATCACTGAGCACAGAAACTCGCACTCCCACCAGAACAGGGTAACCAACACCATCACGGAGTACACTAATCAGCACCAGAGAACCAGAGCACGGGGTTCAGCCGAGTGGAGTACAAGTCCCACTAGCAAGCTGCGTCCTCTAGTACAGCCCACCTGAAGCGCCACTGAAAATGAGCCACGCACATCCACCATTGGATAGATACCGACGCCGTCGCCATGTATACAAGAACCCCCGAATCCATTGAGGCAACATCATGTTTCCAGCCTCACTATACCCAGAGGTAGTGTCGCCAGTAGTAAGACTGAGACGACGCGCTCCGCGCCGTATCTCATCGTCCCCAGGCTTTGCTCCACCATTCTGGCATCGGTTGCAACTCGTCCAAGAACTTGCGGTCGTCGGCGGATATCGCTCCGTCGCTGCCCGGCCAACGCTTCTCTCCGAAAAAGACGGGGGTCAGCGGGCATTTGGCTTGGTGAATGCGGCAATGGCACTTGCACTTTCGCTGGCTCTTCTGCAGTGCTTTGCGCAGGTGGCGCACTCTTTCTTCGACGTCAGCGACGCACTCCTTGCACTGTAGCTTTATGCGATTGTGATGCTTGTGGTTCTTCAGTAGCGTTTGGTTGAACTTACGGGCGCCAAACCTGCAAGTGCACCTCTGGCACATGTACGTCTCCAGATCCGTCGGGTCGAATCCTAGCGCACGGCATGCTTTGCAGACCAAAGTTGTGCCCTGTGAAGACGCGTGATTCTTGCGTTCAGACTTCGACCAGTACTTCAGTTCATACGCCGTTGTACATTTCCCACACCGCAGCTTCGTCTGACAGTCCAGACACACCAAACGGGACTTCTCTTGCCTCTTCGCGTTGTACAACACATACTTGTCGAACGCGAGGCTGCCCAAGTGCTCCAAGCAATCTTCGCACTGGTGCTCCTCGATGTTGCCGGGCGCGAACCCTTTCTCTGCGCAGCTGGGGCACACGAGGTCTCTATCGGCACACCGATGATGTTTCATAATATTCGGGCCCCACACGCCTTCGTCAAAAACATCTTTGCAAGCAGCACACCCGTGGCTCTGCGGGGTCAGGCTCTTCTTCCAGTCATCACGTTCCACACGCCGCTTGCATATTGAATGATCTGGCGGGATTCTCCTTGGAGCGTTGCCATCGGCCACCCCTTGGGAAGCCTCGGGCGCCCGCGCAGACGGACAAGGCATTGGGCAGCTCTCGCGCGCGCAGTCCATGCATCTCGTCCACCTCCCTTGCGACACGTACTTCTCGTAGAAGTCAGCGGCTGCTTTCATGCCGAAGTCGCGAACGTCGAGCATGTACTCCTGCTTCCCTTTGAGGTAGCAGCAGGCGCACAGGTGCTGCCTCGCCATGGGGTCCATCTTCTCAGACTCGGCGGCCTCCTCATCAAGCGTACTCCATTCATGGATCGCCTCGTCTGCTGCGATCTGGCCAGACAGCTTCCGCATCAGTCGCTCGGGCCCCACTGGGTTGCCGAGGCCGAACAGAAAAGTGGAGAACGGCTGCATGACGCAGATGCTTGACAATCGCTTCACTCTGGACAAGCATACGTAGGCAGCAATCTGAGCTGTCATGGACGCCCTGCTGGACCAATGCTGCAGGTCCGCGAATGCCGCTTCCAACGACGCCCCCTGGATCATGTGAGCGGTGGACGCGAAGTCGGGGAGAATCCAGAAGCCCGTGCGTCGAGCTTCGATGCCCGTGTGCTTGTTGACTTTCCAGGTCCTGGATCTTCGCTTCAACGGGTATACGCCCGTCGGCAGCTTCCCTATTGTCCACTGTGCTTCTGGGAAATGGATGTAGATCACCAAGGGCAACCTATCCACTATGAACTCGCCAGCGATCTCCTGGGGACTGCAAACAGGCGCCAGAGTCCATCCGTAAATCACTCCCTTTCGGTGTCTGTAGAGTTGTCTGCTTCGATCGACGTTGCCCGTCAACCGAATGGGCATGCCTTTGGCCAATGGGTAGATGCTCGGAATGTTGCCCGTCTCCTGGTCGTGCCTCTTCAGCCAGGAGAACAACTTCTCGTCCAATTTCTCCTTCGGCAAATCGCGATCTCCTGGATGCAGCGGCACATCTCGAGCGTAGCACCACGACAGCTGAACGTTCTTCTGCTTGGCAAACTCCCTCGCGCGCAGGTTCGTCGCGAAGTACCTGGGCACGTTGAAGGTGCACGGAGCAGGTGCGCCGCTGAATGGGTTCATGCGAAGCTCTGGCGCCAGCGAGTCAGTGTCGGTCAGAACCCTGTGTCTCTTGCCTCGCTCCGCACGGCACTCTTCGCACTCGCCCTCTGGCGAGTTCAGAAGCGCCGCCATGTCGGCGCACCCTCCTGAGAAGCGCTCCCCCCAAGTCTTGCGATACGGGCCCAGTACTGGGTCGTCCACCACGTCGTCGTTGCAAACGCACTTACCCGCGCTCGGGGACGTCAACGTCGGGAGCCCGTGGAAGTAGCTGTAGTCCTCCATGCTGAGATTTCCAACTCTGCACTGGCCCAGAAACGAGTTGTACCACGCATCGTCACACCTCATCAATTCGGTCAACTGCCAGAAAGATCGCACGCTATCGACGCCGTCTTGCCAGAACAGCTCCAACGCGCGGTGCGCGCACCCTGCGGGCACGTCCAGAGGGTTGGATGCCAGGAAGGTGCCCGTCACGGGGTGCAACTGCCAAAAATCAGCGCACATGACCACGTTCACTCCCCCGAAGGCGCGATGCAATTCCCCCGCCCTCTTCTTGTACGTGCCCCTCGCACGGACAGCGGCACTGACCACTCGTTTCAGAGTGCCCAGCAGCTCCGCGGACATCATGCTCACCTGGAAATGTTGCATACAGAACATATTTCTTTTTCTGTCTGCGCTGAGCTATGCTCATTGCCTCCACAGGTCTTGCGAACATGGAGACGCCCGGGGCACACTAGAGAATTATCAGAATTTGCCCAGATGCCGCCGTTGGAGGTGACGAAGAGCCCGAACGACTCACACCACGTGCAGCCCGAACGACTCACACCAGGACGAGGGGCCCGAGCGACTCACACGACCACGAACTCCAACGCGACTCGCACCAGGAGGAGCTCGAAGGCCTCACATCAGGACGAAGGGCTCGAAAGACTCACACCAAGAGGAAGAGCCCCAACAATCCACACACGAGGACCCCGAACGACTCACACCACGTCGAGGGCACTCAACGATGTACTCCATGGAAACACTCGTTCGGTGCCCTCGGGACCTCGTCGATGATGATCACGCGCAGGGCCCCGCACTTCATGGACTGCTTGTGCCTGTCGCCCGTGGCATTCCCGTCGTCGTTCCGCGCCGGGATGCCGCTCCAGTGGTGCACCGTGTGGCCGCTGATCTGCGCCGCCATGGCATTTTGAAACGCCAAGCACACGAACTGAACGCCGTGCTCCCAACCGAGACCTTCCTCCATTAAGTACCGCATCCAGCCAATGACGGCATTTTTTCCGGTGCCCGGAAATCCGTGCACTACGTCCAGCAGAGGCTCCTCGGAATTCTGGTTCACGCTGCCCTGCTGCTTCTCCAGCCACTCAATCTTCAAACGTCGAACAAAGTGCTCGAGAAACTGGCGCTGTTTCTCGTTCGGGATCTTCGAGCTCGCCAATATGGAAGCAAACGCTTTGTCGATGCTGGTGAAGCCATTCCCTGCAGGGTTGAACGAAGCAGCAGCATCTCGCTTCTCGTCGAAGGGAGCATCGTGTGCCTTCTGGCTCGTGCCACTTGCGGATAGAGCTGCGAGCTGGTCCTGGTACGCATCCTCGAAGATATGTCCCGGACATGCACGGTCTCCAGCCTCGACTCCAGAGGGTTCCGTCTTCCACACTCGCTCTCCGATGCGGTGGCTTTGTTCATACTCGTGCAGTCGGGCACTTTTCTTCACTCGGCTCTTCTCCGAAGCTTTCACCTTCGCTTTCGCCGAGGCGGTCCACTTCTCGCCGAGGCTGTCCTCTTCTTTAGCCGATTGGAGCAGATGTTGAAACTTTCCACCAGGGAGGCTCAGCGGAGGCATATCTTGCTCTTCCTCCGACGCATCTGCCTCGCTCTGATCATCTGCCGCCTTGCCAGACGACGCCATCGTATTCAGCAGGAAACACTGGATGAGTTTCGCCGCTGCCTGGCTGACCACGTTCCCGCGCACGTACTCGTCCCAAGCGGTCTTCCAGGATACGCTGTCCAACGTCGATGGCGTCCCTGTTGAGGCTGTCTTCTTGGTCAGCCTACACGAAGCTCGAACTTGGGGCGACTGGTGCTGGGCCTCCTGCCAATGCCGCAGTACCGTTAACTCCATCCCCAACATACTCAGGTGAGGCACAGTCACGTCTCCTCCATAGAGCGTCCAGGGACGGAAAAATAAACTGCAATACTGAGCGTTGTACGTAGAACTTTTGTGTGTACGCTGGGCATGGGCAAGCCTTCGATGACCACCACGTCCGGCCTCGCTTTCCTGACCAGAACCCATGAGTGGCAGAAGACACCTGCGTCCTGCGGAAACACGAAATACTCGTCGGCTTCGGGTGTCACTGCTATGTAATGCTCTCCAGGCTTGGCGGCGACTTCCCCATCCTTGTACTGTTTGCGCCTGATTAATTGTTGGCCTTCTTTTGTCCACGCAGTTCGCGGTGCCGGGTTGCGGTTCAAGTAGTGCGTCGGAACCAGTAGTGGTTCGCACCTCCACTGCCGCAAGAACTCGTACGCCGACAACAACTTTCAAGGATGCTGCACAGGGCGATATCCGTAGGCGTCGAACTCGTTCACTCTCGATCGGTCTGTCCTCACGTGAGGTTTGCGAGCCGGCGGCACGTACGTCGTCACGCTGCTGTCCTTCATCTGCGACGCATTCTGGGATGTTTCCAACTTCTTCATCCACGCCCGCCCATCAGTTGTATGCTCGTGGAAGGTCCGGATGCACTCTGCCTTCAGAAGGTCGCTCTGGTCCAGATTACAGCACAGGTTGCACAACTCCACGGCGCCTCGGTACGTGCTGTTCATCTCGAGTTCCGTTATCAGTCTCCCGCTGCTTGCTCTGAGCTGCGCCGCTTTCCCCCTGCCCTGTATCTTCGCCCTCAAAGTAAACAGCTTGTCTACGCATTTCTTGGTCTCCAAAGTGCCCGCGGGCTGTCGCTTGCCAATGTATCCCCCGAAATATCCATTCGTAACTACCTGCGTGCGCTGAATTGCTCGAGTGGCTCTCCCCAGACTCTGCTTCTTCATGATGCAGCGTTTCTTCTTGCAGCAAGTCTCATGCGTTTGCTCGATGATCGGCAGTCGGTCATTGGGTTTCACGTCACTGTTGCTCCCTGCAAAAGCGACGCACAGGCCCGGCATGCACCCGTTCAGCCACTCCTCATTGCGCAGTCCGAGAGTTTGCCCCAGCCAATTTCGGACTCCGCTTGTGCGCAAAGTGAACTTCTCGGCGATGCCCTTGCAAACCAGCAGCGGCGCCGTCATCCACTCGGGAGACACTCTGTTGGTCCACGGCGCCTCGTGCTTGCACTCTCTCTTGTTCTTCTTGGAGGCGCAGGCGTTGGGCACCAAACGCTTCTCCTGCTTGGTCTTCGAATCCATCGCCCGTCGATGAATGTGGTGCTGGCACCGACACATGAAATACTGCAGAGCGCCGTTGAACTTCTCCTTGAAAGTGGCGTCGTCGCAGTTCAGTCCGAGCTTCTGAGCTTCCCCTGGAGCCCCCTGCGCGGACGAGCGCAGACCAGCTCTTGCGTCATCATATAAGAACCGAGGCAAGCGGCCCAATTTCAACTCCCCCCATGCTGACGACCCAGAGCATTCGGACGACTCCGAGTATGTCGGGAAATTCTGCTCCAGCAAAGTTCTCTCTCTAGCAAATTGGTCCACGTCGGGGTATCTCTCACAACAGATTTGCCAGAGGAAATGCTTCAGCTCCGTCGCATTCACGAGACCTTCCTCGATTTTCTGCGCGATCTCCTTCAGCGTGGCGAACTGGTGCAGACGCTGAACGAACATGAAAAAATGATAATGCAGCCCCCGCGTCGTTTTCTGAGCCTCCACGGCGCCGAACAAAGCGTCTACGCGCCCGGCAATGCCTCCCATGGCTTCAGCGTTGCTGCCGAGGGCGTCCTGGCACGGCGAGCCAGATTCAGAGCACTGCGGACAGCGAGGGCACATGCGGACTCCGAGCATCGTCGCCAAGACCGTGCGTATCTGCACGAAGAATGCGTTGGAGGCGGCCAAGGGGTCCTCTGCGAGGAACAAGCGACGCGTGTCATATCCAGGAATGTGGACCTCAAGCTCGTCCTCTGGCGACGGCTCCAGGCTCGGCGAATCGCTTATTGCCCACTGCTGTCTCCTGCTCTCGCTGGCAACGAAGGGATCGTCCTGGCGGTACCTGCTGAGCCTGAGCGCTAGATAATTGTGCCGCTCTCCTGGGGAAATAATACAGAATATGCCATTCCCGTAGTTAACGCAAGCCCAGATCCCCAGGTGCCCAATCTTCGTCCGAATCTCCTGCGTGCCTGGAATGGCCCGGCATCGAAAGCGGAAATCAGCTAAGAGTCGCCGCTGCCGGTTGCCGAGGCCGACTGCGAAAATCAGCTTACTGGCATCATTGTTGATCTTTCGGCGTCTGCCATCGGGTAACGTGTAGTAACCCTTCTCGAGCTTCTGGAGTAAATCGGCAGCGGCAATGGCAGCGTCAGTCTCCACGCTCTCTGCGCTTTGGCCTTGCAAACGTTCCCCTCTGTTGATGCTCAGGCTGGCTCCGAGATTGAGGCGTTCACGAAATATAGATTCCACAAGGCCGGCGCAAACCCCCAAGTGCGTCGGAACTGGCCTTCTATCCGCTGCGGCAAGCCGCGCGTGAGATCGAACAACCTCACTGTGGACGCTGGAATCTACGCGCCAACTAGCACCCCTGTCAGTGTACGTGTGCATGTTGCACACGATGGTAGCACTACCGAAGACGCACCACATCTTCGTTGCGAACAGACCCCGCCCGCAATTCGCAGAGCAACTTGCCCTTCGCAGCATGCAGCAAGGCCGGCACGATCTCGGACTCGAGATTGAACCTGGTCTTGCGAGCGACGTTGCTGGGCCCCAAGCCACAACAGTCCACGGACATGTGCACGGCGAACTTCACCAATCGGGCGCAACTGCACCCCCGAGCCACGATATCTGCGGGCGCAAAAACCGTGTCACCGCAAGCTTTCCAGGAAGTGCTGGGCCGCTCGGGAGGAGGAGGCTCTTTCGTACCTAACTGCGCGACGAGTTTCCTCATGCAGTTCAACTCACCGTAGCCATCCTGCCTCGGCTTCTTGGCAAAGTGAGCGAACTTCTGCGTGAGGCCCTTATCCGCGAACTCTATGGCTCTCACGGCGTTCAGTTTGATTGCACGAACTAGATGTGGCGGTAGACAATCCGCAATGTCTGCTGGGCGACGACGATATGGCGACGCTCGGTCCTTTGCCAAAAGCAACAGGAATGACCACCTCCCCCTCGGCACGTACTGCCACCCAAAACTTCAACAAGTGCTTCCCAGGCAATGCACTGTGGATGACGTCAGCCTCGACACGCGGTAACCATGCACCGCGAACTGCGAGAATGACACGCGGAGTCTCTACTGCATCTGGAAATTGGCAGGCGGCACGACCCTTGAGCAAACAATTCGACCCGTTCCGAGCCGGATGAGCGCAGCTAAATTCTGCATCTTGACTTCCCGACGGAACGCCATCAGGGAGCGATGCTCCAAACGTGTTCACCATGAACTCCTCGAAGTCCTTGCCCTCCTCCTGCTCGCTCCAAGGAGCCCCGGTTGCTAACAAAGTTACAAGGGCGTACGGGCACCTCTCCATGCCGACCGCAAGAAAGCTGAACGGCAGAAAAGGTTGCTGATAGGCGGAGCTAAGCTCACAACCACACCGCAGCGCTGTGAGCCAGAATGGCAACAGCGACTACAAATGAAGAGCAACTGTGGCTTTCGGCCACTCATGAGGCCCTTCATGATCCCAAGACACATCTTCGGACCCTCCCGGGGCCTCACGCAAATGCGACACAGTCTCGGCAATTCACCGAACATGGAGGCGCATGGGGCTCACTGGCAAGGGTACGAGACGGTGGCGAGGTACCCGAACGACTGAGCCCTCGAGGAACCCCAACGACCCACACACAAGGAGAGGCCCGAACGACTCACACGACAATGAAGGACCCGAACGACTCGCTCCATGAGAATCCCGAACGACTCACACACACGGAGAGGCCCGAACGAGTCCCACTAGGCCACGATGCCCGAACTACTCACACCACGGGAGGGCCGACAACTCACACACAAGACAACTCCCAAACGACCCTCACCAGGACGACGAACCCGACCTACTGATACCCAAGCAGACCGATCAATTCACACAAGGGAAACCCCGCACGACTCACACCAGAACGAAAGCCCCCGAACGACGCGCACCAGGAAGATCCCAAATGTTTCTCACACCATGAAACGCCCGAACGACGAACAGACAAAGAAAGGCCCGAACGACTCACAGCAGGACGAAGGGCTCCGACGACACACACCACGACGAACCCGAAGGACTCACACACAAGGAGGGGCCCGAGCGACTCACGCCAGGACGAATGGCCCGAAGGACGCGCACCACGACGAACCCGACCGTCTCACACTCAAGAAAGCCCCCGAACGACTCACACCAGGACGGGGAGCCCGAACGATTCACACCACAGATGCCCAAGCGACTCACGCCCAAGGAAGGGGCCCGAACGGAGCACACGAAGACGAAATGCTCAAACGACTCACACCATGAGCGGTCCGAACGGCGCACACACAATAAGGGGCCGACAAAAACTCACACGAGGAAGGACGACTGGCCCGCCACACCTTACATCATGGGAGACCACAACAAATCACAAATCTGCAACGCACAGAGAACTGAACGCTGGCATTATCTCGGGAGGCCCTTCGAAGCCTGTTTGAACCTGCAACCTTCGGGGAAATCTTGTTATTATTCTATATCTTATATTTTGAACTATTTTCCCCCTTCTCTTTTTTTCTTCTCCCTATCTTACTCTGAGACGACAAGGCGGGCGCAGTTCAGCCAGCGCGGCGCGGAACGCGCGACGAGCCTACTGCGCGCGAACGCAGTATACAGAACATTGAAAGTTCACCTTCCAGGCCTGGCGAGCGCTCCATCGACCGCCCTCGGCAGCGAGACGAACGGTTCCAACTCTGTCGGGTGTTTCTGTTGTGATACTCTTGTGGATGAGTGGACTGTTCTGCGCGTTCGTTTTCCATGTCTGTGCGTGCATGGATTGAACAAGAGGGCGAGAAGATGCGTAAAAAGGCTCGTCGGTGACGCGCCCCGGGAACCTTCCGCGGTGACAACCGCGCTTGCATGTCCTCGGACGGTCAACGCAACAACGGTGCTGACATGAAGGCGAGGCCAAGGAAGCCAGGAGTGAAACACCATCCTGAGAGACAGCGGCGAGCCCGCACGGGCCATGGCCGATCTCACCTGCCTCAGCAACCCTGCCACATCGAGACACAAAAAGGATGGCCGCGAGCGTTCCGCTCGCTCTCCAGAATGAAAGCGCTACCAGGAGTGCTCCCCCTGTCGTCGAAATGGCGTCGGCGTCGTCAGCGTCGCCATTCACGTTCACGTTGTAGTCGTCGTCGTCGTCGTTGTCTCCACGACGTCCTCGTCGTCGTCGTCGTGGTCTTCGGCGACGGCGTCGTCGTCGTGGTCGTGGTCGTGGTCGTCGTCGTCGTCGTCGACGTCGTCGAGCGGTCATCGTCGTCGTCGCTACCGTGGTCGTGGTCGTCGTCGCCGCTTTCGACGTTTCCATGCCGCCGCCGTCGGGGTCCCCGAGCAACATCACTGCTACGCACCACCAACGCTCTTCCTTCGGCAATTCCGTAGCGGACCGCCTGGAATTCTAAACGCACCCGCCGAGGAAAAAAACGGCCAATCTGCTTCGCACAGATGTTGCAGAGATACGAACGAGATGATTATCTGGTCGGGCTGGGTGACCCTGTCAGCCATTCCAGTGAGACCTAGCGCCTAGACATCAGCTTGACTACTTCACCCAATGCACCCACGCGGAGTACCAAACAAACCTGCCGAATTGTTGCACGAGAGATGCGCCATCGTCACAGCGAAATACACCAAATCCTTCAGAGCAAGCTCTTGCGGGTAAGTACGATGCCGCCGAAGAGGAAGGACTGCTCGTAGTCCACTGCGCCTGATGCGAATAGCATGCTCATTTCTCGGCGCCGCCGCGCCGACATAGAGCGATCCGCTCCGACAAGCTGCTTCCAACTAAGTGGGCTCACGTGCGGGTGAGCAATGACAGGATCTCAAAGACCTGCGCTACGCGCATTGCCCTGGACGCCCATGTTCGACACTCCAGCGTACTTATCATCCCCGACATGCGATGCTCCACAGTTGCAACGTCGCCGACGAAGTCTACGCGCCAACGGGCGTCTTGGTAGGTGAACGGGTTCATGCTGCACACGTGGAAATACAAACTCGTGCCTACCTGAGCGACGAGCTTCCTCATGCAATTGAGGTCACCGCTGCCATCCTGCACCGGCTTCTTCGTAATGTGAGCGAATTTGACCGCGACAACCTGCTTCGTAAACACTAGTGATCTGACGGCGTTCCGGTTTATGTGCAGAACTAGCTCTGGCGGCAAACACTCCGCCATGTATGCTGGGCGACGGCAGCGCGGCGACGATCGGAACTTGTCACAAAAAGGAGGCATGATCACCGACTCCTCGCCCTCCTCGCTCCAAGGAGCCCCTTATGCTAGCCAAAGTATCAGGGCGTACCAGCACCTCTCCATGCCGACAGCAAGGAAACCTGGAGAAAGACGCTTTTGCTCATGGGCGGAGCTAAGCTCACAGCCGAACCGCAATGCTGTAAGCCAAAGTGGCAACAGCGACGACAACGCTGGGGCACTCCTGGGCGCTCCTTAGCCTTCGGCAATGGCCCGAACCACTCACGTGAAAACCTGCGTGACCGCACGACAAGAACTCCGAGAAGGAAAAGGAGGAAGAAGACGAAGAGCGGAACGACCAATTTCAATTCTACCAGAGATCACGACTCATTACAGGACGATCCCGAACGTCTCACACACACGGAAAGACCCGACCGACTCCCACTAGCCCCAGTAGCCCGAACTGCTCACGCCGCGAGAAACCCGATCGACTCACACACACGGACGAACCCAAACGACTCTCACCAGGACGACGGGCCTGGACGACGGACACCACGACGAGCCTGAACGACTCACACGCAAGGAACAGGCCCGAACGACTCACAGCAGGACGAAGAGCCCGAACGACTCACACAACGAACAGCCCAAATGTGTCGCAGACCACAACACGCACCAACCACTCACATACAATGAGAAGGCCGAAGAAGTCACGCCGAGGCGCGGCGCCCGAACCTGCAACGCCCCGAGAATCTCGAGAGACTCTTACACAGGGAAGGGCCCCAACGACGAACGCCAGGACGAACGGCCCCAGGGGCGCACAGAACATTCGCGAAGCAGAACACGCGAACGAACGGCCCGAACGACTCCTAGAACACGTCCCAACAAAACAAGAAGCCCGAACGAGGGAGCGTAGGCCGCCCTTGAAGCCAAACGTAAGAATCGTCGAGATACTCCTCGAGAGAAACGAGCGCGGCAGCAGCGAAGACGGCAGCCCCGAGCGAGCGGCAGGGTCGTCGACGTCGTCGTTGTCGTCGACGTCGTCGCCGGGGAGCACTGGCTCGAACACCAAACTTGGAGAAGATCGCAGACGATTCCACAGGACACCACACAAGCAACACAACATGACATGTCTGAAACGTGGCACTCGATAATCGCCGACGGATTGAAATATCCATTATAAGCCATGCTACACGTAGACACCCTGTGAGAACCCTGGAAGTTACCTGGAACTGCGCCAAGGACAACCTTGTATACTACTATATCCTGACAATCGGGGACACCTGCAACACCAGAGAACTAGACCCCAGGCCCCTGGACACCCGGAGGCACGATAAGCCTCGATCCACTACATGGACTGTGACGGGATACGCCGACAATCATGTTGAGAGCCTCGAGCTCTTGCATACCTGCAAGACCTCTCAGCGCACTGTACTCCTGCACGACTACGAAGAGCGTTCTACCTAAATCTACTGCGCCCCGTCTTTCCAGAAGGCAAAGCGAACCACTTCAGCCCACACGTTGCGCAACGCTCCACGCGTCACCTGCGCACGAGCGCGGCAGACGACACTTGGAACGACGACTCCCAGACCTCCACGTGTGCCTACTCAACATCCGCAGGAAAACTGGCGCGCCACTCTTACTCTCTTAGGAAGAGGCAGAGGACAACGTTGAACTTCTGTGCATGTCTTTCTGTGCATTCTTGATGTGTGTCGGACCGCCTTTGATTTATGCGTGCTTCTGTATTGAATACATGCGTGTATAGGTGTGAGGGGGAATCCATGATCTGATGTCGCAATGACGATGGATCGTGCCGAGAAAATCTCGAAAGTGGCGCGTCTCTGAGACATCTCGCGCTGACCGCCGCGCCTGCATGTCACCGAGCGCTAACCGCCGCGACGACCTGCTGACACGAACGCGGGGCGAATGGAGAAGAATATGACTCACATCAGATGCAAAAATGGAGATCTCGTAGCGGTGCTGGGCTACGTGCGGCATTTGCGCACACAGGCCACCTCGTGCCAAAAAAACACAGTAGGCGCGTGCGTTACGGGTAGGCGGAGCGAAGCTCACAGCCACACTCCAATACTAGAAGCCAGAGTGGCAACGACAACAACGCTGGTCGGGAAAGATCGCTGGTTTCGACGACGGCCGCCCTCTGTCTTGCCTCCCACCTCCTTCCCTCCCGCGGGGGGTCCTCGTCGGCGATGGCACTACCACTACTGCGTCTACATTTACTACAACGACTACTACGACTACTACGACGACTCCTACTATTACTACTCCCACTACTACTTCTTCTACTGCTACTACGAAGTCTACTACAACTACTGCTGCTACTACTCATCGTGCTACTGCTGCTCTGCCCCCTACTCCTACTACTACTCTTGCGAACACTGCTCCTTCTACCACGACACCTACATCTACTGCCACTGAAACTTGTCGTGCCGCTACTACTGCTACTACTACTACTACCACTGCACAGAAGCGAGAGGAAGGAGGAACAGGGGAGCTATGCGGAGCCCGGCGGACACACGCCTGACACACACAACACTGTCGGCATGCTTCACAAGAGGTGCTGCTGTGAGATGGGCTGGTGGGGGTACGCGAAGCGTGAAGAATTTAAGCATTATCCACGCGTTGGCTGGGCAGTTAGGTCTCATATCCCCTGTCCTGTTTTGTACTAAATGCGGCGCGTTCGCAACGGGATCCAAATTAGGCAACAAGCTTACGAAGCACTGCCCCAACGCAGTGTCGTCGGAGCTTCGGAAGCTCCGCAGGGGCAAAGTTCCCGCAACGACCCTACAATTCGAAATTGCTGGACCAATGCAAGGCATTCGGACCGCTTCCCCTCCCTCCCTTATTTCGCTCCTGCCCACCGTGGTCCGTAGGCCTGCCCCTCAAGCTGCGAATTTCGTTGCCCGCTATGTCGGGGGGCCCCGCAGCTAGTGGCGTCGAGGGCCCGACGGCCGGGTGCGACGCGGACCTCAAACGGGCCGAGCGCCTCCTGACAAAGGCAGCCGGTGCCGAGCAGGCGGCGTACAGGGGCCCTGTCGGCGCAGCGGGGGCCTCTTGGGGACGCCGTGGGGGGCCTCATGAGCCAGATCGCGCTGCTCGAGGCCAAGCTTGGAGAGAGGGCTGAGCCTGGACCTGAGACCAATAAGATCCAGCGGGGCCTTGATCGTTTGCGTGCGCACGTGGGGCTAGTTAGCCACGCGCGCGGGGCGTTGGACTCAGCGCTCGACCACGCCGACCAAGTTGGAGGCAGTGGTACCTTGTAGTTGCCCTAGGCCCCTGGCTGGATTGGAAGCCCCCCCCCTTTCTCTTCCCCCGCCACCCTCCTGATCGGGCTGGGCACCGCCGATCAGAGCCGAGGGATTGAACAGCGATTTTGGGAGAAAGAGAGCGGGGATATATTGGGGCGAGGGGGCTATTTTGTTGTGGGTTCTGCTGTTCTGCCTGCTGCCCTTATGCCTGCGCCGTGTGCGTGGTTTATGGGGACGGGATGCCTCCACGTACCTCCTGCCGTCGGCTGGGGGAGGAGGAGGCAGTGTGGGTGGTGTCGTGTGCGCGCGCGCTGTTCGCTGTTGCATGCGCGCGTGCGCGCGCGTGCGTGCGTGGAGGAGGAGCCCCCCCCAACTCCAGCAGCAGCTTCGCCACCACCACCATTGAGCAGCAGGCACGGCCCCCAATGGTTATATATATATATATATATATATATATATATATATGTATATGTAATATGTATATATACATATATATGTATATCCCGCCGTGCCTGTCAGTGACACCCCTCCCTGTGTGTATGTACGCATGCATGTAAATGTATGTATATGTATGTATGTGTATGCACGTATGAGTATGTATGTGTACACTACTAGTACTCCCATACTGCTAGTACTCCCTAGTGGTACCTAGCAGCACTACTACCTAGTACTACCTAGTAGTACTACCTAGTCGTAATACTACCTAGTACTACTTCCTACCTAGTACTACCTAGTATTGCCCAGTAGTGCTACTACCTGGCACTACCTACTAGTACCTGGTAGTACTACCCCCTAGTACTCGGTAGTACTAGGTAGTACTACTAGGTAGCACTACTACCTAGTACTACCTAGTAGTACTACCTAGGAGTACTACTACTACCTAGTACTACCTAGTACTACTACCTAATACTACCTAGTAGCACTACTCCAGCATGTAGTACTCCCTGATACTGCCTAGTACTACCTGGTAATACTACCTAGTACTACCACCTACTAGTACTACCACCTAGTACTACTACCCAGTACTACTACATGCTATTAGTGATACTACTGGTAATAATACTACTACCAAGTACTCTGACGGGACCCTCAGAGAGCCTCCCAGCTCCTCTGAGAGCCCCCACGAGGCTCCGAGAGCTACCGAGAGCTTCCGAGATCCTCTGAGAGACTCTGAGATCGTCTGAAAACCTCCTGGCGGCAGCAGCAGCAGCAGCAGCACTCGTGGGCACTCACGTCTCCAAGCCTGGGCGCATCCATTTTGCCCCAGTACAAGCAGGCTTGCGAACAGTGGTCTTTCCCACTACCTCCTCGCACCAGCAGGAAACGAGTGGACAACGCGGCAGACCACCTAGCAAGCACCCATCCCAAACAAAAGAACTAATCGGATAGCAACCGGCCCATCTTGATCAGCTGCTCCTCAGCGCTCACGTGCTCGTGCGCGTACCGCCAGCAAGTAGAGAACATGCACTCAGGCACAGCTGGGTTGAACCTGTCGCCCACGCGGGTGTTCACACTCTTGGGTAAGCCTTCCTTGAGCAGGCGCCACAAGCTATCGATCTTCCCCGTGTTGACAGCCACCCGCCCAGGCACGTTGTACTTCCCCCGCATGTGCGCGCACTGCTTTGACCAGGCCGCCCCATATGGCCTCTTTCACCTTCGGGTAGCAGCGGGCCCCATCAGCCACGAGACGGGTCTTCCTGGGAAGTCAAAAATGCGTTCCTTTTCCTCCTCCCTCCTCCCTCCCTCCCTCCCTCCCCCCTTGCGCCCCTTTCCTCCTAGTACTACCTAATAAGAGGGAGTAGTACTAGTAGGTAGAAGGTAGTAGTATGTAGCAGGTAGAAGGTACAAGGTAGTAGGTAGTAGGTAGTAGGAAGTAGTCGTAGGAGGGAGTAGTACTAGTAGGTAGAAGGTAGTAGTACGTAGCAGGTAGAAGGTACCAAGTAGTAGGTAGTAGGTAGTCCTTCCCTCCCTCCCTCCTTCCCTCCCTCCCTTACTCCCTCCCTCCCTCTCTCCTTCTTCCTGCGCGCTCGAGACTGAGGCACATGAGACTCAGCCACATCAGGCGATCACATCCGCAGTGGCTCACGTCAGACTCAGTCACATCAGACAGGCTTATGAACGAGACTCACTCCAGAACTCATTCACATATGAACTCCGTCACACTAAAAAAGCCACCAACAAATGCACATGTTCGTGCCTTTTTTGGTGTGAGTGGTAGCCGCATTGATCCCGAAGGTGTTTACCAAAGGAGGTGCATGATAGAGAGAGGGGAGTGAAGGGATACAGAAGAGGAGAGCGAAGGGGAGAGGGATGTGCAAGAGGAGAGAGAAGGGGTATAGGAGGGGTCTAGAATAGGAGAGAAAGGAGGTGGTGTTGGTAGAAAGGAGAAAGAGGTATGTAGCGCGGTGGGTACAGAGGAGGTGGAAGTGAGGCTTGAAATGTGTTGAAAACTACCACAAAACAGCACACATCCTCACGCCCTACCAGACCAGCCAATACATCCACAAGAAGCGCGACACCATAGACGGGCAACACGCACATAGCACACTCACACCAATATCACATACCGTAACACAACACCACCATCACATGCCAGCACTGCCAGCACACTGCACATACACAGAACAGACAGACATCACTAATCAACAGGACGACACACAGAGCACACTCACATCACAGGTGACAGACCCACCAAGAGGGGGGTCACAGGGAGGCACGTAGGGATATATATATATATAGATCTTACGTATCATTATATCAAGCTAGGAGCCTTTGTTTCTAGGCATCGGGGGCAATGAAGCTCAAGGCCAAAACGATGCCGCAGAGCAAGCCCATGCCACGCCCTAAGCCTCAGCCTAAGGCACTTGGTTCGAGGCCTCGCGAGTACGGCTACCACGGCTTCCCGTCAGGCTCAGGCGGGCCTTCGCCGTCGACGGCGAGGGAGCCGAGGCTCGGACCCAAAGCCCCAGCGGGCCCTCCCCCAGCCCACCTCTTTGGGACCCAGAAGAAGAAGGGGGGTGTTGTGATGGGTGGCAAGGGCCTGAGGCCCAAGTTGAAGGCTGACCAGCTTAAGATTTTCAAGATGAACCTTGCCAAGGTTCAGGACTATGTGCGCCACCTCAAGTGCAAGCTGAGGGACAATGGCATACTATCGGACAGCTCTGACATGCATGGACTGAGGGCCAGCGCCTCGCCTGGCTAAGCGTAGGGCGAGTAAGTATTAGGGTATCAATCTTATTAGGGGGTAGCAGTGTGTAAGAGCACTCGCCCTACAGCTTATAGGAGTAGACTAGGTCCTCCTAGGCACTGTTAGTGCCCACTCTGTAACCCATTCAGGCTGTCTTTTAAAATCTTGAAAAGGTGCCCTATGTGATAATGAGGGGACTGAGCAGCAGCAGGAGGAGGATCAGCAATAAGGGTAGAAGGGCCCCGCCTCCCCTCCCCCCTCCCGCCCACGACGTGGATTTCACCGAAATGGACGAGCTGGTGGACAGCTTCATGGGCAGGGACTTTGGGGGATGGACGGAGATTGCATCCTCTCTTCCACTATTTTTCTCTTTCTCCCTTCTCCCTCCCCATCTCCCAGGTCGGCTTTGAGCTGTGCTCGTGCCTCTGTGCGTTTTGCTCGGCTTGACCTCTTGTATCGCTGTATCGCTGTATCGCTGAGGAGGAGGAGGAGGAGGAGGAGGAGGAGGCCCCAAGGGCCCGCACCGAGGGTCACTCCGGCGAAAGGTCACTCTTACGTGCATTCGGTCCTCATCGGCGCCCCTCCGTTCACCCCCTCTCCTGGGAGGGAGGGGGAAGGAGGGAGGGAGGAGGAGGAAGGAGGAGGAGAGGGGGTGGAGGGAGGAGAAAACAGGAGGGAGGAGGAGGGAGAAGGAAGCAGGAAGGAGGAGGGGGGGTGGAGGGAGGAGCCTCCATCGAGCAGAGGCCCGAGCCGTGGGCCTGCTTCGTGGCCACCTGGCGGTGCACGGCGCCCGTGCCAACGGCGGCTGTTCTATGACCGCCTCGGCCGCTCGCGTTTGGCGGCGATCGCGCCGAGCCTCTCGCAGATCGCTGCCGGATGGACCTCGGGGTGTCGCGTGCTCTGCATGGAGGCGTTTCGTCGAGGCTCTGCATGGCGGATTCGGACCGCAACGCCATTCTTCAGGCAGTGCGAGACGGGCAGAGAAACACACACACACACACATAAAACGTAGAGATAGAGAGAGATAGAGAGATACTAGAACCATCGCGCGCGCTTCGCGCGCGCTCAAGTTCTAGCCCAGACCGGGGGGGCGCTGGAAGATCTTGGACAGCGCAATCAAGCACAGGCGCGTGACATAGTCGTGCCTCCTGAGGGCCTCTTGGGGACCTCTTGGGTCTTTGTGGGGGCATCTGAAGGGGATTCTGGGGGGTTCTCCGTGCTTCCTCAGTTAGCTGTTGGAGGCACCTCTTGGGTGCTTCTTGGGGGGGTGCCTTGGGGCTTCATGGGGTCCCTTGGGAGCATCGTCGGGGTTCTCAGGGCAGTCGGAAAGTGATGTTCGGCAATCAGACGCCGTCATTGGCCGTCTTGGCTACGTGGAGGCCCGACTTGAAGGCGCCTGGGGCCACACTGAGGCAATCAGGAAGCCTCTTGGGGGCCTCCTGCAGACAGTTTTGATGCATCGAGGGCGCTGTTGGGCAATCTTGGGGCCCCTTGTACGTCTCCTTGGGGCCTTTTGGGGCCACTTGGGAGGCTTATGGGGGCCTCGTCGGACCACTTGGGGACTCTTGGGACCTTCTCTGGGCCTCTTAGGGTGGAAAACTCTGCTGTTGGGTTCGCGTTCCCATTCTTGGGCCTCTCTTGGGATCGTCTTGGTGCCCTCTCGGGCCATCTTGGGCGCCTCAGGCACCGTCTTGGGGCCTCGTGGGCCGTCTTGTGGCCCTTTTGGATGCCTCTTCGGCTATCGTGGAACGGTCTTGGGAACCTCTTGGTCCGTCTTGGAGCGTCGGGATCCCCTAAGGCTGAAGCGCTAAAATGCTCCAAAAACCTAAGAACAATCCGTGATTTTGGCTCCCTGGGAGTGCGGGCAATCCGGAAACGATAACGCCGCGATAGTAGGCCTCCTGGAGGCCTCTCGCGGACCATTTCATCTGTGTTGGGGCTGTTTTGGGCGGTCTGGAAGCGTCCCTGGCGCCCCGACACCCCCATGGCGCGTCGGGTGGTGGGTCAGAGGCCTCATGGGTGTTGGTTTGGATCTCGTGGTTGGCCTGTCGGGGACGTCGTGAAGACAGCTTCGCAGCTTCTCGGTAGCCGTTTTGGGACTGTTGTGGGGCCTCGGGGCTGTTTTGTGGCCTCTTGAGACCTCGTTTGGGCCTCCTGGGTGCCTCTTGGGGCCTCTTGGGGGCTCCTTTCGGCCTCCTAGGGCACTCTTCAAGCGCGAGGGTCGAATTTGGAAGTCGTGGTCCCCCTCGTGGGCGCATCTTGGGGCCGTCTGGGGGCTCTCTTGGTCTGTCTTGGGCGCCTCTGGGGCCGTCTTGGGGCCCTCTTGGGCCGTCTTGGGGCGCTCTTGGGGGCCTACTGAGCCGTCTTGGAACGTCGGACAGCCGAAAAGGCTGGAAGGCCAAAATCGACCCAAAACTGTTTGTAGAAGTGACGGTTTCGGCCTCTTGAAGCGCTCTGGAAAGGCGTCTTGAAGCGTCGTGGAGTGCCTTGGGGGGCCTCTCAGGCCGTCTTGGGCTCCCAGGTGGCCTCCACGAGACCCCACGAAGTCTGATAGGTATCACGGTACGGCCCGAAGAGGCCAAAGTCGTATATGTTCAATGGTCTTTTCAGTGTTTTTGGCTTCTCGCGTTTTCGAGCTTCCAACGGTCCACGGGCGCCGAAGAGCCTTCCAAGACCGCCCCAAGACCACCCAAGAGACCCTCAGGATGGCCCCAAGACGGGCCAAGAAGGCTCCAAGACTGCCGAAGAGAGGCGCCCAGCACAGCCCCAGACCACCCCAGAACAGGCCCAAGATGGGCCCAAGACCGGGAGTAGGAGGCTTCCAGAGACCTCCGAGAAGCCTCTGGGACCCCCCAGAGGCCCCCCAAACACCCGCCATCCTTGAGAGGCCCCAGAAAGACCCCGACGAGGCTCCAAGAACAGCCCAAGAGAGCTGCGAGAGTCGTCCCGATAGAGCCCGGAGAGGGTAACATCGTTGACGTCCCATGGTTACCTGACAGCGAAGACTGATAGGTTTCTAATACGGTCAAAAGAGAACATCATGACTCCCCAGGGGGTCTGGGCGGCATCCAGACAGGGATCCGCGAAAGTCGTTTTAATCAAACAGTTACACACTTCGTGGTCTTCGATCCCAGACCTCCATTCCCGGGCCATATTCTGAATGCCCGGAACCAACTGTAAGCTACTTCGTGCTCTTCGAGTTCCCAGAACTCCACTCCCGGGCCACATTTTGAATGCCCGGAGCCAACTGTAGGCCACTTCGTGGTCTTCGAGTTCCCAGAAATCCATTCCTGGGCATGATTTTGAATGCCCGGAGCCAACTGTAGGCCACTTCGTGGTCTTCGAGTTCCCAGAAGTCCATTCCTGGGCATGATTTTGAATGCCCGGAGCCAACTGTAGGCCACTTCGTGGTCTTCGAGTTCCCAGAACTCCATTCCCGGGCCACATTTTGAATGCCCGAGCCAACTGTAGGCCACTTCGTGTTCTTCGAGTTCCCAGAACTCCATTCCCGGGCCACATTTTGAATGCTGAGGCAGGCTGATGCTGAGGCTGAGGCAGGCTGAGGCTGAGGCAGGCTGAGGCTGAGGCCGAGGCTGAAGGCAGACTGAGGCTGAGGCTGAAGCAGGCTGAGGCTGAGGCTGAGGCAGGCTGAGGCTGAGGCTGAGGCAAGCAGCTGATGCTGAGGCAGGCTGAGGCTGAGGCTGAGGCTGATGCAGGCTGAGGCTGAGGCAGACTGAGGCTGAGGCCGAGGCTGAAGGCAGACTGAGGCTGAGGCTGAAGCAGGCTGAGGCTGAGGCTGAGGCTGAGGCTGAGGCTGAGGCAGGCTGAGGCTGATGCTGAGGCAGGCTGAGGCTGAGGCTGAGGCTGATGCAGGCTGAGGCTGAGGCAGGCTGAGGCTGAGGCCGAGGCTGAAGGCAGACTGAGGCTGAGGCTGAAGCAGGCTGAGGCTGAGGCTGAGGCAGGCTGAGGCTGAGGCTGAGGCAGGCTGATGCTGAGGCAGGCTGAGGCTGAGGCTGAGGCTGATGCAGGCTGAGGCTGAGGCAGGCTGAGGCTGAGGCTGAAGGCAGACTGAGGCTGAGGAGGCTGAGGCTGAGGCTGAGGCAGGCTGAGGCTGAGGCTGAGGCAGGCTGATGCTGAGGCAGGCTGAGGCTGAGGCTGAGGCTGAGGCAGGCTGAGGCTGAGGGCTGAGGCTGGCAGGCTGAGGCTGAGGCTGTGACTGCGACTGCCGTTGCCACTGCGACTGTCATCGCGAATGCGACTGCGACTGCGAGAACAGCAGAATTCTACAACTGGATTCTCATCTGAATCTTAAGGGGAATGCTTCCAGATGTGTTCCTACACATCGCTGTTAAGTTGCTTTGCCGGGATAATTTTTCCCATGTTTTTCGCCTTCTCACGTTTTCCCGCTTCCAGTCCTCAAAGATCCAGGATTTGGGGAAAAAAGAAAGGGAATTCCAATAATTCCTTTTTTCATCAAAGTGGAACTCCTACTCGGGGGTCCTACATATCCCCTGACATCTGGCCGGTACCGCGCCTCCGGGCTTCTTAACATTTTCGCGGAGTCTCCGAAAGCCCCAAAGAATCCGGGAATCCCACCAGCCCTTTGGGCGTGAGTGGTTTAGGGAGCTCTCTCTGTTTTCAACCCCCCTTCTTCCCCTTCGGGGAGGCGTTTACCCCTCCCCCTACCCCCGCCCCTGGACCTGGAGAGGGCGGGCCGAGCGTTCTCAGGGGGGTCCATTTCGACTCCTGGGAAGGCCAAAAAACGACGACCCTCACGAGGATTCTGGCCCCGACGGGGGGGGGGAGTTTGGCCCCTCTGCTCGTCTTTGAAGCAGAATTAATTCATTGATTTTACGAAGGTTTTGGTACCATTTTGGCCTTCTGAGGGGGCCGCGCTCATCTTCCCTCATAGCAAAATCATTGATTTTACGAAGGTTTTGGGCTCATTTTGTCCTTCTCAGGGGGCAGCTCTCATTTGCGCTTCTGAGGAGGTCGCAAGAGGCCCCAAGATGGCCCCAAGAGGCCCCCAGGAGGCTCCCAAGAGGCCTCCAAGAGGCCCCCCAGAGGCCCCCAAGCGGCCCCAAGAGGCCCCCAAGAGGCCCCCAAGAGGCCCCCAAGAGGCCCCACGAGGCCCCCAAGAGGCCCCCAAGAGGCCCCCAAGAGGCCCCACGAGGCCCCCAAGAGGCCCCCAAGAGGCCCCCAAGAGGCCCCCAAGAGGCCCCACGAGCTCCAAGAGGCCCCCAAGAGGCCCACGAGGAGCCCGACTCACACCAGGACGAGGGGCCCGAACGACTCACACCACGAAGAGCCCGAACGACTCACACCACAAGGAGGGGCCCGAACGACTCACACCAGGACGAGGCGCCCGAACGACTCACACCACGAGGAGCCCGAAGACTCACACCACGACGCGGGCCCCGAACGACTCACACCACGAGGAGCCCGAACGAGTCACACCAGGAGGAGGGGCCCGAACGACTCACACCAGGATGAGGGGCCCGAACAACTCACACCACGAGAAGCCCGAACGACTCACACCAGGACGAAGAGCCCGAACGACTCACACCAGGAAGAAGGGCCCGAACGACTCACACCAGGACGAGAAACCCCAAACGACTCAAATCACGAGGAGCGCTTTCTCTCCCTCCTCCTCCGCCTCGTCCTTCTCCCGCTCCCCTCACAAGGAGGATGTACAAGGAGGCGGGAGGAAGGAGGAACAGGGGAGATATGCGGGGCCAAGCGGACACACGCCTGAAAAACGACTGTCGGCATGCTTCGCGAGAGTTGCTGCTGTGAGATGGGCTGGTGGGGATACGCGAAGCGTAAAGAATTGTGGAGTTGGGTTAGATGCTCATCCATTCAGGACTCAGGACAATATGCCCGGGCCCGGGCATACTGTCCAGGCCATCCTGAGCGCGCGCTCAGGTTCTAGCCCAGGCCGGGGGGGCGCTGGACGATCTTGGACAACGCTATCAAGCACAGGCGCGCGACGGCATCTAAGGAGCTTCTGGGGTGTTCCGCATGCTTCGTCAACTGGCTGTTGGAGGCACCTCTTGGGTGCTTCTTGGGGGGGCGCCTGAGGGTCCCTTGGGGGCATCGGTTCTGCAATCTGAAGCCGTCGTTGGCCGTCTTGGCTGCGTGGAGGCCCGACTTGAGGCCACCTGCGGCCAGATTGAGGCAATCCGGAAGCCTCCCAAGGGCCTCCTGGAAGCAGTTTTGACGCATCGAGGGCACTCTTGGGCTGTTGTAAAACCTCTTGGACGTCTCCTAGGGGCCTCTTAGGCCCTCGGGAAGCTTTTGGGGTCCTCGTCGGACCACTTAGGGGCCTCTTACGGCCTCCTGTGGGCCTTTTGGGGGGAACGCTCTGCTGTTGGGTCGCGTTCCCCTTCTTGGGCCTCTCTTGGGGCTCTTGGGGCCCTCTCGGGCCGTCTTGGGCGCCTCAAGCACCGTCTTGGGGCCCTCGCGGGCCGTCTTGGGGCCCTCTTGGAGGCCTATTCCTCTATATGGGAGCGGTATTGGAAGCCTCTTGGGCCGTCTTGGAGCATCGGGATGCCAAAAGTAAGAAAATTATCCCGGCAAAGCAACCTAACAACGATGTGTCTAAGTATAACTGAAACATGCAGCAGCAGTGAGAGGCACTGTGATACCAACAGTAACAGTAATAGTGATGCAAAAGCTGGTGTCATCGTCGCGCTGAGCTTGATTCGATGTGTTGTCAAACAAGGTACTGCCATGGACGCATGTCGCTTGAATGACTACATGTATAAACGAGACACTGCTATCAACGCACGGAACTTGAATAGATATATGTCCAAACGAGACACTGCTATCAACGCGTGGAAAATGAATGGATGCTTGTTCAAAGGAGACATTGCTATCAACGCATGGAGCTTGAAAGTATGTTTCTCCAAACGAGACACTGCTATCAACGCACCGACCTTGAATGGATGTCTGTCCAAACGAGACACTGCTATCAACGCTGGGAACTTGAATGGATGTGTATCCAAACGACACTCTGCTATGAACGCATGGAATCTCAAACGATGTATGTCGATGAAAGCGAGGACGGCCTGTATGCATTAGTGCGTGCTTATCTCGTGATGTTGTTTTGGAAGCGCTCATGTCTATCATCGTTTGCACAGCAGACGGGGGTGCTTGTATCTCACTGCGCACAGGTACAGTCGGCATCTGAAGCGAACAACCGGCTGCAGGATGAGAGGCCTCGCAAAGAGTCGCAGGCTGAGAAGCACCGCGACCGCGCAATTGGAGACTGAAACTAAGGCTAGCATACAGGAAGCGCAGGACGAGAAACACAACGCGACAACCGGCTGCAGACTGAGAAGCACCGCGAAGAGTCGCAGGCTGAGAAGCACCGCGGCCGCGCAAGTGGAGGCTGAAGCTAAGGCTAGCATACAGAAAGCGGCAGGCTGAGAAGCACCACGCGAGAGCAGGCTGTGACGCACCAAACTGGCCGGCTCATCATGCTGCATCTCACGGTTCCTCAGGCTCGTGCAGGCCAGCCTAAGTCTTGTCGAGCTTTCGCGCAAGCGATCTTCGTCGCGGCAATCTTGTCCGCGAAGAGCTCGGCGAAAGCCTTGGCGATTTGTTCGGGAGGACCGCCTTCGATGATGCTCCTGCCAGGCAAGCCGTGGCTCAAGAGTTGTTTGAAGCTTCTGGGGCGCGACAGGCTGACGTAGTAGGCAAGCCAAATGGACTCATTCTTCAGTCCGGGCGGAAACGTCCAGTGGACGATGAAGCCTGGATCCGCCGTCTTGCCCTGGACGCCATGCAGAGTCCCCTGCTTCTTGGGCAACACGGGCAACTGCGTCCTGGACACCGCGATGGCCGGGCCACCTGTCTTCGCCTTGAACTTCCACGGGCGCGCCTGCGGTGTGATCGCGAGCACTCCGCGCAGGTCAGGGCCGGCAGACTGAGAAGCACTGCCAGCTGTTACCTTCGCGGCCTTCAAGAAGAGTTCATCGCTGTCATCGATCTTGACATACACAGCCTTTGGCATGTAGTAGAGTACGACCACACCGTCCGATACAATGGACGGCCGGCCCTCCAGCGGAGGCTCCAGAGCGTGCAGCTCTATGCCTACCACTTTGCCTGGCGCACCGCGGACATACTTCGGCGGCAGGACGGATTCCGTCAGGATGACTTCCATGCCAATGAAGAGCGGCAGCAGCCCTGGCATTTTTGCGGTAGCGCCGATGTTGGGCTCCGCGCGCATCTCGTCGAAATCAGGCTTCGCGAGGCGCGCAGCTGGTCTGTCGATTGCTGGTGCGTAAAAGAGCAGCTGGCCAGCATCGTGCGCATCAAGCTTCGCCTGTGCATGCATGGCGTAAGAGACGATGCGCCACTCATAGGCCGACTCGTACCAGCCTCTCGCTGCGCGCAACCGAGGATCCCATTGAAGTGGCTGATCGGCTTCGCTGTTGCTGGCAGCAGGCTGAGCAGCACCACCAGAGCTAACGATTTCTGTTTCGACGATCGCCTGCCAGCTCTCGTCAGAGATCTGTTTCCCGCCTGGAGTTCGCATAGCGTGGAGAACCTCGACTTGCAACGGGTCCGTCAAGCGTTGCATCTGCACGAAATCGATGACGTACTCGATGTCGGCGAGCAACTTCCTACCCTGTTGGTGTTCGTAGGATTGGCCCGCGTGAGGCGCCAGCAGGGAAGCGGTGGCGGGGACTGGCGGCAACTGGTAGAAGTCCCCGCACAAGATCTTCACAGGCATGCGCCCCCACGTCTCCTGCGGGCGCATGTACTTCGTGGGGTCCAGGTTGTAGCGCAACGCCCTGCCGTAGGTCGTGCGCAGTGCATCTGCATGCAGCAAAGGCCCCGGCACAGCACCCAGCTCATCGATCACGTCGACGCCGAGTGTGCCTGTGAGGCGGTCCAGCTTTTTCTGCGTCTGTGGCGTCAAGCGCAGCCTGGCTGTCTGCATGGAATCCGACATGAGCAGGCCATTGGAGGAATGCATGGTCCTGCCGCGCGGGCCGAGGTTGTGTGCGGCGCGGTTGGACTGCGCTTTGCCGAGGTACCCCTGCTCGCCGAAGTAAGTGATGGCCATCGGCTCCACCACTTTGGAGAGGGTGCGCGTCTTGCCGACACCGCCTCCACCGAGCCAGATCGCTCTGTGGTTGCCTGTCGCGGACGCCACGGGGAGGAGATGCGTTGTCTTGTCTGGTCTGCCGTCAAAACGTTTCTGCAGAGACAACGCAAACAACGCCACCGCGTCAATCTGCTCCTCCGTGCAGTGGGCATCAGTGACGAGCTTCCACGCAACAGCCGCCGGGCCCTGCATGGCCAAGAGCTGCGGAACGAGTTCTGGTTGGGCGTCCTCGGCAGCAGGCTGAGGAGCACCGCTGGGGAGCCAGTCGTCCGCAGCATCGGGCAAGATCTCTCCATCCGCGCTCGTTTGCTTTTTCTGTAGCGCTATGCTTTGCCGCTGCAAGGCTAGCATGTCAGAAAAGCTCTCGTTCAGTCGCGTGCCCAGATGCTCCCGCGCGCCCGTGCTGGCTGGCTGTGCAAAGCTCGCGTGCAGCATGCCGCCGTACGCTCGATTGAGATTATTCAGCTGCTTGTCGGCGTAGCTGAGGCGGCCCTTCTGATCCAAGCGGTGCAGGTGATCTTGCTGCAGGGCCAGCTCGGTTGCTCTGACGTGGTCCCGCAGCGGGAACAGGGAGATCTCTGTAATCGCGGCGTCCTCGACATCCTCCTCCACGTCGCTGCCGCCGCCTCCACCCACGTCAACGAGCTCCAGCGGGACTCGGCCGTTGGGCCTTTCGGCATCGCTCGCGGAGTCTTCATCGGCCTCGAGGTGGGCACTCGCCGCTGGCCGAGGCTTCACCCGCGCCTCCGCCGCGAGTTCCACGTGCGCCAGCACGTCTCGCGCCACGTACGCGCAGAACTCTGCCAGAGTGCACTGTTCCTCGTGCCACCTGCAATGGTGGTTACTTAAGGCGAGGATGCGCCGTGCCGCCTCCACTGGCATGCGCCGCGCCAGCTGAGACCTTGCGAAGGACGCTAGGCTGAGGAGCACCAGCTCACCCTCGTCGAGGTTCGCCCGAGGCTCTTTCAGCTCGGAGAAGAGTGTCGTGTCCGCGAGCACGAGCATCTTGCGGGCCAGGCGGCATCTGGTGTCTGCGCGCGCCGCCAGCACGTGGATCTCCGCGCAGCGAAGCCGCCACGCCCGCTCGAACGAGTATGGGCGCACGGCGGGGCAGTCGCAGTTCCCCAGCAGATGGCTGTACTGAGTAACGCAGCCACAAGAGAGGGGACCCTCGCATGCCCAAGGCGTGAAGAGGAGGGCCTTGAAGAGCGAGTTCTGCTCGGGGTCCTGTGCCCAGGTCGGGCACTGGAAGCCATCGATGGTGGGGACATTACTGCGCAGCCGCACCTCCTGCACGTACCGCTGAGCCATGACGTAGTGGTTCTCGAAGGCGAAGAATCGCGGTCCAGAAGCCTTTGCCCGGCTCGGCTTCAGGACTCGCCCGACGTACATCCTCGTTGTTGTCGTGCTCGTCGTCGTCGTGGTCGTCGTGCTCGTCTTCGTCGTCGTCGTCGTCGTCGTTCTCGTCATCGTCATCATCATCACCAGCAGCAGCATCCGAATCATCATCACCATCATCATCATCATCATCGTCGTGGTCGTCGTCGTCGTCCTGTAGATGTAGTAAGCCATGGTCTGCAGGCGAGCGCCCCTGTGAGCGTAGTCGTCGGCTGTGTTCGTGCTGGTGGTGCACGCGTGCATGTCCTCGCAGTCCCCGCCGTCAGCCTGCTCGTCGCAGTCCCCGCCGTCAGCCTGCTCAGCATCAGAAGGGATGTGTTCAGGAGGCTGAGGAGCACCGCTGATCACACCTGCTGCGTGCTCCTGGTCCTCGTCAGCCACGTGGATCTGGATGCGGACTGCGTGTATTGGCACCTGATCACTATCCTGCTCCTCGCAAGTACCTTCATGGTTGAGCAAGCGCTTGCACTGCTGGCAAGCCCATTGCAGTTGTCTCGTGAAGGGCCGCGTATGGTGGTGCGACTGGAGGCAGTCGCCGCCTGTGAGGATGTGCACGGCTACCTCCGTCGTGGAGAGCCAGAAGCACCGATTCGCCATCGACGCCAGCCGGATACAGACGCGTCGAGCGCGGCGAGCGAGATCCTCCTGCGTGCGGCTCCGTTTGGCGTGCGCCTGGCCCTCGGCATCAGCGGCGACCTCACTCAGCACCTTGCGGGCTTCTTCCTCGTCCTCCTCTTCCTTCTCCTGCTGCTCGGAGTCACGGAGTCACTTCCGCAGGAGTCACTTCCGCAGGCTGAGAAGCACCGCGGAAGCCCCAGAGAGTCAAGTAGTTGTCGACCTCCGAGAAGCCAATGCCATCACCGAAAGGCTTACTGAGGATGTCTGTCACGTTGATCGCTGCTCGGCGAAAGCCTTCACGGAACGCACCGACCTCGCATGCGCAGACAATGTCAGCATCAGCGTTCTGCACTATCGTGGCGCACACCCTTCCGAAGTTAGCGCAGTGAGTGGCCGCCTGCTTACCAGTCATCATGCCCTGCTCGAACCCGAAATTGAAGGAGGCGACCGTGAAAGACGCAGGCTGCGGAGCGCCAGGACCAGGCGTCTGTCGACCTTCCTCCGCAGGCTGAGAAGCACCGCGAGGCGGCGACACTTCGGACGAGCCTCGCGGAGCAGAGGCTGCGGATGAACGTTCCATATAGCGGTACGGCCAGGGGAACGCCATTGCAATCGAAACTCTGGTGACGAGGCACGTTGAGTGAAATGGACTGCAGTGTCACTAGCAACTCCTGAACCAAGCACGGCTGTCGCGGAAGGAATATAAAATGTGACCCGAGACTAACCTAGTGAAAACTCAGAGAAATCAGTGTGTGTGTGACGGTTGTGTCAGGGAGTTGAAAGTTGAGATGTGACAGGTCGACAAGGACACTGTGTATGAGTGTTGCATGATAGTGAGAGAACGAGTGTTGCCCAGGAGTGTCGCCCAGATATGAAGTTCTGAGAGGTCACAGAGCACAAAGTGTGTGACTGTCGCGTGGGATTACTCTGAATGTATCCCGGGATTGCCGTTCCAGACAGCCAGATAGCCCGGCGTGTATACCTGTTGTGTGCGATTTTTCCAAATGTAGCCTGGGAATGGCGTTCTGGGAGGTCTCGGAGCACGAAGTGTGTGACTCTTGCATCCTGTTATTCCGAATGTGGCCTGGGAATGGGGTTCTGGGATGCCAAAGAGCTCGAAATGTGTGACTGCTGCATCCCGTTAATCAGAATGTGGCCCGGGAATGGAGTTCTGGGGTGTCAAGTACGAAGAATTGTATGACTGTTGCGTCCGGCTATTCCGAATGTGGCCCGGGAGTGGCGTTCTGGGAGGTCAAGGAGCACCAAGTGTGTGACTGTTGCATCCGGTTATTCAGAATGTGGCCTGGGAATGGGGTTCTGAGAGGTCGACGAGCACGAAGTGTGTGACTGTTGGTGAAAAACGAGCCCGGCACAGGCCCGGCCGGGCAACTCCCAACGCCTGCCCGGACCCCCCTGTGGAGTGATCTGTGAGCTCTTTTGAGTCAACTAGAAACCTATCAGTCTACGCTGTTAGGTAAAATTATCCCGGCAAAGCAACCTAACAGCGATGTGTCTAAGTATAACTGAAACATGCAGCAGCAGTGAGAGGCACTGTGATACCAACAGTAACAGTAATAGTGATGCAAAAGCTGTTGTCATCGTCGCGCTGAGCTTGATTCGATGTGCTGTCAAACAAGGTACTGCCATGGACGCATGTCGCTTGAATGACTACATGTATAAACGAGACACTGCTATCAACGCACGGAACTTGAATAGATATATGTCCAAACGAGACACTGCTATCAACGCGTGGAAAATGAATGGATGCTTGTTCAAAGGAGACATTGCTATCAACGCATGGAGCTTGAAAGTATGTTTCTCCAAACGAGACACTGCTATCAACGCGCCGACCTTGAATGGATGTCTGTCCAAACGAGACACTGCTATCAACGCTGGGAACTTGAATGGATGTGTATCCAAACGACACTCTGCTATGAACGCATGGAATCTCAAACGATGTATGTCGATGAAAGCGAGGACGGCCTGTATGCATTAGTGTGTGCTTATCTCGTGATGTTGTTTTGGAAGCGCTCATGTCTATCATCGTTTGCACAGCAGACGGGGGTGCTTGCATCTCACTGCGCACAGGCACAGTCGGCATCTGAAGCGAACAACCGGCTGCAGGCTGAGAGGCCTCGCAAAGAGTCGCAGGCTGAGAAGCACCGCGACCGCGCAATTGGAGACTGAAGCTAAGGCTAGCATACAAGAAGCGCAGGACGAGAAGCACAACGCGACAACCGGCTGCAGACTGAGAAGCACCGCAAAGAGTCGCAGGCTGAGAAACACCGCGGCCGCGCAAGTGGAGGCTGAAGCTAAGGCTAGCATACAGAAAGCGGCAGGCTGAGAAGCACCACGCGAGAGCAGGCTGTGACGCACCAAACTGGCCGGCTCATCATGCTGCAACTCACGGTTCCTCAGGCTCGTGCAGGCCAGCCTAAGTCTTGTCGAGCTCTCGCGCAAGCGATCTTCGTCGCGGCAATCTTGTCCGCGAAGAGCTCGGCGAAAGCCTTGGCGATTTGTTCGGGAGGACCGCCTTCGATGATGCTCCTGTCAGGCAAGCCGTGGCTCGAGAGTTGTTTGAAGCTTCTGGGGCGCGACAGGCTGACGTAGTAGGCAAGCCAAATTGACTCCTTCTTCAGTCCGGGCGGAAACGTCCAGTGGACGATGAAGCCTGGATCCGCCGTCTTGCCCTGGACGCCATGCAGAGTCCCCTGCTTCTTGGGCAACACGGGCAACTGCGTCCTGGACACCGCGATGGCCGGGCCACCTGTCTTCGCCTTGAACTTCCACGGGCGCGCCTGCGGTGTGATCGCCAGCACTCCGCGCAGGTCAGGGCCGGCAGACTGAGAAGCACTGCCAGCTGTTACCTTCGCGGCCTTCAAGAAGAGTTCATCGCTGTCATCGATCTTGACATACACAGCCTTTGGCATGTAGTAGAGTACGACCACACCGTCCGATACAATGGACGGCCGGCCCTCCAGCGGAGGCTCCAGAGCGCGCAGCTCTATGCCTACCACTTTGCCTGGCGCACCGCGGACATACTTCGGCGGCAGGACGGATTCCGTCAGGATGACTTCCATGCCAATGAAGAGCGGCAGCAGCCCTGGCATTTTTGCGGTAGCGCCGATGTTGGGCTCCGCGCGCATCTCGTCGAAATCAGGCTTCGCGAGGCGCGCAGCTGGTCTGTCGATTGCTGGTACGTAAAAGAGCAGCTGGCCAGCGTCGTGCGCATCAAGCTTCGCCTGTGCATGCATGGCGTAAGAGACGATGCGCCACTCATAGGCCGACTCGTACCAGCCTCTCGCTGCACGCAACCGAGGATCCCATTGAAGTGGCTGATCGGCTTCGCTGTTGCTGGCAGCAGGCTGAGCAGCACCACCAGAGCTAACGATTTCTGTTTTGACGATCGCCTGCCAGCTCTCGTCAGAAATCTTTTTCCCGCCTGGAGTTCGCATAGCGTGGAGAACCTCGACTTGCAACGGGTCCGTAAAGCGTTGCATCTGCACGAAATCGATGACGTACTCGATGTCGGCGAGCAACTTCCTACCCTGTTGGTGTTCGTAGGATTGGCCCGCGTGAGGCGCCAGCAGGGAAGCGGTGGCGGGGACTGGCGGCAACTGGTAGAAGTCCCCGCACAAGATCTTCACAGGCATGCGTCCCCACGTCTCCTGCGGGCGCATGTACTTCGTGGGGTCCAGGTTGTAGCGCAACGCCCTGCCGTAGGTCGTGCGCAGTGCATCTGCATGCAGCAAAGGCCCCGGCACAGCACCCAGCTCATCGATCACGTCGACGCCGAGTGTGCCTGTGAGGCGATCCAGCTTTTTCTGCGTCTGTGGCGTCAAGCGCAGCCTGGCTGTCTGCATGGAATCCGACATGAGCAGGCCATTGGAGGAATGCATGGTCCTGCCGCGCGGGCCGAGGTTGTGTGCGGCGTGGTTGGACTGCGCTTTGCCGAGGTACCCCTGCTCGCCGAAGTAAGTGATGGCCATCGGCTCCACCACTTTGGAGAGGGTGCGCGTCTTGCCGACACCGCCTCCACCGAGCCAGATCGCTCTGTGGTTGCCTGTCGCGGACGCCACGGGGAGGAGATGCGTTGTCTTGTCTGGTCTGCCGTCAAAACGTTTCTGCAGAGACAACGCAAACAACGCCACCGCGTCAATCTGCTCCTCCGTGCAGTGGGCATCAGTGACGAGCTTCCACGCAACAGCCGCCGGGCCCTGCATGGCCAAGAGCTGCGGAACGAGTTCTGGTTGGGCGTCCTCGGCAGCAGGCTGAGGAGCACCGCTGGGGAGCCAGTCGTCCGCAGCATCGGGCAAGATCTCTCCATCCGCGCTCGTTTGCTTTTTCTGTGGCGCTATGCTTTGCCGCTGCAAGGCTAGCATGTCAGAAAAGCTCTCGTTCAGTCGCGTGCCCAGATGCTCCCGCGCGCCCGTGCTGGCTGGCTGTGCAAAGCTCGCGTGCAGCATGCCGCCGTACGGCCAGGCTCGCGTCCGCAGGCTGAGAAGCACCGCGAGGCGGCGACACTTCGGACGAGCCTCGCGGAGCAGAGGCTGCGGATGAACGTTCCATATAGCGGTACGGCCAGGGGAACGCCATTGCAATCGAAACTCTGGTGACGAGGCACGTTGAGTGAAATGGACTGCAGTGTCACTAGCAACTCCTGAACCAAGCACGGCTGTCGCGGAAGGAATATAAAATGTGACCCGAGACTAACCTAGTGAAAACTCAGAGAAATCAGTGTGTGTGACGGTTGTGTCAGGGAATTGAAAGTTGAGATGTGACAGGTCGACAAGGACACTGTGTATGAGTGTTGCATGATAGTGAGAGAACGAGTGTTGCCCAGGAGTGTCGCCCAGATATGAAGTTCTGAGAGGTCACAGAGCACAAAGTGTGTGACTGTCGCGTGGGATTACTCTGAATGTATCCCGGGATTGCCGTTCCAGACAGCCAGATAGCCCGGCGTGTATACCTGTTGTGTGCGATTTTTCCAAATGTAGCCTGGGAATGGCGTTCTGGGAGGTCTCGGAGCACGAAGTGTGTGACTCTTGCATCCTGTTATTCCGAATGTGGCCTGGGAATGGGGTTCTGGGATGCCAAAGAGCTCGAAATGTGTGACTGCTGCATCCCGTTAATCAGAATGTGGCCCGGGAATGGAGTTCTGGGGTGTCAAGTACGAAAAATTGTATGACTGTTGCGTCCGGCTATTCCGAATGTGGCCCGGGAATGGCGTTCTGGGAGGTCAAGGAGCACCAAGTGTGTGACTGTTGCATCCGGTTATTCAGAATGTGGCCTGGGAATGGGGTTCTGAGAGGTCGACGAGCACGAAGTGTGTGACTGTTGGTGAAAAACGAGCCCGGCACAGGCCCGGCACCCTGCCGGCCGGCAACTCCCAACGCCTGCCCGGACCCCCCTGTGGAGTGATCCGTGAGCTCTTTTGAGTCAACTAGAAACCTATCAGTCTACGCTGTTAGGTAAAAATCCCAGTGCGACCCTACCTAGGAGTTGGAACCCCTAGGAAAGCAGCATTAGTAGTAACAGTAACGCTAAGTTAAAGCTAAGCTAAAGCTAAGCTAAAGCTAAGCCACAGCTAAGCTAAAGCTACGCTAAAGCTAAGCTAAAGCTTAGCTACAGCTAAGCTAAAGCTAAGCTAAAGCTGAGCAACAGCTAAGCTGACGCTAAGCTACAGTTAAGCTAAAGCTAAGCTAAAGCTAAGCTAAAGCTAAGCTAAAGCTACGCTAAAGCTAAGCTAAAGCTTAGCTACAGCTAAGCTCAAGTTGAGCTAAAGCTAAGCTAAAGCTAAGCTAAAGCTAAGCTAAAGCTAAACTAAACGCTAATCGAAAAGCTAAGCGAAACGCTAAGCTAAAGCTAAGCTACAGCTAAACTAAAGCTAAGCTAAAGCTAAGCTAAAGCTAAAGCTAAAGCTAAAGCTCCCAGGGGACTGGGGGGAACCGCTCCCAGGGGACTGGGGGAACCGCCCGGGGCGTGTTCCACTGCCCGGCCCCTTTAAGCTAAGAGAGTAAGAACCCTTCTAGGCAGAGCCTAGGTAGGGAAATAAAACCCGTCAAAGCCCAATCGTAAAACAATGAGTTGTGCCTCTTGGGGCCACCTTGGGAGTTCTCTTGGAACCTCGTCGGCCCTCTTGGGAGCTTCTCGGGGGCCTCTTGGATCCGATTGGGGGCCTCTTGGACTCCCCGAGAACCTCTCGGGGTAGAAAGCTCGGATTCTCGGTTCGTGTTTCCCTTCTTGGGCCTCTCTTGGGGCCGTCTTGGGGCCCTCTCGGGCCGTCTTGGGCGCCTCAGGCACCGCCTTGGGGCCCTCGTGGGCCGCCCAGGGCCCTCTTGGAAACCTCTTCGGCTATCTTGGAGCTGTCTTGGAGGCCTCTTCCTCCTCCTCGTCCCCCTCCTCCTCCTCCTCCTCCTCCTCCCACTCCAGCTCTCTCTACTCCTGATCTTCCTCCTCCTCCTCCTCCTCCTCCTGCAGCGTGTTCCGGAAGGCTCCCGCCGGAACATGCTGTGCACAAGTGCTGTCACTGCTCCCGCCACCGTGCCCTGGGTGGTTGGTCAGAGGCCTCATGGGTGTTGGTTTGGATCTCGTGGTTGGCCTGTCGGGGACGTCGTGAAGGCAGTTTCGCAGCTTCTCGGTAGCCGTTTTGGGACTGTTGTGGGGCCTCCTCGGGGCTGTTGTGTGGCCTCTTGAGGCCTCGTTTGGGCCTCCTGGGTGCCTCTTGGGGGCCTCCTGGAGCCTCTTGGGGGCTCCTTGGGGCCTCCTGGGGCACTCTTCCAGCGGGAGGGTCGAATTTTGGAGTCGTGGTCCGCCTCTTGGGCGCATCTTGGGGCCGTTTTGGGGCTCTGTTGGGCTGTCTTGGGCGACTCTGGGGCCGTCTTGGGGCCCTCTTGGGCCGTCTTGGGGCGCTCTTGGGGGCCTATTGAGCCGTCCGATGTTTGCCTCTTGAAGGCCCTTTTGGGGCCCTCACGGGCGCGATCATCCAGAAAACCTTCAAAAACAATTGAAAAATCAATGAATGTTGCCCCTTGGGGCCCTCTTGGGACGCCTCTTGGAGTCTTTTGGCGCGGTTTGGAGGCCACTGAAGCCGTCTTGGGACCATCGTAGGCGTCTTGGAGCGATCTTTGGGCGTCTCGGGGCCCTCTTGGACCATCTTGGGCGCCTCCTGGGCCCGTCTCCAAGCTGTCCTGGTCCGTTTTGGGGCCGTCTGGGAACCCCTGGGGACGGCCAGGGGAGGGAACCACGCATATACAAGGGTGGTCGCTGCCTGGGGCCCGGGGCCCGGGATCTCCCATATATATATATATATATATATATATATATACATATATATGTACACATATATATGTATACATATTTATACATATATATATATATATATATATATACATATATATATATATATATATGTATCACAAACACACACAAGCACACACGAAACATAAGCAAAACGTGCCAAGCTTGGCTAACATCCGCTCCATGCTTGGAAGTGCCTCTCCACTGCAGCGTATCCAGTGGCGCGAGCTGATGGACGCTTTGGAAAAGACAGTGCGGCGTGTCGAGCTGCAGAAGTGTACCACCCACGAGGAGCTGAATGAGTGCGCTGTACAAAGGGGAGAGGGAGGCATGCGCATGCGATGCGAGGTCAGAGCCCCGCCAATGAGTCGCAACGAGGTGGATCGCAAAGGATTGCAAAAAAAACCTTCGTTTTTTTGCAATGGGTTTTTTTGCAATCCTTCTTGCAATGGGTTTTTTTGCAATCCTTCGTTTTTTTGCAATCCTTCGTTTTTTTGCAATCCTTCGGTTTTTTTGCAATCCTTCGGCCATCTGGACCACATGTGCCGCTCGGTTTCACACGCCAGGAAGGCGGCGTGCGGCCCGGCCCCACTGCACGAACCGCCACCGCGCCGCATGGGGGCACCCGAGGAGAACGGGCGGCCGCTCTCAGGCCGCACTCGAGGCGCGGCTTGAGCCCAACGGGCCATGATGAAGGAAAGGGCGGAGGAGGAGGAGGAGGAGGAGGAGGAGGAGCATGAGGAGGAGCATGAGGAGGAGCAGCGTGGAGGAGGAGGAGGAGGAGGAGGAGGAGCATGAGGAGGAGGAGGAAAGGGCCATGATGGAGGAGGAGGAGGAGCATGAGGAGGAGCATGAGGAGGAGGAGGAGAAGGAGCAAGGGGGGGCCGAGGGGAAGGAGGTTTGGGAAAAGGAGGAAGAGGAAGCGTGTAAGAATATGCGCCGGCAGTCTGCCCCGAGCGGGGGTCCCAGTCCCACGCAGGGCCCCGCCTGCCGGCTGCGCCGCGAGTGGCCCGCGAGTGACTTGGCCTTGGCCGCAGAGTGCGAAAACGATACCCTCCCCCTCCTCCCTCGCATTCCTCCCCCTCATCCTCCTTCTTTTCATCCTCCTCCCCCTCCTCATCACCAGCAGCAGCATCCATCATGACCTCTCACCAGCGTCGATCACCATAATCACCATCACCATCACCATCACCACCACCACCACCATCATCAACATCATCATCATCATCAGCATCAGCATCAGCATCAGCATCAGCAGCATCAGCATCAGCATCAACATCAGCATCATCATCATCACCATCATCATCATCATCATCATCATCGTCATCATCATTATCATCATCCTCATCATCATCATCATCACCATCCTCATCATCATACTCGTTATCATCCTCGCCCTCATCCTCATCAGCATCATAGCATAAGCAGCACAAGCATGAGCATCATCATCAGCATCAGCATCAGCATCATCATCAGCATCATCAGCAGCAGCAGCATCGTCAGCGGTATCATCCTCATCCTGATCATCATCATCAGCCCTCGTACTCCTCCTCATTATCCTCCTCCTCTTCCTCCTATTCCTCCTCCTCCTCCTTCTCCTTTTCCTGCCCCAATCCTCTACATACTCCTTCTCCTTCTCCTGATCACCATCCTCTCTATCCCCCCTCCTTCAGTCCCTCGTCCTTCGCTGTCTCATGTTTCTCATCCTCTTTCGCACACCCTCCCCCTCCTCCTCCTCCTCCACCACCTCCTCAGCATCATCATCTTCCTTACCACCCTCTACCCCGCCCATCGTCTCCTCCTCGTTCTTCTCTTCCTGCTCCTGCTTTTGCCCATGCACCTGCTTGTGCTGCTGCTGCTGCGCCTCCTCGTCCTCCTCCTCCTCCTCCTCCTCCTCCCCCTCCTCCTCCTCTTACGCACGCGGCGCTGAAGTAAATTGTTACTTGTGATCGGTCGTGTTCAATCAAACCTTCTCTGGAGTGGGAGGGAGAGTGGAGGGGGGGAAGGGGTATGGGAATGGGGGTGTGGGAATGGGCGAAAGGGATGCAAAGGATGCAGAGAGAGAGAGAGAGAGAAAGAGAGAGAGCGAGAGAGAGAGAGAGAGAAAGAGAGAGAGAGAACGGGAGAGACAGAGAGAGAGAGAGAGCGGGAGGAGGGAGGAGAAGGGATGAGCGACCACGATGAGAAAGAGCACTGGCACTCCCACTCTCTCTCTCTCTCTGTCGTTCTCTTTCTCTCTCTCTCTCTCTTGTTGTTCTCTCTCTCTCTCTCATTCTCTCTCTCTCTCTCCTTCTTCTCACGTGCGACATGGTCCCCTGGGCCCCCCTACACACGCGAGGGATACTGCAAATCAGCAGGAGCCGAAGTACCCACTGCCGGGGCTCCAGTCATACGTCGCCGAGCGCTGCACGCGTAGTCTCCCTCCCCCGAATCAGGTCCACCCCTTCTCCTCATCGGTCTCCCCATCCCTTGCGCATCAACACGTTGACTCCGTCTCCTCCTCCTCCTCCTCTTCCTTCTCCTCCTCCTTCCTACCTCTTCCTGCTAAACCGCTAAGCCCCGCCGCATCACCAGACGTGTGCGTAGGCCAGGCTGGGCAAGGCGCTGCGCATGAGACTTTCTCGCGAACAACTGCCCCCACGCTTACAGCTTCTTGCCAGTACACGGATGGAGGGCAAGTGGTCTTCAACATGGGGTTTCGCCCAAGCGCCGCGCGCATTCGTCCTAAAAGCTTCCAACACTTACACTTGTAGTTGAATATCGAATGGAGTCTTGGGGATATGTTGTTTTCCTGAACCTGTTCGAAAGATGTTCGAGGTGTTTTTGTTTCTGGAGATGTTCGAAATATGTTCGGTTCACGTGTCGGGGGATGGTCGTTCAGAAAAGTTACTACGTGGCGGTATCCTGAACATGTTCGAAAGATGTTCGGAAATCGTGGGGGCGCTGGCTGCAGGGTCATTCTCGAGTTCGTCCGCGCGCGAACGCTTGTAGCATGCGCGATCTCAGCGCGGGCCCCCGGAGAGTGCAGGGCGAGGGACGACGGAAGCAGAAGGAGAAGGGCTCGGAGCTCCTCCTTGGGTGCTCCTCGGGGCTCCCCGGGGAGAGGATCTCCTGGGTGGCTTGCCGCCTCCTGGGTGCTCCTTGGGGAGAGAATCTCCTGGGTGGCTTGGCGCCTCCTGGGTGCTCCTCGGGGAGAACACCTCGAAATGTCGGCCCGTGCTGCGTATTTTGGGGCCCTCCTGGGGACCCAGGGAGGCCCCCGAGAGGCCACGGCGTCGCCACGCCGTGATCCATCGACCTGCGGAGTTTTTGTTCCCCCCGAGAGGGGCCCGCCGTGCTCCTGCTCCCCCGGGCTCCGCTGCGCAGAGGGAGGGCCGGTGCGCTGTTGTTAGTGTGGCTCTCGCCGTAGCGCCGCGCGCATTGGGCTCGAACGTGTCCAACGGCTGCGCGGGCGGAATACAAGTCGTCCGAAGCGTGCGGCGTTCGCATCAAAACTCCGCGCACGCTCGTCTTCTGCACTAGGGGCTGCCGGCCGAGACGTCCTCGGGCTCGTGCCCAGAAGCCCCAGCACCTGCAACAGCTGCACGGGTGGAAGGCGGCTCATTTTTCAAGCCGAGGCTATCACCCGGGACCTCCGCGCCTTGAAGCAGATCCTTTTTCACCAATCGGGCCCGCCCAAATGGGGCTCTTACGTGTCCCTGAACAACCGATGGGTGCGCGGCCTGCGCAAGCCGGCCTCCCTCAGGTTCCCCGGGTTTCCTTGGTGTTGCTTCCGCACTGTTTTCGAAAGGCTGGCCTACCTCGAGTTCCCTGGGTTCCTTGGTGGTGTAACCGTGTTTTGTCCGAAGAATCGTTTCCACAGATTGGCAGGCAATGCCAAGCAACGCAAAGAAATGCCAACACGATGCAAACAAATGCCAGACGATGCCAATCAATTCCCAATACATACCAACCAAGACCAAGCACTACCAAAAAGCGCCAAGCCATGCCAAGCAGTGCAAACCAATGTGAAGCAACGAAAGGCAACGTAGACAAAGCAATGCAATGCAAAGCAATGCCGACCAACGCCAAGCAATGCCAAGCAATGCAAAGCAATGCCAAGCAATGCCAAGAAATGCCAAGCAATGCCAAGCAATGCCAAGCAACGCAAGGCAATACAAGGCAATGCAAAACAATGCCAAGCAACGCCAAGCAGTGCCAAGTAATGCAAAGTGATGAAGTACCAAGCAAAGCAATCAAGTGCCACGCAACGCCAAGCAAAGCCGCTTGGGAAACGTTGCCCTAAGTGGGGTCGTACCGGGCTCATTCAACGTGCAGCAGCTGTGCAGTCGGAGGGCAACTCGTTTTCGAACTGGGGCTCCATCTGCACACGTCCAAGAACGGTAAGACCATACTTATCCTCGGTCTATGCAGCAAGGGGGATGAAGGGCGGATCCTCTGCTCACAGAGCTCTCGCCTCAACGGCAGGCCAATGGGGAACTCGTCCTTCGAGGGAGTGTCTCCCGCAGTGAACAAGAGCGCCTGCATGGAATTGCGAGGAAGGGCCTTGTGATGGGAGGGTGGACCGAAACATCTTTGACGCATCCTGGGTTTGTTCTGGTCCTCCTCCTCCTCCTCCTCCTCCTCCTCCTTCCTCTCATCCCCTGCCCTGTCATACTCTCACCCCTGCTCCTGGCTCCTGGCTCAGCCGGCATGCCTGGTGATCTGCCGGCGCGCTGATCACCGCAGTGCCCAGGCGGCGCAGTTGCCGGCGGAGGCCTTCGGCCTGCCGGAAGGACGGGCACGAGGGGACCGCCCCACTCCCTCCAACACCTCGGGTGGGCTCGCGTGCGCCCTGCCCTCCCCTCCCCGCCCTCTGCCCCTGCAAAAGACAGTGTGCAAAGCAAAACAAAGGGTGTAAATTATATACTCGAGGGAACCGTGGGAAACGGTGCGCGAGCGACGGGGCTTCGGGAATCACCACAAGACAAGCCAGTCGCATCGTTACATCGTTTCGAGAGGAAGGGGAAGCAGGCCGAGACGGCTGTGCTCTACTCGTTTGTAGTGTAGTACCCTTACGTAGCCATGGGAGTAGCTTGCGGAACCATCAGGTTGGACGACTGTGCTGGACTGTGCTCCAGAACCTGTCTTTGTTAGATTTCCGCAACAGCGGCCGTCACTGGCCCCGCCCCCACCCATTGACGTCACGTTCCGCGCCACCGGCGTCCGGAAACGCCTAGGGATGACCGAGGCGAAGTAGGAGCAGCGTGTCAGTGGCGATCTGCGCCACAACGCTTGTGTACACCACAGTGTTCGCGTGCACCACAGCGTTCGCGTGCACACCACAACGCCTGTGCACACCGCAGCAACGGTGTGGAATGCAGCGCCTGTGTACACCACAATGCTTTCGTGCACCACAGCGCCTGTGTACACCACACCGAATGTGTACAGCGTAGCAGCCGTCTGCAACGCAGCGCCAGTGTACACCACAGTGCCTGCGTGCGCCGCAGCGCCTATGTGCGCCACAGCGCCTGTGTACACCGCAGCATCCGCGTGCAACACAGCGCTTGTGCGCACCACAATGCTTGCGTGTACAATCAACGAGCACCCCTTTGTGCGACCTCCACACGGGAAATTATTGCAGCGTCCAGCCGAGGCGAACAAGAGTTAGCACGAGCGCGCCACCAAGCCCCTTGACCTGCGCCCAAGAGTGGGCGTGCTGGCTAGCCCAATTGCGCACGGAAGCTAGAACATGCTTACGCAGCCAGTTATGCCGTAGGGCCGAGGCCATCGCCTCAACAGGGGCCTTCGCGGCCCTGAACGCGGGATCGAGCTGGCCTCGGCCCTGCAGCATGAGACTGAGCGTGCGGCTCTTGCCAGCAGCGCGGGGCTCGCACGCTTGAAACACGGTGGTGCGAGCGCGACTCGGCTGCTGATTCGCCTCGAGCGCAATCGACCCCATACTGAAAAGAGGCCTGCCGCCCCGCTTGGGCGATCCTTTGAGTGGCCCGCGCCCTCGCACCTTTGACATGGCATTTCTTGACCCTGGGGGCCCTCGCACGCGCGAGCTTGATATGGCCACCGCGGACAAGAGAAGAAACGCGCCGCCCAGAGGAAAAATCGATCCCGAGGTTGCGTGCAGCTGCCTTCGCCTCCCCCCCAAGCCTTTGAAGGGCCCCTTTCAGGACGCGCGAGCGGACCTTAGGGAGGCCGACACGGAAAGCTGATTTCTTGCGAGAAACAGGCAAGCACTGCCCAACCAAACCATCAGCTAGGGCGTTGGAAGACTGAACGAGGTCGTGTATCGCACGACCTTTCTCGCCCTGCCTCTGGAAGATGAGATCGCCAACAACAACAGCGGCCTGGACACGCGGGCACAGCTTGAACATATCCTCCTGGGGCTTGGGGAGAACGAAGCGAACGAGGGTGGTGGCAGGGCCGTGCCCAGGGGGCGCCGCCTGAAGCGTACTCGCAGGGCTGGACACAACACCCTGCAACGTGCGGTACCTCGGGGCTCTGTGCAGCTGCGCGCATAGTCTTAGCTGCCAGGGCGGGAACCCGTAACTAAAAAATCGCGGCGTCGAGAAGCCGCTCGCGCCCGATGCTTTCCACACGGGCGCCCAGTCTTCCGGCGCCTGGCTGCGCCCGCCCGGAACGGGAGGCCCACTCGCTCCAGACAGACTGCTGCCAGACAGCGCGATTGCACGCCACGCCTTCGGAAGGCCCAGAAGAAGGAGCGGCCGCTCGCCTCCCCAAAGGAGGCGAGAGCAGAACGCCTGAGGCGAGCCTGGGCGCGGGCGACGAGAGCAGTCAGGGCAATCGGGCGGAGCCCGCCGAGGCGCTGTCTCAAACCAAAAACCTTCAAAGCTACTTGGGGCCACTCGGCCCGCAATCCACGCACCATGAGGAGATCAATGAACGCCTCGATCCCTGCATCGTCGAGGTAAAGCAACTGCCGGGGCTTGAGGCTGTCGAAGCCACAGGCCGTGCGCGTCTTGAATGTCTTTAATGCTGCACGCGCGGCGCCGGCTGTGAGCCTTGGTGGACGCTCGCCTGGGTCATCTGGCCAGCGCAGTTCGGGGCGGGGCTCGCCCGCGCACCGCCATTTCCGCGGCTCGTCAACCAAAATCTGCATTTCGCCGGACAGGTGGGCCGTCCTGCGCGAGGCCGTGAGAGATGATGACTGGAAGCCTGAGGGCAGCTTGCTGGCAGCGTGCAAGGCTCCAGCGCCAGCGTCGAGCTGGGTATGGACCCGCGAAAAAAACTGATCATGGGACGCGCGGGCGGCATCTCGAGCGAGCTGCTCCGACCGATGGTCGGCGACGCTCGGCGGCGCGGCGGCGAACGGCAGCGGCTGGCCGACAGCGCGAGCGAGACACACTGGCCACGGCTGGAACCCGGCTGCTGCGAGGACGGCAGCGGGCGCCACCCGAGCAAGCTTCAAGGCCGTACGGAGCGAGTGCGCCCACTGTATTCCAGCTGTGCGCGCCATGAACATAAAACGAATGCCCACCTTGCGCAGCCAAACGGCGGCGGGCGACAGTCTAGGAAAACGAGGGGCGGACGCTTTAGCCAAATGGACCTTGACCAACGTCGGATCGCTCGCTCGCCCTCGGCATCGCTCGGCATCGGCGGGCTCAATCTGAAAGACATCGGCAAGGATCGCCTCCGCCTGGGTTGCGAAAAGCCTCCAAGCCTTATCCGCGGAAGCAGACTGCATTTTCTCACGCGCATCGTGCCGGCCCTGAGCGAAATCCTGGTTGGGGCAACCCGCTGGGGCCTCAGCGGGGAAACACCTGGGATTCTTCATGATCTGAGCTAGCGGCTTGGCACGGCAGCTCTGAAGGGTGAGCTCGACGGGCCTATGTGGCTTAGTGGGCATGACGAGCAGCGCGACAGCTCGGGCCTTCGCGAAGTGAGGACCGACAACGAAGTTGTCTAGAATGTTATGAGACGGCGTGACGGTGCCAAGATCAGGGGCGACCACTCGGCCGTCTGCGAGGGAAAGAAAGCCAGACGATTCAAACACAGGCGGCGTTGAGTTGAAATTGCCTGACACAGGCTTCAAGTCCGCAGAGGGTGTCGCCGATCGTAGAAACCGAACTTCATGTATCTGGCAACCGTGTCATAATGTGCCAGACGTGGTGACATGCAATCCCTCGCCAAAGCTACGAACTTAGTAAGCAAAACTACGTAAGTACATGCATTATCAGATTGTCTCCCAGACGTGTCGATTAACCAAATACCTTCGAGAATAAACACTAGGGGATAATAGAGTTCGGGGTTCAGGGGGAGATAATCAAAGTATCCCACCAGACCTCAGCATAATCTCGAAGTAAGAGATGATCAAGAGGAGACCAAGCCGAGCACGTTTTGATACATCCTTGGCGTTTAGTCTTCATAGAAATATCCTCAACAATGGCTGATCTCGCTGGAGACATCCTCGACAAATCCCTTGTTTTGCTTGAGACATCCACAAAATATTGCTTATTTCGCTTGAGACACCGTCAAACCATTGCTTATTTCGCTTGAGACATCCTCGAAATAATTGTGTTTTTCGCTTGAAACATCATCAAACTATTGCTGATTTCGCCTGAACATCCTGAAACTATTGCGTATTTCGCTTGAGACATCCTGAAGCTATTGCTTATTTCGCTTGAGACACCGTCGAACTATTGCTTATTTCGCTTGAGACATCCTCGAAATAATTGTGTTTTTCGCTTGAAACATCCTCAAACTATTGCTGCTCTCGCCGGAAACATCCTGAAACTATTGCGTGTTTCGCTTGAGACATCCTGAAACTATTGCTTATTTCGCTTGAGACATCCTCAAACTATTGCTTGAGACATCTTCAAACTATTGCGTATTTCGCTTGAGACACCCTCAAACTATTGCATATTTCGCTTGAGACACCGTCAAACTAACTTGCTTATTTCGCTTGAGACATCCTCGAACTAATGGTGTTTCGCGTGAGACATCCTCAAACTGTTGCTTAGCTCGCTGGAGGCATCCTCAAACTATTGCTTGAGACATCCTGAAACTATTGCGTATTTCGCTTGAGACATCCTGAAACTATTGCTTATTTCGCTTGAGACACCCTCAAACTATTGTTTATTTCGCTTGAGACATCCTCGAACTAATTGTGTTTTTCGCTTGAGACTTCCTCGAAAATATGTTCTTTTCGCTCGATGGTTCTCGCGGTTAAAGCTTCATGCGCGCGAGCTCGAAGTCCTTGGCTGCCCTCGACAAAAAGCCTGTGTGGCGCACTTGCTCGAAGTGCTCGCCCATACAGGCTCGGCAGCCTCTACTGCCATCCTTGAGCTGCAAGCATTTCTTGCACTCCTTGGCTGCTTGCAGTGCTGCCTCGAGGTTGGCGTGCTTGGGCTCGGGCGCGAACGGATCCGGGGCCTTGCCCTTGGCCTTGGCCTTGGCCTTGCCCTTGGGCTTGGCGTCGCTCGCGTTCTTCAGCTTCTCGACCCACTCGTTACCTCGGGCGCAGATGTCGCTGATGCTGCTTGGCGGCTGGCGGCCCTCGCCGCGGAGCTCGCGCAGGGCGCGCTCGAACCACCTCGTCGCCCACAATCCGCAGGGCCACCCATCCACTTGGCATCTCGAGTTGCTCGGAGGGGGGCACTCCACCTCAGGCCCAAAGAGCTTGCGCAGGATTCTCGCGGCCGCCTCCTTGGCGGACTCGGGCGGCACCTTGAGAGAGTCTCGGTACTCGATGGCCACGTCCTGGAATTCCTCCTTGGCCACCTTGAGGTACGTGTAGTGCATCGGGTTGTCGGACCAGACGCAGAAGAGCAGAACCTTGGCGTTCTCGATCCTCTCGCGCCAGGCCTTCTGCTCCTCTTGCGCCTCGGCAGTGGCCGCGTCGTCGCCATGGTCTTCTCGAGCCCAGAGAACAGCAATCGTCGGCTCGATTAGCTCGACGCCTGGCGGCTGGCCAACTCGTTCCGCGATCTCGCCAATGAGAGCCTTCATCGTGCCGAGATCGAGGGTCCTGTTCTTCTCGACGAACTCGCAATTGGTGATGGCCAGGTGCTTGGCCAGCTCGGCGCGCCTGGCCTTCCTCAGGGTTCGGTAATCCATCTTGGCGGGCTTGGCCTTCGTCCACTCCTCCTCGACCACGACCTCCCAGGCTCGAGGACCGACGGGTGGGGGCGAACTCCGCTCGGTTTCCGCTGCCCTTCCGCTCGGCTTCCGCGCGAGTTCCCTTCCGCTCGGTTTCTGCGCCAACTTCCGCTCGGCTTCCGCCGGCCCTTCTGCTCGGCTTCCGCTCGCGCCCCATTGGCCCTCGAGCCTGGCTGGGGCGGATCTGGAAGATCGCCGACGTCTCGACCTCGAGCACTCGGAACTGGTACTCGCCCTCGGTGTCCATGACGCTCCAGACGTCTTGGATTCTCCCGCGCCTCCCCTCGTGGACGCACTCCTCGTTGACGCGGATGCTCTCGCCGTGCCAGGGCGAGTCCTTGCACTCCTTGAGGCCCGCTTGGCCTCTCTTCTTGTCCTGGGCGCTCTGGTTCCGCTTGGCCTTCCCCTTCTGCTTGAACTTCTCTGCGAAGCTCCCCATCGGCTTGGGGGCTCGCCCCGACAGCTTCGCCTTGGCGATGCCTCGGCTCCTGCTGTCGAGGGCGTCTCGGCCATCCTGGTTGCGCTTCGCCTTGTTCCACTTGGCCGCCAGCTTGCCCACGTACTGGCTTCGGAACTTGCTCGCCCACTTGTTCTTGCGGTTGTTTCGCCGGAACTGGCGCACTCGGTCCGTGAGGGCGTGCGGGAACTGGATCTCCTTGATGCGCTCCTCGGGCGGCCTGAGCACGTCTCGCTGCTCGTCTGTGAGCTCGAGGTGTAGCCCTGCAAGCTCGAGGAGGCAGGGGTTCTCGTCGTCCTCGTAGTCCTTCGGCAAGTCCTCGACTCGGAAGCACTCGCCGTCCAGTGCGCTCCAGTCGGGAATCGGGGGGGGGGCGTTCTCGGGCCAGCTCGCAACCGCGTCGAGTCTCTCCCTGGCCAGTCTCGGCTCGATGCCTCGGCCAGGCTCGGTGGAGTAGCTCCACGGCTCCTCGCCTGTGACGACCTTCAGCTCGGTCTGCTCGGTCGGCCTCGCCGCGGCCCCTCCCTCCTCCTTCTCCTCCTCCTTATCCTCTGAGACATCCTCGTCGACTTGTTTCGCTTGAGATATCCTCGACGAATCACTCGTTTCGCTTGAGACATCCTCGTCGAACCTCTCGGTTCGCTTGGGACATCCTCGAGCAATTGCTTTTTTCGCTTGAGACACCCTTAAGAAACGCATCGTTTCGCTTGAGACATCCTTCAGTGTATGCTTGTTTCGCTTGGGACATCCTCGAGTATATGCTTGTTTCGCTTGAGACATCCTCGGAATAGCTCATCCGCCTCGGTGTCCCTGGATAATCAACCGCGGCGATAATAAAGTCCAGGCGGGCGGAGGAATGGAGAAAGCGATATGCAGAAACAAAAATAAAAAGAAACGATCAGAAATGAAAAAGAAAAAAGGAAAAACATCAAAAGAAAAGAAAACAGAGGAGGAGGAGAAAGCAAAGGAAAAATCTCAAGTTCAAATGTATTAGATTTTATGTACAAGCGCTTTATGAAACATAGAATGTTTTAAATGATCGCGTAGGTAGCTCACGCGCTTCATTTTCCATGGATAATCAACCCCAGGGATAAAAAAGTTCAAAGGGGTGGGGTGGGGGTGGGGGTGGGGGGGGGGGGGGGGGGGAGCGGGGTGGGGCGGGACGGGGCGGGGGGTGGGTGGGGTGGGTGGGTGGGTGGGTGGGTGGGCGGTGGGTGGTGTGCGTGTGTGTGTGTGCGTGTGTTGTGTGTGTGTGTGTGTGGTGTGTGTGCGTGTGTGGTGTGTGTGTGTGTGCGTGTGTGTGTGTGTGTGGTTGTGTGTGTTGTGTGTGTGTGTGTGTGCGTGCGTGTGTGTGTGTGTGTGCGTGTGTTCGTGTGTGTGTGTGTGTGTGCGTGTGTGTGTGGTGTGTGTGTTGGGGGGGGTGGGTGGGGGTGTGGTGTTGGTGGGGTGGTGGGGGGGGGGGGGGGGGGTGGGGGAGGGGGGGGGGGGGGGGGGAGGGGGGGGGGGGGGGGGGGGGGGGGGCGGGGGGGGGCATGGAGAGAGAGAGAGAGAGAGGAGAGAGAGAGAGAGACGAGAGAGAGAGAGAGAAAAAGAGAAAGAGAAAGAGAAAGAGAAAGAGAGAAGAGAGAGAGAGAGAGAGAGAGAGAGAGAGAGAGAGAGAGAGAGAGAACAAAAAAGAGAGAGAGAGAGAGAGAGAGAGAGAGAGAGAGAGAGAGAGAGAGAGAGAGAGAGAGACATCATAAAGAAAAAGAAAGGAAGGACTTAAAGAGGGAAGAATTATTTAAAAAGAAAAACAGAATAACAAATGAAAATGATAAAAAGAAGAAGAAAGAAGGATAAACCAAAAAAACTGAAGATCCAAATTTATTAAATTTTATTTACAAGCGCTTTATGGAAATTAAATGTTTTAAGTGCTCGTGTAGGGTAGCTCATGCGCCTCACTTTCCGTGGATAATCAACCCCAGGGATAAACAAGTTCAGGGTCACATGGGGAGAGATAGAGAGAGAGAAAGAGATAGAGAGTCAGACAGAAACAAAAACTAAGAGAAACATACAGAAATAAAGAAGAGAAAGAAACACTAAACATGAAAAGTGAAAATAAAAGGAAGAAGAACAAATGAAGAGGAGAAGTAGAAGAGGAGAGGAGAACGATTGCTGAGTTATTTTGCTGGAGACATCCTCAAATTATTGCTTGGGACATCCTCAAACTATTGCGTATTTCGCTTGAAAATCCTCAAACTACTGCATAGTTCGCTTGAGACACCCTCAAACTATTGCTTATTTCGCCTGGGACATCCTCGAACTAGAACTAATTGTGTTTCGCGTGAGACATCCTCAAACTATTGCTTATTTCGCTGGAGGCATCCTCAAACTATTGCTTGAGACATCCTAGAACTATCGCTATTTCGCCTGAAATATCCTCACCTTATTGCTTATTTCATGTGAGATATCTTCAAACTATTATCTATTTCGCTTGAGACATCTCAAATTATTGCTTATTCCGCTTGACACAACATCGAAGAAATGCTTGGGGTCATCTTGGAATCCTTCTCGGCAATCCTCGAAGGGTTTTCTTGAATTCGCTGGGGGTTGAAGCTCAAGGCTCGAGATATTCCTCTTCCTTGTTCTCCTCTTTCTCCTCCTCCTCCTCCTCGCCGAGCGCCTCCCTCTCCTCCTCCTCGTCCTCCTCCTCCTCTTCCTCTTCTCCTCCTCCGTCCCTCCCCCTCCTCCTCCTCCATCTCCTCCTCCTCCTCCTCCTCCTCTCCTCCTCCCCCTCCTCCTCGTCCTCCGCCTCTCCCGGCCTCACTGCGAGCATCTGGTTCGCTTGCATGCCTTGCAGTGGGACGGTCTCGGCGTTCTTCTCGCGGAAGCGCTTGCGCGCCTCGGAGATGCAGCAGATGCACTCGCATGGCCCCAAATTGCTCGGGCACTTGTAGTTCTTCTCGGGCTCGGCCTTGACCTTCTGCATCCAGTCTTGCTCGATCGCCCAGTGGATCTCGGACTTCACCTCGCGAGTGGTTGCGTTGAGCTGCGAGTGCTCGTGCGCGTCGGGTTCCTGGAGGAAGCTCGTCACGTCTGGAGCCATCGGCGCGTAGACGATCTGCTTGAGCCACGCTCGGAGCGCGACGGCCTCGGTCCACTGGCTCGAGAGACAGTCGGCGAACGCGAGAGCTTGGCCGTGCTCGGCTTGGATAAAGTCGATCGTCCAGCTCGCTATGAGCTCGTCGGTCCAAGCTCGAGGCCGGCCCCAGATGTCAATCTGCTCGAAGATCTTGGCGCGCTGCTCGGGGTCAAATTCGAGGAGGGCTTGGCGCCAACCCTTGAGAATATGGCCGATGTTCCCGCCTGCTCGGAAGACCTCGGCCTCGCCGTCGCTTCGCTCGTAACTGACGTCACGGAGCCACTTGTCAGTGGTGCAATTCTACTGGCGAAGCTTTTGACGACAAAACGCAATTCAAAAAATTAAACATTTAATCGCAAAATGCTCGGTATAGCGTTGGACCAATCGCGGCTGCCTGAACGCGAGAACGCGAGCGCCCGCGCGATGCTCCTCGCTGCAGACTGAAGCCCCGATGGGCACCACGATCACAGCGTTTGGCGCGAAAGGGCGCGGGCCGAATTGCCTGCCAATCGCGACGTTGCGATGAGAAACCGCTGCGCCAATGACAGCGGCAGCGGTGATACATCGAACAAACACCTTGGAGCAAGTGTCATTGCGACAACGACATCAAAGGCGCCATTACGTTCAATGACACATTCGAGGTCGCGCAACCACGCGCGAACCCCACGCGGCACTACAGCGCGCAACCGCATGATGAACGCAAAGTGCACAAGCCAACGCGATGCGCTTGCCTGCGCGCGCTAACCCACAACCAGTGGCTCGCACGTGCGCGCGCGCACGTTCGAGGGCGATGGGATCGCCAGAAGTCGCGGCGCGATGGCAGCTGGCTGTGCAAATTTGCAGGTCGCCAGGCGCACTTCTGAAAGTTCTTGGGGCCGCAAAACCAGAATGAAAACCGCGCCGCGCATCCAAAGCGACGCGATCACGCGAGTAGGGCCGCCCGCGCACGGCAAGGCGCGAACGCAAACCCAAGCTGGAAAAAAAACAGCGAGGTATGGAATCGGATTGCAACGGGCGCTGGTTTTCAGGGCGCGCTAAAAACGCATCGCGCGTCGAAGCGCGACCGCCAACAGTCAGCAATGAGGCTGGGCACCCTCGCTGGGAACGGTCAGAACTCAAGAGCAGCGGCCAGGAATTGATGGGCGCCTCGAACGGCGGCGACAACAAAAAAAAACATCCTCTCGTCGCCGCACGGCGCAAGAAGCGGCGCAGTCGACCGCGCACGTCCGCACCGCGCAGATTAGCGCAAGACGCGACGCACAACGAAGGGATTGAAAGCCTGCTCGCGCGCGCACGCGCGCACGCCGCAAAGGCGGGGGCGCGCCCCCGCGGGCCTGCGCGCGTTCCGAAGGGCCGACAGCGCGCGCCAGCGCAGCCTGCGCACTGGGCGTCGACCCACCGCGGAGACGACGTCGACGCAGAGGGTGGTTCTGTGGAGCCAGAATACTTGAGCCAGAATGGTCGGATCCAAAATGACAACAGAGGGGGGGGGCGCCGGGGGCGGCGGGGGGGGCAGGAGCGGAGGGTTTGGCGGGGCGGGGGCCGGAGGCGCAGCGGGGGGGCGCAGAGTAGAGCGCGGCGAGGGGGGGAAGGGGGTCGGAGGGGAAGGAAAGGAAGGCCGCCACCATGCTTTCGCAAGCAGAGGCGCGTGAAAACGCTTCGCGCTTCCATTTGGGATTATTTCCAACGTTCTCTAAGGCGTATGACGTACTTGCAGTTCGACAGGATATGCAATCGCACCCCGTTTGGCGCGCGCAATGCGTCTGGTTAGTGTCATCGAGGCCACGGCCGTGCATAAGTGACACAACAGCCGCCCCGTCTCAACAACCATCTGTTTGATCGTTTCAACCCCCGCGCGTTCCAATCCAATGTTGGCCCTACGCTGCCCGACAGGTTCCAAAGCGGGCCCCGAGACGGCCGCGCGTGGCCCCGAGGCGGCCCGCGAGGCGCCCGCGGCGGCGCAGGAAGACATCGCGACGGCCCCTTGGGGATCCCAGAAGGCGCGCCGCGACCAGCTAATCCATTCCGCACCGACAAGACCCACGAAGGACGCACGAGGCGGCGCAAACGCGCGCAAGGATATCCGAGGGCCCCCACCACAGCACCGAAAGACAAATACTATTGATCTATCCTTGATTATATTCAAGATGTGGAGGTCCGCACCTTTCGGGCTCCCTGGCGCCCCAGGGCGGCCTTCGAGGTCCCCAAAGACCACTCCGAGACGCCCAACGACCCCTCAGAAGACCGCCCGATTGTCGGAGAGGGCCCCAAGACGGCCCATAAATCATCATAGATTATCAAACGACGCCCACAGGCGGTCTCGAAAGGAGTCCGCGAACAGGAAAAGCACTCAACCCGCGGCCGCCCAGGCGGCCCAAGAGCTCCGCAAGGGCGGCCCCCGCGCTGGTCCACAGAAGCCGACGCCATGCATGTTTCATCGTTTGTGTCCACGTTTGAAAAATCTGTCGCGTTTGTTTTCTGCATTTTCGGATGGGCCGCGAGATTTTTCCGAGCGCCCCAAAAAACTTCCAACGAGGTCCTCAACGGGGCCCATATGACGGCCCCGAACGGCCTCAAAATGACGGAAAACGAACGCAGGGCCACGCGAGGACGCGCCACGATGCCCCCCTTTATCAAGCACAAAACCTGGGACAAAGCGGGGCCAGTGTGCAAATTAGCATGTGCACCAATGCACCCAATGACATGTTATCAAACCTCAACTGTCCGAAACCATGCGTCTACCACATGTCAGCAACAAAAAAAACTGATGTGAAAACGCAACTGTCCAAAACGAGTTTCCTGGACAATTGAATCGCGGTTCTGATGTCTCGAATGTCACGCCGCAGGTTGCCTTCATCATCCGCCACAACACTGCGGAACCTCAACTGTTCCTAACAATTGTTTCCCTGGGCTCCTTACCACCAGGCTAACCCAACAACGCGGATAAGAAACGCCCAGCCACCAAACCAAAAAAAACCAACGTAGCCTGGCGAAAAACCCAACCATATACAACTGGGGGCTCCATGTGGGGCCGCGGACCGTGTGAGGGGTGCGTCCATGTGACGTGGCGCCGCCATGTGGGCGATGCTACTGGGGCCTTCGGTGGACCCCCCTGTGGGTCCACGAACCGCGCGCTGGGTTTGTAGCCGCGCGATTTGTGAAGACCGCATGCGGGGCGGCGCACGATTTGTGAAGACCGTCTGCGGTGTTCTTGGCCAGAGGATTTGTTAACACCGTCTGCGGGGTTTTTGGCGGCACGATTTGTTAACACCCTGGGCGCGAAACGATGTGCGAACACCTGGGCGCCGCACGATGTGGTAACAACCTGGGCGCCGCGCAGTCCCACCAGCCCTCTGGGCGTAGGTGGTTTGGGGAGTTTCCTCTTCCAACCCCCTTTCTTCCCCTTGGGGGAGGGGTTTACCCCTCCCCCTACCCCCTCCACTGGACCTGGACGGGAGGTTTCGCTGGTAGTTGGAGCGTCCAAGATGGCCCAAGATGGCTCCAAGAGCGCCTCGGGGAGCCCAATATGAGCTCCAAGATTGCTCAAGAAGCTAGCCTCAGATGCCTCAAGACGGCTCCGAAGATGCTCCAGTAGGCCCGAAAACCGCCCCAGGACGGCTCCGAGAGGCCAGCTAGGTCCCCCAGGAGGCCTCCAAGAGGCCAAAATCCTTCAAAAACCGAAGGAACATCAATGCGTGTTGCTTTCTCACCCTTTCGCTTCCGATGGCCTTCCGAGGCCTCAAGATGGCTCCAAGAGGGCCCAAGATAGCCCCAAGAGGGGCCCAAGATGGCCTCAAGACGGCCCCAAGAGCGCCCAAGAGCGCTCCAAGAGCGCCTCGAGATGAGCCCAAGAGGCGATTTTAGAGGATCTAGAGGGGCAGGCCTAATTAACCCCACTCTCTTCTTTGATCGATCGCCTCCAAGATGGCCCTAAGAAGCGCCAAGGAGGCCCCAAAAGGCGCCAAGATGGCCCCAAGATGGCCCCAAGATGGCCCCAACATGGCCCCAAGAGGTCCCCGAGAGGCTCCCCGGGGCACCCAAGACGCCCCAAGAGGCCTCCGGGACCGCCGAGACGCTCCCAAGACGCCCTAAGAGGCCTTCAGGACGCCCCCAAGAGACCCCCGAAGAGACTCCGAGAGGCATCCAAGAGGCCTCTGGCCATTCTGCTCGCCCTTTTCCTCGTCCTCCTTTTCATTCTCGTCCTGCTCCTGCTCCTCCTCCTCCTCCTCCTCATCCGCCTATTGCTCTTCCTCCCTCTACCCTCCTCCCGCTCCCCCTTTTCCTCCTTGAGTTCCTCCTCCTCATCGTCCTCCGATTCATCCTCCATCCTCGCCGTCTTGGGTAAGACGGGTTCCCCAGCCTTTTGTTATTCTGCATGCCCCCCACTTCCCTGATCACCCCCATTCGCCTGGGCATCGTTACTGCATGGGCTGTTGGGGATACGCGAAACGTCAAGAATTTGTTGGTCTGGAACAAACTGGGCGCTACACGATTTGTTAACACCGTCAGCGGAGCTGTTGGCCGCACGATTTGTTAACATTGTTTCCGGCGGAGGCGGGGTGGCGATGCCACCTCCGCGCGTCGCAACGCCACTTCCCCGTGTGAAGTGCACGCCCAACTGGAGCGGCGCCGCCATGTGGACCTTGCCACTGGAGTCTTCGGTGGAACTCCCTGCGGGGCCACGAGCCGTGATGATGCGTGCGCTTAAACAAGGCGGCGCCGCCATGTGGGCCCTGCCGCTGGGCCCCCCCTCGAACTCCATGTGATGCCACGGACCGTGTCAAGTCTGCGCCAACATGGCGCGGCGCCGCCATGTGGACCGTGCCGCCGAAATCTGCGGTGGAGCTCCCTATGGGAACGACGCCCCCCCAGAAGGGCTGGACCAAGCAAGAAGAAGGCGGGGGTGCCCGCCACCGTGTCCCCTCGCCCTCTTCCTCCTCCTCATATTATTCCTCCTCCTCCTCCTGCAAATTTCCTCCCCCCTCCTCTCCCTCCCCCACCGCGCCGCCATGTCCCCCCACCCCCCCATCGCCGCATAATGCTACTGCGAACCCGCTAGGACCGCGAATCGCCCGGCGAACGCGGCACGACCTCGTGGACGCACCAGACCGCCCCGACAAACAGCCCAACCAAACTGACCGACAAAATGCACACCCGGACCGTCGAACAAAATTTCCGGGGGGTGCATCCTAACTGTGAATTTACAGTGAATCCGCTCGGCAGCGACAGCCAGGAACGAATTTGTCGCGACACTTTCCTGGGTCGGTCCGATTTGTTTGTCGCGCCGGTCGTTTTTTTTGCCGGGCCGCCTCTTTTTTTTGTCGGCCCATTTTGTCGGGCAGATTTGTGTTTTGTCGTTTGTTTTTTTTGTCGGGGAGGTTTGGTTTTTTGTCGGCCGATTCTGTCGGGGCAATCGTTTTCTTTTGTCGGCTGGGCGCCGCCCGCAATGCATAGATGCAGGGAGGCAGACGGGCCATGTGGCAGCAAGGGCGCACGCGCAAAACGCAGAAGGATAACAAGAAGGAGCGCGAACCAGGGCAAGGCAAGAACAACACGGAGGGGGCGAGGGGGGCGGCAAGAGCCGATGATGACGAACGGGAAAAGACATTTGCTCGTGGAGTACGTGTCCCGACGGATCCACTCACAGGGGGCGCCGAAGTGATCACGGCACCTTTGGCCTCCAATCTGTAATCTCGATGCCAGCAGCACAGGCGTGCGCAGGATGCTCTGCGGGCACAGTGCTCATGAAGTCCGCCCCGCGCGTGACGCAGGAAACAGGCGACGCAACTCAACTCCCTTGCGCCTGAAATCGGGCGGCCGCGCACGTCAAGAAACTCAGAGAGCCCCCGCGGTCGCCCCAAGGGGCCCCGCAAAGGCCTGTCAGGACCAGGACAAAAATAGGCCTGGCGAAATAACCAACCACATGCTGCTGCGGGTACCATATGGGGCCACGATTGCGCGGGGAGCGCGCCAAGATGAGGCGGCGCCGCCATGTCGACCACGCCAATGGGGCTTCCAATGGCACTCCACGCGGGGCCACGAACCGAGTGAAGGGTGCGCCCCAATGGGGCGCAGCCGCCATGTAGACCCTGCCACTGGGGCCCTCGAGTGAGCTCCATGCGGGGCCACGAGCCGTGCGAGGGGTGCGCCCGCATGGGCGGTACCGCCATGGGGCCATGCCACTGGGGCCTTCGGTGGACCTCCATTTGAGACCACGAAACGTGTGAGGGGTACGCCCAAATGAGGCGGCGCAGCCACGTGGACCTTGATCCAGCATGGATCCTGGCACGTCGGCGGGCCTGGCGAAAGCATAAATGTATCCAAGAATTTAGGGTCTTGTCCGAGCCCATCGATATCCTCCTGCGTGAATGCATAATCTTCATCGCCACCCAGACTTATTCATGGTGAGACTCACGCACGCCCCGTTCGTGGCCGTTTTGCGGGGGTGCCTCAAGCGGTTTGCCTGTCTTCTGTCCCAACATCCTTGGCTACCAGAGCAGACTGTGAGGATGTCTCAGGCGGGACGCTGGTTTCAGCCCCCCCTGACGGAAACCACCACGTGTTATTTCACTGTCCCATTCGCGGCCGTTTTGTGGAGATGTCTCAAGCGGTTTGCCTGTTTCCTGTCCCAACATCCTTCGCTGTCGGAGCAGATTTGGAGGATGTCTCAAGCGAGGCGCTCATTCTCACCCCCCATAGGGGGAACCGCCAGGGCTTATCTCACGGTCCCGTTCGGGGCCGTTTTGTTGGGATGTCTCAGGCGGTGCCCCTGTTATCTGTTCCAACATCCTTCGCTTTCGGAACAGATTTGGAGGATGTCTCGAGCGTGGAATGGGAGGTGCGCGCGAATGAAGGGGGAAGGGGCAATGCGGCGAGGAGGAGGAGGAGGAGGCGGAAAGCGTGGATGACACGGGGAAAGGGAGGGGAGGGATAACGAGGGCGGCTGAGGGGGGCGAGGGGGCGGGAGAACACCAGGATGACGAAGGCGAAGGAGGATGAGAAAGAGGAGGAGGATAACCGGAGAAAAGGGGGGTAACGTGAGGAGGCAGGGGATTAGTATGATGGCGAAGTGGGACGACGGGGGGTAGAAGATAACAAAAAGGAGGGGTCATGCCGCAGTCAATTTCCTCTGGCCCTTTCCAGCCGTTTTGCTGCGATTTGGGCGGTTCTTCGGGCGGTGCCGAGCGCTCTAATACCCAGAAAGGCGAGAGCGTGACGTTCCTTTTCATTTTCTTGTGTCTGATCAGTTTGATGGCGCCCGAAAAGCATCCTCGCTGACAGCGCGCGGTATTTTTTGGGAGTTCTTGGATTGCCCTCGGGTTGGTGTGAATCATTTTGGGCCGCATGGGCCGTCGCATCGTGATTGTCTCTATGAAAAATGATCACCTTCAGCGGTGTCGGCCGTCGTTGGGGGCAGTGTGCGCCGCCATGGCAGTTCGCATCAATGCAGAGGACGTTTGAATGACATAGGGCCGATGGGGGGGGGGGGGGGACGGCATATTTGGGAGCAGTTGCGACGATTGGTATGGCCGAGCCGCCCTCATTCTAAATATGCGACGTGCTCGCTTTTCTTTGTTTCTTCCAGGGCGTGCTGTCAGCAGGGGGAACGCCGCGCGCCTGGATGCCCCGATGGGAGCTCGCGGATTGGATTTTACAGTGCGACGGTGGCCCCAGTCCGTTATCACCGCGTGATGTTCGCCCCGCGCGGATGGCGTTGCATGTCAGACGGGTAATCCCCATCGAGGGTTTGGTGCAGTTTGCACTTTCGCCATATCTTAAGATGGTTTTTTTGTTATTACTTGGACGCCTCCTACTCCTTCTTACTCTTCTCCTGCCCTCTCCTCCTCATGCCCCGACTTACTCATATACAGACTGACTCACACTCAGACTAACTCAGACACATATTCACACACAAATACCTACTCATACTCATACCTACTTATACTCAGACCTGCTCCGACTCAGACTTACTCATGCTGAGACTCACGCGCGCCCCGTTCGCGGTCGTTTCGTGGGGATGCCTCAAGCGGTTTGCTTGTTTTCTGTCCCAACATATTTCGCTATCGGAGCTGATTTAGAGGATGTCTCGAGCGAGGCGCTAATTTTCACCCCCCTTAGGGGAGCAGCCAATGGTTATCTCACGGTCCCCTTCGCGGCCGTTCTGTGGGGATGTCTCCAGCGGCTTGCCTGTTTTCTGTTCCAACATCCTTCGCTTTCGGAGCAGATTTGGAGGATGTCTAGAGCGAGGCGCTCATTTTCACGTCCCTAAGGAGCCGCCGAGGGGTTATCTCACGGTCCCGTTCGCGGCCGTTTTGTGGGGATGTCTCAAGCGGGTTTGCCTGTTAGTTGTCCCAACACCATTCGTTCCGGAGCAGATTTGGAGGATGTCTCGAGCGAGGCGCTCATTGTCACCCCCCTAAGGGGATTCAAATATTCACTGCGTGGGGCTCCCCATATGCGCATTTATTCCCATGGACCTGTCCGCCGTGAGAATCTAGGCGCAAAAACTTTCGAGTATAAGCGGGTTTCAGTTGTGACGGTCTGGTCATGAATCTAACTGAGAATCAATTGGAGTGTGAATGAGCCTCAGTAGTACGAGCGCGTCTCTGCGCATGACCCTGGGTCCTCCTGGGGCCTCCTGGGGCCCCCTGGGGACCTACTGGGGCTTCTTGGGGCCTCCAGGAGCCTCTTTGGGCCCCCTGGGGCCTCCTGGGACCTCCTAGGGGGGGTTCGTGCCCGAGGAGAGGCCCAATCTATAGCAACAGTCGCACATAAAACATTGCGACTTGGAGCCGCAGAAAAAAAAGGCAATCTATAGGAACACGCGTACAACGCCAAGGAGTCGTGCCCTAGGAGAGGCCCATCTATAGAAACACACGTATAACATCAAGGATTCGTGCCCCAGGCGAGGCCCAATATATGAGAGCATACGTAAAACACATGGGATTGGAGCCACCCCTGTTGCCTTCTGAGGCCTCCTGCTCCTGGGGCCTCTCGGGGCCTCCTGTTGCCCTCCGGAGACCCCCTGGCGCTTCCTCTGGCCTCCTGGGGCCTCCTGTGGCTTCCTGAAGCCTCCAGGAGCTTCCTGGGGCCTCCTAGAGCCGCTTGGGGCATCCTGTGGCCTCTTGGGTCTTTCTGTGGCATCCTGATTCATTCTGGGACCTCATGTGGTCTCCTGGGGCCTCCTGGAACCTGTTGGAGCCTCTTGTGGCATCCCCGGGAAAACCAGCGCCCACGAGTCTGGCCACCGATCGAGACATCCTCAAAATCTGGCCCACCTGGGGGGGTGAAGTGGAGCGCCTCGCTCGAGGCATCCTCCAAATCTACTCCGAGAGCGAAGGATGCTGGGACAGGAAACAAGCACACCGCTTGAGACATCCCCACAAAACGGCTGCGGACGGGACCGTGAGAGAACCATTGGCGGCTCCCCTTAAGGTGGTGAAAATGAGCGCCCCCCACCAGTCCTCCTGCCAAGGGAACCTGGCTGTGGTTTTCGGCGATGCACCAGCGCCCTTGGCTAACAGCGTTGCAACGCACG
>CAUYUJ010017560.1:140000-145000 GCA_963575745.1 Prorocentrum cordatum
GATATAAAGAGAGAAATAAATAAAACAAAGAGAGAGTTGAGGGAAATACATAACAAGAAATATTAAAAAGGAAAAGGACAAGAAGAAATGAGAAGGAGAAGTAGAAGAGGAGAGGAAGAGACAGAGCAAACATTTCAAGATTCAAATCTATCAGATTTTATGTATAAGCGCTTTATGAAAATTGATGTTTTAAAGTGCTCGTGTAGGGTAGCTCACGCGCCTCACTTGCCATGGATAATCAACGCCAGGGATGAACAAGTTCAGGGGGGGCATGGGGGGAGAGAGAGAGAGAGAGAGAGAGAGGGAAAAAAAAAAGAAGAAAGAAATACATAAATATAAAGAGAAATAGATATATAAATTAAGAAAAAAGAAGGAGAAGAGAAGAGGAAGAAACATAGCAACAAGTTCAAGTTCCAATTCTATTAGATTTAATTTACAAGCGCTTTCTGAAACTTGATTTTTGTTGAGTGCTCGTGTAGGGTAGCCCATGCGCCCCACGTTCCATGGATAATCAACCCCAGGGATAAACAGGTTCAGGCGGGAAGAGGGGAGGGAGATGGACAAAAACAAATATATATATATATATATATATAGAGAGAGAGAGAGAGAGAGAGAGAGAGAGAGAGAGAGAGAGAGAGAGACGAAGAGAGAGAGAGAGAGAGAGAGAGAGAGAGAGAGAAAGAGAAAGAAACAAAGGAAAAAGAAAGAAGGACAAATGAAAGAAAGCAGCAATCAAACAATGAAAGATGATATATTTCGCTTGGGATATCCTCAGATATTGCTTATCTCGCTGGGTGCATTCTTCAAATGATTGCTTGTTTCGCTTAAGACATCCTCGAGACAGTCTTGAAACACCTTGAGACATCCTTGAGACATCATTGAAATAATTGCTTGTTTCGCTTGACGCATCCTTGAACAGTTGTTCATTTGCTAGAGGCATCCTTCAGTATATGCTTGTTTCGCTTGAGACATCCTCGAGTATATGCTTGTTTCGCTTGAGACATCCTCGACAAGCTTCTCGAATCGCTTGGGTCATCCTCGAGTATATGCTTGTTTCGCTTGAGACATCCTCGACAAGCTTCTCGAATCGCTTGGGACATCCTCGCAAAATTGCTGGTTTCGCTTGAGACATCCTTGAAACATTGCTCGTTTCGTTTGAGTCTGCGTCCCCAAATTCTTGGTTTCGCTTGGGACATCCTCACAGAATTGTTGTCTTCGCTTGAGACATCCTTAAGAAACGTATCGTTTCGCTTGAGACATCCTTCAGTATATGCTTGGTTCGCTTAAGACATCCTCGAGACAGTCTTGAAACACCTTGAGACATCCTTGAGACATCCTTGAAATAAGTGCTTGTTTCGCTTGACACATCCTTGAAAAGTTGTTCATTTGCTAGAGACATCCTTGAACAAATGCTTGTTCTCTCGGGGCTCTCCTGATTTCATCGAGGGTCGAGCCTCGAGGCTGAGGCTCTCGAGATTTTTTCTCTCGCTAAGCATCGCTAGACTGCTGGCCTCGGCTAACCTAGCGAGGCTGGGGCTCGTCGCCCTGGGGCCCCGTGAGCTCGCCCGAGTTGAACCTCTCGGCCCTCCAAGAGGCATGAAGCTCGGCCTCTTGGGCGGGGTCGAGGTGGGTCTCGATATCCGTCTCGCTCCATGAACTCTCGGGCTTGAGCGTCGTCTCCATATTGACCTCCGTCTCGACCTGGGCGACTGCGTCGAGCTTGTCGGTGCTCGCCTTCCTCTCGATCTGCGCCCTCGACTGCTTCTTCGAGACTGTCGGCTTGGATTCCCTCGAAACTGCCTGCGCTGGCTTCTTGACGACAGTGGGCTTGGACTCCCTCGCGGCCTGCGCTGGCTTCTTGGACGCCGTCACTTGATTGGCCATGCCGCTTCGGGCTTGCTCGTTCTGGGTGCGTTTCTCGCTCGCACTCAAAAGTCTTGAGCTCGAGTGAGCTACGGAGAAAGACATCCTCGAAAGCGCGTTCGCCTTGCTTGAGACATCCTCGAAATACCTTAACTTCGCTGGTGACATGCTCGAATAAATGTTTGCTTCGCTTGGGACATCCTCGGCAGATCTTCTATTTTGCTGGGGGCATCCTCGAATATATGCTTGTTTCCTTGGAGACCTCGTCCAACAATTTCTTGAGACATCCTTATATTATTGGCTATTTCGCTTGAGACATCCTGAGGCGATTGTTTATTTCGCTTGAAACATTATCAAGCTATTTCTTATTTTGCTTTAAGCACCCTTGAAACGATTATTTGGCCCGCTCGAGACACCCTTGCAAACTGATTTGTTTCGCTTGAGGCATCCTCGAATAAATGTTTGCCTGATGGCGACATCCTCGGAAAATTTCTTGCTTCGCTCCTGCTCCTCCTCTTGCTCCTCCTACTCCTCCTCCTCCTCTCCCTCCTCCTCCTCCTCCTGCTCCTCCTCCTCCATCTGCTCCTCCTTCGCTTAAGGCCATTAGATAATCCTTGGCCCCGTCTCGACTCTCTCTTCGTTGTTTCCTCGAAGCACTGTGGGCGTCGGTGTCTAACTTGAGCGCCCCTCGAGGCCCCACTGGCTCTGACTGTGCCCATACGACGCGAAGGCTAGCGCCTCGGCGTCTGAGGCGGGCTCGGTCGCCCCAGTGTCGGGGCTGGAAAAAACAACGTAAGCCTCGGATTCCTCACCGAGGCGCTTGCTCTCCTCGGGCAAGAGCTCCTGGCGCTTGACTTCCTCGGGCACGAGCTCCTGGCGATTGCTGTCCTCGTCGTCGGGCACCTCGGGCTCTCGAGAGCTCTCCTCGGGCAGTTGCTCCTGGCGCTTGCTCTCCTCGGGCGCTAGCTCCTGGGGCCTGCTGTCCTCCCCGCCAAGCTCGGCGGTCTCGCTCCCGGCTTCCTTGGGCATCTCGGGCTCTCGAAATGTCGGACTCTCGGCCTCGGCCTCGAGCTCGTCGCCGCTGTGATCGACCTCGGCCTCGTGATGCTGCGCGTTCTCGGTCAGGTGCTGCTGCGTGTTCTCGGGCGGCCGTGGGGGCCCGAGCTCTTGCCGCAGCCCCTCGAACATGTCTTGGGTGTTCTCAAATGGGAGGCTCTCCTCGGAAAAGATTTCTCGCCAATCTCTCGGGGGAAGAGCAGCGTTCTCGGGGAAGATGTCTTGCCGGCGGCTCTCGTGGCGGTCAGCCATGGATCTCGGCGATCTCGATCGAGACCGTTGGTTCATTGTCGACTTGGAGCAAGTAAGTTATCTTGGAGAGCTCGAAATCTTGAGCCACTAAATGGCTGCGGAGCTTGTTGTTCGGTCTCTTGGGGTTCTCTTGGTGTCCTCTTGGGTTTCTCTGGGTTCTCTCGTTGTCATGTTCCTAAGTTCGCCTTGCGTTTTCTTGGCGTTTGTACCTCCTTGCTTGAGACATCCTCGAACAATTGCTTAAGACGTTCTCAAATAATTGCTTATTTCGCTTGAAACATCCTCGAATGCATGCTTGTTTCGCTGCAATAATTGCTCGCTTCGCTGGAGAATTCCTTGAACAGTCGCTTATTTCGCTGGAATCTTCCTGGCCCTCCTCTTCCCCCTCCCCCCCCCTCCTCCTCCTCCTCCTCCTCCTCCTCCTCCTCCTCCTCCTCCTCCTCCTCCTCCTCCTCCCCCCCCTCGTAATCCTGTTCTCCCTTTGGGGTGGCGGCTCTTGAAGAAATTCGTGTCCTCTTGGGGTTCTCTCGGCTTCCTCGAGGCCCTCGAAATGTTTTCCTTGCGAGAAGCTTCGCTTTACTAAAACTCCTCGAATGAGACGAGCCTCGGCTATCTCGAGAAAGCTTGGGCGATGCTAGGGCGGGCCCTCGAGCGTCCACATGCGCTGGAGCCGCTCGGGCAGCAAGTGTAGAGCAGGCGTGTGGACCGACTCGGGGTCGTCGTCCTCGGGCCCCTCGTCCTCGGGCTCGTCGTCCTCGGGCCCCTCGTCCTCGGGCTGCGGTGCCGACTTGCGGCGCTTGGCTTTCTGGTAGGCTCGCTTCTCCTCGTTGTCACTGCTGATCGAGATCTCGCGCAGGTGTCTGCCGCGCTTCTGGCCCTTGTCGTCCCCGAGCGGCTTCTCGCTGCCGCTTCCCTTGGCGTCCTGAAGCGGTTTCTCCTCCTTCTTGAGGTTCTCGCGCTTCAGGTTCTTAGGCTTCTTGACCTTATCGGGATTCTCGGCATTGGCGCTCTGGGGTAGCTTGGCGCGTGCCTCTTGCTTGATGAAGCTCGGCTGAGACATCCTCGAGGTTCTAGCCGGGGCGCCCTGGCGCGTCGGGGTCGAATGCTCGTAATTTGAAAGCTTGAGCAATGAAGCAACTACGGATAGACTTCTCGCTTCGCTTGAAACATTCCAAAACAAGCGCGTTCCGCTTGAGACATCCTCAGGTGAAGGAAGAAAAAGAGAGAGAGAGAGAGAGAGAGAGAGAGAGAGAGAGAGAGAGAGAGAGAGAGAGAGAGAGAGAGAGAGAGAGAAGAGATAGAGGAGCGAGAGAGAGAGCATAGCGAGCGTGCCGAGAAGAGAGAGAGAGAGAGAGAGAGAGAAGAGTAGAAAGAAAGAGGAGAGAGAGAGAGAGAGAGAGAGAGAGAGAGAGAGAAGAGAGAAACAAAAAAAAAGAGAGAGGGAGAGAGAGAGAGAAGGAGAGAGAGAGAGAGAGAGAAGAGATAGAGAAGAGAGAGAGAGAGAAGATAGGATGTGTGGGAGTGGGGGGGGTGGGGCACACACATGTGGGGGAGAGAGAGAGAGAGAGAGAGAGGCGAGAAAGAGAAGAGAGAGAGCAGTAGGAGAGAGAGGGAGACAGAGAGAGATAGAGGTGAGAGAGGAGAGAGAAGAGAGAAACACTACACATCAAAGCGGAAGAGGAAGGAATGGAGAGAGGAAAGTGGGTGAGTGAAGGGGGAGAGAGAAGGGCATTCTAGCAGAGTGAGTTAGAGAGAGAGAAGAAACGAATTAGTGTACTAAGAGAAGAAAGAGAGAGAGAGATGAAGAGAGAGAGAGAGAGAGAGAGAAG
>CAUYUJ010017560.1:147500-157795 GCA_963575745.1 Prorocentrum cordatum
GCCAGGGGTCCGAGATCTTGTGATCTCGGATCAACGATGGCCCGAGGCTCTCGGAGCCCCGATCCGAAGATCGATCGAGGATCGAGCCTCGATGGAGTCACGCTCGATTTTACTCTTGAGAGGGGGCTGACGAAGCCTCTCGGAGAACGCCTCTCGAAAAACTCGAGGGAGCTGGGCGCTCATCGCCGCTCGCTCCTTGCAAAACTGATCTCGAGGAAGCCGGGCCTTGCTCGCCCATCACTCCTCGACCAGGCCTCTCGTGAGCCTCAGGCCTCCCGATCGGGCTTCTCGGGCTCGCGCTTCTCCTTGGCCCCCTTGCGAATCTCGAAATTCTTGGGGAATTTCCTCGAGTGGAACTCCTGGGCGAACGTGGTCTCCTTCTTGTACTTCTCCTTGGCCTCTTCATCTATGTCGAGCTTGGCGCGCTTGGCCTTGTGCGCGTGCTCGTCGACCACGCACTTGCTCGAAGCTGTCTCGGCGATCTGCTCGACCCACCTGACGACCGCGTCGGTCATAGTGACTCGATTGTCATTGGCATCCTTGTCCCACCCGAAGGTGAAGTACTCCTCGGCCTTCTCGGGCAAAATGAGAAGCGGCTCGTACTCCTCGGCGCCCTCGCTGCTCGGCAGCACCGGGCGGAACTGCTTGTCGAGTGGGGGAATCCTCTCGAAAAGCGCTTGGAGGTCCTGGGGGATCTCGCCGATGGCCTTCTCGAAATTCTTGGCTGTCTCCTCGTCCATGGCTTTCGCCTCGTCCAGGGGCTCCTTGCGGAAGCTTGGACAGTACTTCCACAACTCGTCGCAGCTTGTGTCTTGGGGGCCGAAGGGGTTGCAATGCGCCTCGCTGCCCTCGATGAGGGTCTTGAAGAAGACGACCGTGAGCATCTCGGCCCTTCTCGCGTCCTTGGCGTGGAAGAGACCCTTGTAGGTCGTCCTCTCGAGGCCGCCTTTCTTGGGAACCGCCTCGAGCATCTGCAGCTTGCTGTTCTTGCCCCAAACGGCGCACTCGCCACGCTGGCACGCGCTCGTCATTCTCGCCGCGTCCGTGGCCTCGCCGCTCGAGTGGCACTGGCGCATTTCTGCGCAGCCAGCTTTGTCCGCCAACCACTCGAAGGTCTCGTTGTTCTTCTTGCTCTCCTTCAAGAGCTCGGCCAAGAGCTCGTTGGTCTTCTTGGTCTCCTCGATCAACATCTTGAAGCTCGCGGCGGCGGGAACCTCGGCCTCGGCGGAGGAAGCGGCGGCGCCCTTGATCAGAGTCATGGGCTCGAAGGCTCGCACGGGCAGTCTGAGGCTCGAGGCTCGAAGGCTTGGAGTCTGCAGCTCGAAAGGCTCGAAAAGCTCGAGCCACAACGGTTGCGGTGCCATCGTCGTCGTCGTCGTCGTCGCCGTTTGCGCGCGGTCGTGCCGCCATGTTAATTGGTCTGCGCCACCTCGGCATCGCTCCCAAAATTCTTGGTTTCGCTTGAGACATCCTCACAGAATTGCTGTTTTCGCTTGAGACATCCCTAAGAAACGTATCGTTTCGCTTGAGACATCCTTCAGTATAAGCTTGTTTCGCTTGAGACATCCTCGATTATATGCTTGTTTCGCTTGAGACATCCTCGACAAGCTTCTCGAATCGCTTGAGACATCCTCGCAGCATTGCTGGTTGCGCTTGAGACGTCCTTGAAACATTGCTCGTTTCGTTTGAGCCTGCCTCCCAAAATTCTTGGTTTCGCTTGAGACATCCTCACATAATTGCTGTTTTCGCTTGAGACATCCTTAAGAAACGCATCGTTTCGCTTGAGACATCCTTCAGTATATGCTTGTTTCGCTTGAGACATCCTCGAGTATATGCTTGTTTCGCTTGAGACATCCTCGACAAGCTTCTCGAAACGCTCGAGACATCCTCGAGTATATGCTTGTTTCGCTTGAGACATCCTCGACAAGCTTCTCGAATCGCTTGAGACATCCTCACAGAATTACTGGTCTCGCTTGAGACATCCTTGAAACATTGCTCGTTTCGTTTGAGCCTGCCTCCCAAAATGTTTGGTTTCGCTTGAGACATCCTGAAAAAAGTGTGTTCGCTTCGCTTGATGTTGCTATTTCAACATAACTGGATCTTGCTATCTCAACATAACGTTCCGAGGTGATAATGAAGTTCGGCCTCGACGCTCGCCGCCCAATTTGAATTTTATATAGGGAGACGGTAATAAACTCGATTGACTTAAGGGGGGGTCACTTTATTCTCATCGGCATGCGGTCATGCGATCTAAGTGCGCGTTGTCACGATCGGGCGGGCCGCCGCGCCATGCCACGCCCGCTCTGGGTTTACCCTTCGTTATGGCTCGGCGGGGCATCGGCATGGTTGAGCTCACTTCGAGTCCAGCCTGCAGCTGCCTGGCATTCCCAAGCAATCGCAAGGCCTGCCACCCGGAAAAGTACAGCCTTGACCCTCCTACTGGAGGATCTTCCCTTAGCCTGGACCGAGACAGCACCCTGGAAATCACAGATGCTCAGGAAACGGGGCCGGTGAAGCCGATGTAAGCCCGCAGACAATCCGAGGTCATTGAAATTCGCCCGCAATTGTAAGATACTGATCTGTTGAAACAATTTGTACATTTGTACCTTTGCAACAATGAAGAACGTTCATGGGCTGATGTGGCCAAGCGTGTGCACGGTAAACTGGGTCCACGCTGAGCCTGACATCTGTCCCCCTGACACCAGTTCCGTATCATGCGCAGCCTGGCTTCGCGGGCGTAGCTGGCGTGAACACGGAGTTCTCCCTCATCGGGTCTACCGAGAAAGCCATGCAAGGAAGCCATGAGTGGGACGACGCGGCCGTGCATTTCGGCGCGGTCGTGGAGGCTCAGGCTGCCAGTGCTACAGCGACCGCGCTCGCCGATGAGGTGATCTGCGTGACGCTGAAGGAAATCTACGCTGGAGGCGATCTTCGGGACATTCGAGACGCTGAGCCATAGCAATGTGACACTTGAGGAAGTCTGCGTGGCGCTTTCGACAAGCTTCGCGACGCTGGAGATGATCTGCCTAATGCAGACGAGGGCGTTCCACTACTCGCAAAGTAGCTACTCGCAAATGGCCTGGATCCGCCGCGGGGGATCTACGATAAACTACATAGAAGCAGACATGTGCTTCACGGACGTTTGCGAGTAGGCACTTTGCGAGTAGTGGCATGCGCTCGGTGATAATGACGCTGGAGCCGCCCTCGGTGGCGCTGGGGGGTATCTTCAGGACGCTGGATACGTTCCCAGGGGCGCTGGAGGCGCTCGTCGGGACGCTGGAGGCGACGCTGAAGGTCTGCGAGTCGCTGGAGGAGATCTCTGAAGAGGCGATCGTCGGGGCGACAGAAGCGCGTTTGCTGGAGGCGCTGCAGTGGACCTGCGCGGCGCCGGAGCAGCTCGCCGTGGTGCCGGAGACGATCTTGGGGACCCTGGCGACGGCCCCTGGAACGCCAGAGGCACTCTTTTCCAGGACATGGGGGCGACCTCCGCGACGCTGGAGGCGATCCCCGAGAACATTTGAATATATAGAGGCGACGCTGGCGCGATGCTGCGAGCCGCTGGAGGCCTTCTGCGAGGAGCCGATCCTCGGGATGGTGGAGGCGAGGGCGCCAGAGGCCATCTCAGTGACACCAGAGGCACTCTTCGGAGCCGTGGAGTGGATCGCCGTGGTGCTGATCTTGCAGGGCGCGGAAGGCGAAGAAATCCAGGATCTTCTTCCCGTGGCCCCGTCTCTTCCGCCCTTGCAGCAAAGCTCCTCGAAGGTCGGCACGGTGACTTGGGCGGATCTTCGGGATGAGACTGGTGACGGAGACGATGGTTCTCCAGAGGATCGAGGAGAACTTCTCGCGAGCATCGGCTTCTCGGCGCCGTCCGCAGAGCAGGCCCCGCTGCCGCCGGAGACCCTCGACGTTGCCTCGGAGTCGCAGGCGGTGACTGCAAGGGATGAGGAACTCCGTGGGGAGCAGGTTGGCGGCGCGCACAGGGGGGTGGAGGGAGGGGGGAGGGCTCCTTCGAAGGAGGCTGCTGCTTAGAAGGTGCCGGCCTTACATCTACAGATAAGGCCCGCGCCTTCTAAGAAGCAGGGGTGCTTCTAAGAAGCCCTTCCCCCTTCCCCTCTTCGCCCCCCTGACAGCGTGGCTAGTGGCAATGCGGGTGGCTGCGCGGCGGAGGAGGAGGAGGAGGAGGAGGAGGAGGAGGAGGAGGAGGAGGCGGGCGCAGGCAGGGCCCTGGGGCCCTGGTCCGCCCGTGGCCCACCGCCCGCCCGCGGCTGCGCCGAGCACTGCCGCCCGCGGGCCCCGCAGGGGCCGAGGCGCGGCCGCGCCTCCGCACCACGTGGGGGGCCCAGAAGTGCACACCGCTCGCCACCCCCCTCACCCCCTCCCTCCCCCAGGAGAGGGGAGAGGAGAGGAGGAGGGTCGAGAAGGGAGGATGGGTCGGCGTGGTGGTGGTGCACTCTTCCTGGGGCCTCCGCACCACGCGTGTGCCGCGCGCAGCCGCTGGCCTGCTGGAGGCGGGGCGCCAGGTGGATCGGGGGCGCGCCAACACGGATGAGCGGCCCACGGATCTGGCGCGCGGTCGCCAAGTCCGTGCATCGGGGGAGTTGCCCCGCCCCCGACTGCGGCCGGTGCCGCCTCGCTCGCCGCGGAGATCCACGGCGTCCCATGGGAGCGGGGCCCGTCGCTCATCCACGCCCCCTTGATCCGTGCCTGCGATCGCCTGAGTAGAGCGCGATCCACCCCCTCCACCTCCTCCGCCTGCTCCCCCGCCCCATTTCCTTCAGAGACAGCTCCTCCCTGTCGTGCCCCGAGACGTGTCGGCAGGCCGGGTCGGGCGTTGCGCCCGGGATACCTCCTCACCGTTGTGTGAACCTGGAGACTGAAACCTGCAACAGCTTCACGGATGGAGGGCGGGTCGTTTTCAAAATGTAGCTCTCCCCTCAGCGCCTCGCACATTCGTCTCAAAAGCTTGCAGTCCACGGATGGTGGGCGGGCCGTTTTAATCGTGTGGCTCTCGCCTTTAGCGGCGTGCACATGCGTTCGAAAAGCTTGCAGCAGCTTCACAGCCGGAGGGCGGCTCGTTTTCAAGACGTGGCTCTCGCCTTAGCGCCTCGCACATTCGCCCTGAAAGCTTGCAACAGCTTTACGGATGGAGGGAGGTTCGTTTTCAACATGCAGCTCTCGCCTTCGCGTCTCGCTCATTCGGCTTTAAAGATCTTAAAGGCTTGCAGCAGCTTCACACATTGAGGGCGATTCCTTTTCAAAATGTGGCTCTCGCGTCAGCGCCGCGTGCATGCGCCTTAGAAGTTTTTAGCCGCTTCACGGATTCGTACGGTTGCAATCCCAGGAACGGCGTTCTGGTACGATTTACGATTGTCAGGACGCAACAGTCACGATGCTTCGCTGTTTTAAAGTCCCACGAACGGCGTTCTGGCACGATACAACATTCTCTAAACGCAACTGCAACTTTGTTCCAGTACCACTAACTGTGTTTTGGCACGATGATTGCTTCTCAGATGGTCGTCCTCTACTGGGCCACTTCCCGCAATGAAAATACATTACTGTGGGTACTTGGCGGGGATCTTGGATGTATTGCAACATCGCTGGTGCGCATTGGATGTACACTGGTCCTCCTCTTCCTCCTCCTCCTCCTCCTCCTTCTCCTCTACCTCCTCCTCCTCCTCCTCCTCCTCCTCCTCCTCCTCCTCCTCCTCCTCCCCACGTCCTCCTCCTCTTCCTCCTCCTCCTCCTCCTCATTATCCTCTTCGCCCCCCCTTCCCCTCCGCGCGCTCTCCTCCGCCCCACCTCTTCAGCCCCTGCCGCCGCCGCTGCCGCCGCCGCTGCCTGATTGGCCCCCGCCGCTGTCGCTGCCACTCCTCCTCGGCCCCTGCCGCTGCCGCTGCCGCCGCTGCCCGTGGGCGGGCCTCCTGCAGCACCTCGCCCGCCCTCCGCTCCTCGCGCTCCAGCTGGCCCGCGGGCCCGCCAGCCGCGTGCCGGGCGCCGCGGGGGCGCGCGGGCGCCTCCCGCGGGGGGAGGGGAGCGCCGCCCACGGGAGAAGCGGCGCGGGGCGGGGGGAGGCGGGGGCGGGGGAGGCAGGGGGGGAAAGGGAGAGGGGGAGGAGGGCGGAGCGGTGGTGGTGGTGGGGAAAGGGGTTAGGGCAGGGCGGGTACGGGAGGAGGGGGCACGGATGGGAGCGGGGAAGGGTAGACAAGGGGAGGAGAAGGAGAGCCTGCGGGGGGTGGGCGGGAAGGATATGACAGGACGGGTCTCTCGCAGTGTGCCCCTGGCGGCATATCCCCCGTGAGGGGCCCTTTCAGCGACAACATAAGACTCGCGCGGCATCCTAATATTTACAAGGTTCCTCCTCCGTTTCCTCCTCCTCCTCCTCCTCCGTTTCCTCCGTTTCCTCCTCCTCCTCCTCCTCCTCCTCCTCCTCCTCCTCCTCCTCCTACCCATCCTCCTCACCTTCCTCCCCCAAGGCATTTCCTTCCTCCTCCACGGCGCGACCGCCGCTCCTGCTTGCCATCGGGCGCGAACGGCTATCGGTCGGAGCGTCCACCAGAGCGCCAGCCAGGCCCTGGGCGGGTGAAGTAGTCCTCGCGCGCCTTGCAGCGGCACCAGGGGGCTGGATACGACTCCTCGTGTGAGCGCGTGGCACAAAGCATACAGCGGCGTTGGGAGCCTGGGACCATGGGCCCCCACAAGACCTCAGGAGGGGGCCCCGTCGAACTGGGCCGTTGGGGCACGGGCCCCTCGGCGCCGTTCCAGGCTCCCAGGAATGTCCAGAGAGCCCCTTCGCTTGGCGAGCGCGCCCGCTCGAGGGCATCGCCCCATGCGGCAGCGCCGTTGGCTCTGGAGCCCATCGGTCCAGGTGTGCACCCGCTCCAGGCCAGCGCCCCCTGCAGCTCAGGAGTGCCGGCAAGACAGGAGGAGCAATTCCGCCCGCCACGCCTGCCGAGCCGCGCGCATCCCGCTGAGATCGACCGGCGGGGTGCCGTTCTGCTGCCACCCTGGCCGCCCATGATAAGAGGCCAGCGTGCTGCGAGCGCTCCAGCCGCATTGCAATGCGGGCAGAGAGAGAACCACCGTCGTGCTGTCACCTGTGGCACCCACGGCTGGAACTTCCAAAGGCGCCCCAGAAGGCCCCCCCGAGCCGTTGCCCCGAGCTCGTGGGGCGGAGATCCTGCGACCTGCTTGAGCCTCGAGGCAATGCCTACGGATCCGATCCTACGCCCGATCCAGCGAGGCGAACAGGCAGGCAGAAACGCATCGAGCAAGGACAGGCGGGAGGGGGCGAAGCGTGTAAAGCGCTCCGGGGGCGCGTGGGCGGCGGCCCTGGTCTTGTCCAGCATCGACGTCGTTCATCGCCGCAGTTGGGTGCCCGCGAAAGGGACGCGGGCTTCCGCCTCGCCTCGATGAAGAGGCCAACCAGCGTGCCCCCTTTCTCCTTTTTTGTTCTCTCTCTTTCTCTCTCTCTCTCTCTCTCTATATATATATATATATATCTCTCTTACGCCCTCTCCCTCCCGAAGGCCCCGCCACTGGGGCCACTCTGGCTCGAGGTTTTGCGTTCCCCAGGGAAGCAAGTGGATACCGCTAGTCCGCGGCTAGACTTCTGTCCTTCTTTTCAGCCGCGCCCCTGCACGAGCCGCCAGGCGGCGCAGAATCCTGTGAGCTCCTGTTGGAGCAGTTCTGCTGCAGCTTCTCATGTCTTGGCAGACGCATGGGAAAGGCAAGGAGCAGGTCCAATACAAGACGTGCGCTGACTGCAGGTACGTGTGGAACGTCCAGTCCAGCGGCAGGTGCTACCAGTGTGCCAGCCCGCTCGTCGCCTTCCCCGCGCGGGACCGCAAGCCCAAGGGCAAGTGGCTGTTCGCTCCGCCTGCGTTGGCCGTGGAGGACTCACCGTTCGGGGGGCAGGTCCAAGCGCGGGGCTCGGGATCCGCGGGCAGCGACGGCGATCAGGCTGCTGTCGGCACCAAGGTTGCTCAGGGCGCCAAGGGCAAGGGCAAGAAGGGCCCTGGCCCCCCTCCGCCGTCCAAGGCCGCAGGGGCGCCACCGCCCACTGGCTGCGTCTGCTCCTGCGTGCAGAACGCAGGCCGGCTGGTGCATCCCCCGCTGCGGTGCCAGATGCCGCAGCGCTCTCGCGGTCGCGCCTCGGCGCGAGCGCGGAGCGCGCCGCCCTCCTCGAGTCCGTGGACGAGGCGCTGGCAGCGGCGCAGACGTCGCCCGCGTCCGCCAATCCTGCCAGGCCGCCCCTCCTTGAGGAGGGGGCCCACGCCGAGGGCGAGGCCGCCCGACGCGCTCAGGGTCGCCTCGACCCCTGCGCGCTCCGGGCCCCGGAGGGCGAGGAGCGGCTCAGACGCGCCCGCGAAGACGAAGCTCGGGCGGCCCAGGCAGCTAGCGAGGCAAAGCTGGCGTGGCCGTCGGCCTGCGCCAGGCATGTGCCGACGCCTCCTTCGTCGGAGGTAGCGCCCGCTGCTTCGGCGATCAGCCTGTCGACGCAGCTCGGAGCCCATCATCGAGGGCCCTGGCTTCGACATCAGCGGGCCTGAGCTCTCGTCCGCTGAGAGGGCCGGGCGGGCGCGGGTCATGTCCGGCCTCGCCGACGAGGTCCAGAGGGCGGTCTCCCCTGCGCTCGGGGCCACTGGCCAGCAGATTGCCTCGCTCAAGGCAGAGGCCACAGCCATGCGCGTGCGGCTCCAGGCCAAGCGACGCCGAGGTGAAGCAGGCGATGCGGCCACCTCTGGCCCAGGCCCAGGGGCCGCGAGCGCAGCTGATGATGCGGCTGTCCGTTCCGCGGGCCTTGATCATGGCGCTGATCTCGGCAGGGCTCCTGCTGCAGGCAGCGGGGGCGACGCCGACCCCGAGGAAGTTGCGCCAGGCCAGCAGAGCCCGAGCTCAGCAGCGCGAGGAGGCAGCTGCTGCGGACGCTGCCCTGGCGGCCACCCAGGAGCGAGGGGCAGCCTCTCCACGCGTTGGCACGGCGGGGCCCCCCTGGCCCCATCGAGTGGAAGCTGCTCTTCGCCAGCCGAGGAGCGCGAGCACGGCGTCGAGCGCCTGGGAAGCGCGTTCCCCAGGGCGGCTCTCGTCGGTCTCTCTTCCTGCACCCTCAGCGGTGCGCTGTCCCCCAATGTGGCTGGTTACGCTGTCGATGCCGAGCCAGTGGCCAGGGAAGTGCATCCCCTGGGCGGCTCTCGTCTGCTTATGGCTTATGGCCCAGCGCCCTGAGTTCGGATTTGGGGAGTTCTGCTGTCATGGAGCCAGTTGCTCCCTTTCCTCCTCCTCCTCCTCCTCCTCCTCCTCCTCCTTCTCTGTGCACGCTGTGATTGCCAAAACGTTCCAAAACATTCCCAACCGCCCCGCCACATCCTGGCGTCATTCCAATGCCCTCTACTCTCCTCCCGGTGCCTGCTCATCACGGCGCTCCTCGCCCCATCCCCCCCTCGCCCCGGTGCGTTTGGGGGGGCTCCTCTTCCGCGCCAGGGCCCTCGGCGTGGGCGGTGCTGGGGCGGCTGAAATCGACCCAGGCCTCGGGGATGCGACAGTGGGGCCAGGGGGGCAGGGACGGGGGAAGGAGAGGGAGGGGACCTTTTGCTTGGACTTCGATTTGCGATGGAAGAGGAGAGAGAGAGAGAGAGAACAAAGAGAGAGAGAGAGAGAACGAGAAAGAGAGAGAGAGAGAGAGAAATGGGGAGAAAGGGAGAGGAAAACCAGAGAGAGAGAGAGGACAAGGTGACAGAGATAGAGGGAGAGACGAACATAGAAGTATAGGCATGTTCCCATATGTTCAGAGAGAATGAGATAACATATGAGCACATATATACATATATAGATATGTATATATGCACAAGGGTGCATCGAGAGTGCTAGAACACAACATACAGAGGAAGAGGGACACGTATACACATACATGCATATTCATGCACATTACGTATACATGCGTATGTATACACCCTAGACTGCAGTGGCACGTTGCGCCATGCACCTTGGTCCTTCACGTGTACCATACAAGGAAGATGAGAGAGACAAATCAGTGAAAACAACCATTGTGTTTGGTTGTAGCTTCGCCATTACTGTTATCATGTTGTTGCTCCTTCTTCTTCCCTCATGTGACATTTTCCTTTTCCCCTTCCTCTTCCACGTTCTTGCCTTGATTGTCCCGCGAACCCTTCTCCGTCCTCCTCAAACTTGTTTGCGAAGGCTCCTCCGAGGCGAGCTTCTCGAGGACCTCGCGCGAAAGCGTTTTAGGTGCTCCTTGGGCGCCTTAAGAGACGTCCCTGGCACCTTCTGGCGGC
>CAUYUJ010017560.1:157895-165395 GCA_963575745.1 Prorocentrum cordatum
TTTTTAGCATTCTCGCCCTTTCGCTTCCGATGGGCTTTGGAAGCCTCAAGATGGCACCATGATGGCCCAAAAGGGCCCCAAAAGGGGCCCAAGAAGGCCGAAAACGGCCCCAAGATCGCCCAAGAGGCGCCCAAGAGCTTTCCAAGACGGCCCCAACACGCCGTTTGAGAGCCTCCGAGGGGGGGATCCTAATTGAGGAACCTCCTCTTTTTGAGACATGGGGCCCAAGATGGCCCCAAGAGGCCTCCCAGCCTCTCCAAAAGACCCTCCACCCAGCCCTTTTTGGCCCAAGATGGCTCCAAGAGAGCCCTAGATAGCCCAAGATGGCCTTCAAAATGGCATAAGATAGCCAACCATGGCTCAATATAGCCTCCGACAGACCTCCAAGAGGCCTCAAGGCAGCCTCACGATGGCCCTAGATAGCCGAGCATGGCTCAAGATAACCTCCAAGAGGCCTCAAGAAAACTGGCAATCAATTGTTGTTGGGCTGGTGGGGATACTTTTTTGATCTGCGGCCCGCAAGGAAAAGTCCAGAGGGCGTGTCAATCAGGCTGACTGGGGCACAGAGCCAGATAATTCGTGCAACATGCAGAACAAATGGGGGATGACGGGCAGACGGGCAACAAGCCAAGAGAAGCAGAGCACCAGCCGTGGGACAGCAGCGCGAGGCGACGTTGCGCCAGCACGAAGAAACGGGCGCAGAGCGAGAGACAGGGGCGACAGAGGAAGGGGAAAAGCAGGTTGCCTCACTCACGGAGCACCAGGTGCTCGCCGGCGAGCCGACTCTGGCCCAATCAATGTGTGCACCTCGAGCATCCTGAGAGGCAGCCGCCATCCTTAACTACAAGGACGCACGTCGCGCAAACCACGTAACAACCACCAGTGCCCAGTGTTCCGCCAGGGGGAACTGCAGGTAGGAGTGCACCACCTGTCCAGCGCAGCGGCAGGATGTCGATGGCGACAGCGAGCGTGAACCTCTCCCAGAGGAAGAAGCATAGGTCGGCAACGCCGGGGGGGATACGTCGGCCAAGAAAGACACGGACCTGCCACAGGATGCACCACATGACCGGGAAGTCGTACTCCAGGGCGACGGCGCCGAATAGCGGAACGGCCAAGTCGTGGGAAGGCCGGGCCTGCCAAAGATACAACTGGTGGGATACGCGAAGCGTCAAGAATTGACAAGGTGGATTGGTTGATCGATGCGCAGCTGTCGAGACAGCCCGTGTACGCATACAGGTCCACTTCCTGCCTCACCACAACCTCCTCCTTATCCTCTTTGTCCCACTCCTGCCCCTCATGCTTATCAACCTCCTCGTTCTCCTCCGTATCGTCATCTTCATCACCATCATCATCACCATCACCATCATCATCATCATCATCAGCAGCAGCATCATCACCACCACCAGCAACAACAACACCATCGGCATCACCACCACCATCAGCAGCAGCATCATCATCGTCGTCATCATCACCATCATCATCAGCATCATCATCACCATAACCACCACCATCACGATCACCATCACCAACAACAACACCATCAGCACCACCACCATCAGCAGCATCATCAGATCAGCATCATCATCAGCTTTCCTCTAACCCACCTCCTCGCCCTCGTCCTCGTCATCCTCCTCCTCGTCGTCCCCTTCCCGCTCTTGCTACTGCTGTTCATCCTCCCCAAGCCTGTAAACATCAGTATCGTATCATCCTTCGCCCCCTCCTCGTAGGAGGGAAGGCGACCTGGGTATGCACGGCAAGTCCTGTCTCTGAGGCGCACAACCGACCTTCAACCCCCGTGCACCGCAATCCCTACTCCCTCTCCCCTCCTCCTCCTCCTCCTCTTCCTCCTCCTCCTCCTCCTCCTCCTCCTCCTCCTCCTCCTCCTCCTCTATCACCCTTCCTCTCTGCCCCCTATTCCCGTCTCAGTGCTTCCTGCTCCCGCTCCACTCCCCCTGATCATCCGAGGAGTGGTGAGAAGGGAAGAAGGACAAGGAATGGGAGAGACGATGGCGAACGGGAGAAGTCGGGGGAAAGGCGTTGGGCATCGGGAAGTGCGGAGTCGGAAATGAGAGGGTCAAACAGAGAGGGGTGGGGGCAAGCTAGGTGCGTTCACGCCATACCTGACAGCCGATCCCTCCATCCCATCCCTTCCCGTAGCGCTGTGCTTTGCTGCATCCGCGGACGCGTGTCATCGCCGACCCGGAACTCCAACCAAGACCCAAGGCCATCGGAAAAAAAAATCCCGGCAACGCGGCCCAACAGCGATGTGTAGAAGCATATCTGGAAGCATTCCCCTTAAGATTCAGGTGAGAATCCAGTTGTAGAATTCTGCTGTTCTCGGAGTCGCAGTCGCATTCGCAATGACAGTCGCAGTGGCAACGGCCTTAGGATCCAATGGAATCCTAAGGATTCCTAGGGATTCCTAAGGCATCCTTAGGCATCCTTAGGAATCCATAGGAATCCTTAGGAAACCTTAGGAATCCTTAGGAATCCTGATTCCTAGGGATTCCTGGGGATTCCTAAGGATTCCTAGGGAATCCTAAGGATTCCTAAGGATTCCTGAGGATGCTTAACTATGCCTACGGATTCCTAAGGATGCCTACGGATTCCTAAGGATTCCTAGGGATTCCTAAGGATTCCTATGGATTCCTACGGATGCCTCAACCTGCCTCAGTTTCAGCCTCAGCCTCAGCCTGCCTCGGCCTCAGCCTCAGCCTGCCTCAGCCTCAGCCTCAGCCTCAGCCTGCCTCGGCCTCAGCCTGCGTCAGCCTCAGCCTCAGCCTGCCTCAGCCTCAGCCTGCCTCAGCCTCAGCCTCAGCCTCAGCCTCATCCTGCCTCGGCTTGCCTCAGCCTCAGCCTCAGCCTGCCTCGGCCTCAGCCTGCCTCGGCCTCAGCCTGCCTCAGCCTCCCCTCCTCCCCCCCCCCTCCCCCCCCCCCATTCAGCCTCACCTTGTCTCAGCTTCGGCCTGCCTCGGCCTCATCCTCAGCCTCAGCCTCAGTCTCAGCCTCAGCCTGTCTCGGCCTGAGCCTGCCTCGGCCTCAGCCTCAGCCTGCCTCAGCCTCAGCCTGCCTCAGCCTCAGCCTCAGACTGCTTCAGCCTCAGCCTCAGTCTGCCTTCAGCCTCGGCCTCAGCCTCAGCCTGCCTCAGCCTCAGCCTGCATCAGCCTCAGCCTCAGCCTCAGCCTGCCTCAGCATCAGCCTGCCTCAGCCTCAGCCTCAGCCTGCCTTAGCCTCAGCCTCAGTCTGCTTCAGCCTCAGCCTCAGTCTGCCTTCAGCCTCGGCCTCAGCCTCAGCCTGCCTCAGCCTCACCCTGCATCAGCCTCAGCCTCAGCCTCAGCCTGCCTCAGCATCAGCCTGCCTCAGCCTCAGCCTCAGCCTGCCCCTGCCTCAGCCTCAGTCTGCCTTCAGCCTCGGCCTCAGCCTCAGCCTGCCTCAGCCTCAGCCTGCATCAGCCTCAGCCTCAGCCTCAGCCTGCCTCAGCATCAGCCTGCCTCAGCCTCAGCCCAGGCCCACCTCAGCGCAGCTTGCCCTCGCCTCGGCCACAGCTCGCCTCATGCCTCAGCATCAGCCTCAGCCTCATCCTCAGCCTCAGCCTGCCTCAGCCTCAGCCTCAGCCTGCTTCAGCCTCAACCTCAGTCTGCCTGCAGCCTCGGCCTCAGCCTCAGCCTGCCTCAGCATCAGCCTGCCTCAGCCTCAGCCTCAGCCTCAGCCTGCCTCAGCCTCAGCCTGCCTCAGCCTCAGCCGCAGCCTCAGCCTCAGCCTGCCTCAGCCTCAGCATCACACCATCATCCCCAGCCTGCCTCGGCCTTCAGCCTGCGTCAGTCCACCTCAGCCTGCTCAGCCTCAGCCTCAGCCTCAGCCTGCCTCGGCCTCAGCCTGCCTCGGCCTCAGCCTGCCTCAGCTCGGGCATTCAAAATATGGCACAGGACTGGTGTTCTGGGAACACGAAGATCACGAGGTGGCCCACAGTTGGCTCCGGGCAGTCAAAATATGGTACAGGAATGGTGTTCTGGGAGCACGAAGAACACGAAGTGGCCGTATACAGTTGGCTCCGGGCATTCAAAATGTGGCCTGGGATTGGTGTTCTGGGAACACGAAGAACACGAAGTGGCCTACAGCTGGCTCCGGGCATTCAACATGTGGACTGGGAATGATGTTCTGGGAGCACGAAGAACACGAAGTTGCCGTTTTCAGTTGGCTCCAGGCATTCGAAATGTGGCCTGGGAATGGTGTTCTGGGAACACGAAGAATACGAAATGGCCTACAGTTGGCTCCGGGCATTCAAAATGTGGACTGGGAATGGTGTTCTGGGAACACGAAGAACACGAAGTAGCCTACAGTTGGCTCCGGGCATTCAAAATGTGGCCTGGGAATGGTGTTCTGGGAACACGAAGAATACGAAATGGCCTACAGTTGGCTCCGGGCATTCAAAATGTGGCCTGGGAATGGTGTTCTGGGAAGTCCCCGGATCCTCCCAGGCACCCGCCCAGACCCCCCTGGGGAGTCCCGGGGAGTCCCCGGATTCTCCCCGGCATCCGCCCAGACCCCCCTGGGGAGTCAAGATGCTCTCTTTTGAACCCACTGGAAACCTATCAGTCTTCGCTGTTAGGTAAAAACAGGGGGAGCTGCGTATAGAGGAAGAGGAGGCGGCGGCGGCGGTGAAGCGGTGTCGGGCCGAAGGTCGAGCTGATCGAACACAAACACACTCTGGTGAGACTCGGAGGCGTGCGACGTACCGTCGTGCGCGTCAAAGACGTCGGAACGAAAGATGTCACCCAGCGGGAGCCCCGAGTGAATCTCGCTAACCACAGCCACAGGCGGAGGACGAGGAGGAGGAGGAGGATGAGGAGGAGGAGGTGGAGGGTGAGCAGGAGGAAAATGAGGAAGATTAGGCAGGAGGAGGAGGAGGTCGAGGACGAAAAACAGGAGCAACAGGATCAGGGGAAGGCGAAGGACGGTAACTGAGGGGGGCGACATCGATGATAAAGGGCTCGGTTCCAGAAAAGTGGCCGCGCTGGGGCGAGAGCGCCATTCTAAACGACGGGACCACGGCGCCGATCCGAAAATGGGGCTCACGCTGCAGCGGAACACCATTTCCAAGCACCGAAAACAATCGGATGGCACAAAAGCACAACGGAACAAAAACAAGTGTTGAAATCCTCCGCGTAAAAAACATGACTCGGAGAAGGTCAATCATCTTCCGCACAGTGCCAAGGAGGAGAGGAGAGAAGTATTCATAATGTATGATTGTAGAGACGGGAAGAAGGAAGGGTGGGAGGCAGAGGAGGAATGGGGAGGCGGAGGTTGAAAGGGGAGAGGCAGGGGGGGGCGATTAACGACGCGCCTCCCAGAGGGCCGAGTCGTCGACAGGCTCGGCCTTGGACGGGTAGCCTGGCGCTGACAGGCTCAACATATCCCTCTCCCTCTCCTGGAACCTCTCTCTCTAACTGTCATCCCCTCCCCCTCCCTCTCTTACACGCCAGCCCTGCTATTTACCTAGTCGATGGGCCATTTACAGAATCTGCTGGACGTGCACCGCGACTGCCGTCAAGTGTCCTGAAACACGTCATCGCCACCAGGGGCGTGCCACGGGCAACACCAAGACGTCCACTGCGGCACGCTTGGCTAAGCGCACCTCTTTTGCATCCAACCCCTGAGCCCACCTCCTGAAGGTCCCAGCAGCCCTCGTGCACACCCCCGGTCTTGAGGAAGGAGCACCCTGGCTTGATGAACTCAGCCTCTGGACTGGCCTGCGCGCGCCTCCTTCGCAGACTTGAGAAACAAATCGCACCCCAAAAAACGAGCAGAAGCCTACACGGAACTTCTCCGCTCTTGCTCTCAATTACACAGTCCGTCTGGGACGTCAACCACGACGAGGTCGCCTTGCGTCGGGCCATGCCCCACAGTGCGCCAGTGCCCCATCCGCTACATGAACTTGGCGCGACCAACACCTGTGGCTGCACTTCTGGCAGGATGAGGGAGACGGAAGCCTGAAGCAAGCCTGTTGCGAGCTCACACTTAAAGCCTATATCCGATGTACGAGCAAGCCACAGGATAGCCAGCAGCACGCCAAGGCAAGCCGAACGCAATAGACCTGCAAGCTGGACGCCACTTACACGCTAGCCAAAGGCAATCAAACGAATCATGAATCATCAACTGCCTGGCGAAACCTGGGCCGGCCTTCTGGACAACTCTGTCGCGATCGCGGGGCCAGCTTCGAGAGTACAACCGCGTGGACTTGTAGGGGGATAAAAAGATAGGCTTGCTTACTGGAAGCTGCCAGGGACACGCCGGGCGAGGACGGAAGTCTTCTGCATGGAAAGCCGGAATCAAATCCACTGCCCGCAGAACGGATCTCCAATACAACACACATGCCAGCAATCTTACATTACAGAGGCACCCCAACATGCGGGAAGGAAACAAGCATGAGGCAAACCAAGAGCAACTGGCAAACGATCCTCGAACACATCACTTGTATGCTACGTGCAGGCTTAAGCCAAACATGAAGGGTATTCCCCACGGCAAGCTCTATATGGACGAGAGCCTGACCCGCTACAAGTGTAAGCCAACTGCAAGAGAATGCAGAGCCGCCATACACCACCCAAGCCATACCAATCCTCCCTGCCGCGTGTGCTCCCGGGTGTCACGGGTGTTCTGGGTCCGGGTGTCCCGGGTGTCCCGGGTGTTCCGGGTGTTCCGGGTACCTGTTCTGGGTCCGGGTGTTCCGGGTGTTCTGGGTCCGGGTGTTTCGGGTGCTAGCACCGGGTGTTCCGGGTCCGGGTGTTCCGGAGCTCCGGGTGTTCGGGGTGTTCCGGGTGTCTTGTTCTGGGTGCTCCGGGTGCTCCAGGTGTTCTGGGTGTTCTGGGTGTTCCAAATGTTCTGGGTGCTCCGGGTGCTCTGGTGTCTGGGGGGCATGATTGTGGGGCGTCATCGTTTCTGAGTTTCCAGATTTTGTGTCTTCTAGTGGTGGCATTTTCGGAGGTCTCCAGGGAGTCATCTGAGGAGTCCACGGCTGACTCTGGAGGACTCCCGAGGCTCCAGAAGGGCCCAAGCCGTCGAAACACCTCATCTCATCCTCCATCACCCTGTAGGCTGATTCGGCGGAGGCCTCGCGGGGCCTTTGCAAGCCCTCTTTCCCACGCCTGGAGGGTGAACCTTTTCAAGTTCCCTCTCCAGATCAAACGCAATCGGGAAAGTGAACCTTTGCAAGCTCCCTTTACCGCTGCTAGAGAGAGAACCTTTTCAAGTTCCCTCTCCAGACCCAGTAGAAGGGGGAAAGTGAACCTTTTCAAGTTCCTTTTCCCACGCCTGGAGAGTGAACCCCTTCAAGTTCCCTTTTCCAGGCCCAATGCAAAGGGGAAAGTGAACCTTTTCAAGCTGCTTTTCCCAAGCCTGGAGAGTGAACCTTTTCAAGTTCCCTCTCCAGTTCAGACGCAAGCGGGAAAGTGAACCTTTGCAAGCTCCCTTTCCCGTGACTGAAAAGTGAACCCTTTCGAGTTC
>CAUYUJ010017560.1:170395-185395 GCA_963575745.1 Prorocentrum cordatum
CGAGAGCGGCGCCGCGGAGAAGAAAAGAACGAGCGCCGCCACCGCCCGCGCGGCGGCGCAGGCGGGAGCGCGCCTCGGCCGCGGGGCGGGGGGGGAGGGCGGGAGCCGCTGGCAGGGACGAGGCGCGGAAGGGAAGGGAAGGGGGAACGAGGAAGGGAGGGAGGGAAAGACAGTGGTGGAGGAGGAGGAGGAGGAGGAGGAAGAGAAGGAGGAGGAGGAGGAGGAGGAAATGAGGAAATGAGGAGGAGTAGGAGGAGGAGGAGGAGGAGGAGGAGGAGGGAGGGAGGGGGAGGAGGAGGGCCGCGGAGGCGGAAGAAAAGGCTCGGGCCGCGCCGGGTGCCCGCGGGCCCCCCGCCCTCGGCCGTGGCCGCGCGCCGTGTCATCGGCGCGCCACAGCCTGCGGGGAGGCTAACCAGCCCGCCTCCCCGCGCCACTGCTCGGGGGGGAGGGGGAGGCTCCCCAGCCCGTCTCCCACGTCCCCCCACCTGCGACTGCGGGGAGGCTGACCAGCCCGCCTCCCCGCGCCACTGCTTGGGGAGGGGAGGCCACCCAGCACACACACACACACACACACACACACACACACACACACACACACACACACACACACACACACACACACACACACACACACACACACACACACACACACACACACGCACGCACGCACGCACGCACGCACGCACGCACGCACGCACGCACGCACGCACGCACGCACGCACGCACACGCACGCACGCACGCACGCACGCACGCACGCACGCACGCACGCACGCACACCTCCTCCCTCCCTATCCCCTGCCTTCATCTCCCCTCCCCTCCGCTCTTCCTTTTCCCACTCACTCCCACTCCCACTCCCGCTCCGCCCTCCCCACCCGCCCCCCGCCCCCTACCCCCCCCCCCCCTCCCGTCGGAGCCCGGCCCTGCTAGGCGCGCGGCATGCGGATGTGCAGCACCGCGGCGCACAGATGGCTTTCGGTCGTGGGTTTCCGCGCCGCCTGGATCTAGGCTGTGCCACTCGTCGTCGGCGGGGGCAGGCACGAAGACGCAGCAAGGTGGGGAGGGGAGGGGGGGGGGGGAACGGACGGGAGGGGAGGGGGAGACGGGAGGAGGGGATTTTTGGATTGCGCTGTGATTCGCCGAGGAGACGGTCAGCTTGGTGCGGCGCTCACTAGATGCTGGCAGAAACACGCGGCATCTAGCAGCACGGGCGCCAAAATTTGGTGACCCCCCCACGCCCCCGTCGCCTAACCCGTGCCACCCCCAAATCGTCGGAAGGCGCTCATGGCGCATTTCAACGCAACAGGAGTAAGGAAAAGGCAAGAGGAGCTGATCCAAGAGGGGGGCAGGTGAGATAACCTGCAAAAGGCCGAAAGGGCAGCTAAGTGGGCGCGGCGCGTGCGAGGCAGGGGCCAGCGGGAGTGCACGATTGTCGCACGCTCGACCTGTGCCCCATGCCTACCTCGTCCGATGCGCGGGCAGGGCCTGCGCGCGTGTCAGACCGCCCCGAAGGAGATTCGCCGTGCCTGGCGCGGCGCCCGAAACCTCTCGACTTGGGGCGGCAGCTAGAGATCGAACGAAAAGAGAAGCACCAAGAGGCAAGAGAGGCCGACGAAAAGGCAGCTGAGTGGGGCGCGGATGCGAGGCAGGGGCCAGCGGGAGTGCACGATTTCTTGCACGCTCTGCGACCAGTGCCTGCTCCAACGCCACAGTAGAAACTCCGCCCCCGCCCGCGTGCCAATCCCACCCCAGGTCCCGACCACGGGAAGCTGAAGGCTTGGCAGGGCAGTGGGGAAGTTGATATGGCCCGGCGAGCCCGATGCGCGGGCGCGGGCAGACGCCCGTGCCTGCCCGCCCCGAGAGAGGTTCGCCGCGCAAGGCACGGCGCCCGAAACCTCTCGAACTAGGGCGGCAGCTGGAGACAGGACGGAGAGAGAAGCGCCGAGATCGAAATCGAGGCAAAGAAGGCAGCAACAGCATGGTCCTGAGTCATTGTGCCGTTGGCCCCCAGGCGTTGCACGCCGCCAGAGAGCGGGCAGACAGAGAAAGGTGGCAGGAAGAGGCGGCACATAAGACAACGGCGACGCGCGATTCTGCACCTCCACTTATCCGCACACAACTGAACAACGACCCCCAACGTATCATGACATATGACAGGCAGCAACTTATCCAAACAAGCCTCCGCCAAAATTAGGATCCAGGGTCCAAGGGGCTACTTCGCGCAAGCGAGCCTGTCTCTCTTCCTGGAGTTTAGCAGCTCTTCTGTTGCGTGCCTGCGCACGGTTCTGCGCGACGCGCTCCAAGACTTCAGGCGCTAGCGGCGCAGGGGCGGGCGGGGGGGGGTCCGTTTCCCTCTGCGAGTCACCGAGAAAAGCACGCGCCTCTACATGCTCCTGCTCCTCATCAGCTCCAGGCGGGCCTGTAGGTCTAACCTCCGCCATGTCATCGCGAACCTGCGAGGCGGCAGAGGTAGCCTGATCTGCTGTCGGAAAGACACGTAGCGGTCGAAAGCGACCCAGCTCGGGGCCGTGTCGGACACGGCGTGCGCGCCGAGAAACAAAGTCAGGAGCCGGTCCTTCGTCTGTGCCAGAATAGGGATCTCAGGAGACAAGGAGGCGTAGCAATCCGTCGCGTACTCTACCCGCCCCATGTCGTCCGGAACAATGGGCCCAATGCTGCCCCCATCCCCTTCCCACGCGGCACGCGCTGCATCGGTGGCGGCAGCAGCGATGCACTTGCACAGGCCGGCGGGATGCGTCTTCCTTTTGGCTGTGCGCCACTCCCTCCTATCCCTTTCATACCCAAGCAGCGCGTCGTGTCCGCCCCTACCGTGCGAACATCTGCCGCTCCCAGGGGTCGCCAGCAAAGCGGCGCGCAACGGTCCTAATGTGGGCCCTTGACGTCTGACCGTGTCCACACTGATCAAACTCGGTCGTCGAGACTGCTGGGGACGACTGGAGAGCACGCATCGGATGGCAGGTCAACGAGCTGACGGCCTGGGGCCTCCATTCACACGGCTGGGGGTGCCCAAGCCAACATGACGCCCCAGCCTGCAAATGTGCAGCGAAGAGCTCCAGCATTGCAAGGCAAAGCGCACTGCCCACCCATAGCTGTTCCATCTGACGCTCAGCATCTGCCGTTTTGCCCCAAAATTGGCCATGAGTGCGCAGTGGCGGGGGGCCTTGGCCTTCTGCCCATCGAGAGGCAGACCAGGTCTTACGCGGCGGCCCGCCACCCGACACCACCACCCGCCGTGCAAGGATACGAGAGCTTTATTCTGCAAGTGTGTCCCGAATCATGAAATCCCCGCCCACTGCATGTATGGCTATATCCACAGACAGAACATATATCGCATAGTCTGAGCTGCAGTGCTCCCATTCAACCTGTGCCTGCACATCCCCCGCCCTCCTCCGTCCACAAATCAAATTCACGACAAAGTATTCAGCTCGTCTGACGGCTCTCGGCATGGGCTCGGCTGCAATGCCAGTGCATCGTTCTGTCAGGAAAAAACGACTGGGGCATCTCTCAGCGGTGCCCTGAACACGGTTGGCTGGGGGCGGCGGCACAGCAGCGGCATTCGCAGGAGCTTGCAGGCAGGCAGCAAGCCCAGCTGGGAGAGCGGGGTCGGCGGCCAGAATCTCCTAGCGTGCAGTGCCATGGTCCATCGTATCCATCGCTGGATACGCATGCTCTGTGATGGGGCCAGCCGCACGAACTGTTGGCACAACAACATGACGGCGAGACAACGGCGCACCTGGGATCCTGCCTGTCATGGGGGCTGAGAAATCGGGATGCGTAATATAAAAACACGGCGCAGCTCCTGAGGTAGTGACACCTGGTGCTGCGACTGCCGTGGTAGGATCACTGATCAATATGAATAAACACCGTGGGGAATCATGTGCTAGGTGGTCAACTAGGTGTGCCCGGGCATGAAATACATTTAGGCATGCATGACATTGTCCGCCTGGTGACGCCTATGCACGTGCCAGAGCTGCGTTCTGCCGGTGGCCACGCGCCACATGCGCACGCAATGCTCCATGCTTTCGGAAAGCACGCGCACGCCATGGACACTTGACACTGTGATCGTCTGTGTCGTCTCCTGCGCATGTAGGTGGGTCTACAAAAAGTCCGTTAACATCCGTCCACGCACGTTCTGGCACTCCCAGGGGGCGGACTTCCTGAACAAAAAAAATTGGCCTCCACTGTGGCCACCTCAACATCTCGAGCATGAGATTGCGCTGTAGCGTGTGACGCCATCTTGGTAATGCGTTTCCAAGCTGTTTGATTTCGCATGATGAGGGACTCCCATTCACTGAAATCCTCAACCGGTGGCGGGAGGGAAGCACAAGCTACAGCAGCAGCATGTAAACGCGAACAATCATCCGTGACCATTCCCAATCATGACCTGGCGCGGCAACCGTTCTGAGTAGTGTCGTGCCACTCGGCCCGTAGTACGGCTCATCCAAGTATGGTCTCTGTGTGCAATAGTGGACCCAACAGTCGCAAACGTGCAGCTCTTCTTAGAACGTCGGGCGGGAGTCTTCTGAGTCTGGCCAACCCTTGACCAGCACTCATGCACGATTCGGCTTCCACACAGCGAACCTTCGCCGCAGCTCGGTAGACTTTCATGACTTCAGCGTCGGCCATTCTGGCCTCCGCCGTTGTTAGCATCGCCCAGGCGCCCGAGTTGTAGAGACGCCCCGATAACACCAGACTGTGAGCGAACATCATACATGTCGGATCAGCAAGAGCCTTGGTGGAGAAAACCCTAGTGCGCAACGCCCGTAGAGTAGCTGTGGTACTGCTGGCTCGATGTCGGACCTCGGGCCCCATGTTACCTTGGGAATCAATAGCTGATCCGATATGTACATAGTGCTTGACAATCGGTGCCCGTGCAGTCTCAAGTAGCTGTGTCTGCGCAACCACATGCCCACCACGCTCGTGCCGCGCGTGCTGCTTCGCCTTCTTCGCTCCTTTTCCTCGGTATGCCAAAAGGGCGGCCGTTTTTGCAACGCCGAGGTTGAGTAGGTGGCCTCTGCTAACAAGCATATCGGCAACCACGGTAAGCGCACGGCACATGTCAGGATACAGGTCGGAAGCAGGGACAATCACAATGATAGCGCCGTCATCCGCATAGGTAACGTCCAACAGCGGCACGGCGGCAGCGGTGTCGGCATCCGTTAATATACTCTGCGCGCTATTGCGCTCGCCTGTAGGCAAATGCAGGGCTAGCCCGTCAGCGTACAATTGAGCTCGCACAGCGTGCATGCATTCAACCATAAACATCTCGTACAATCTATATATATGTGTATATATATATCCATGTATATATATACACATATATATATATATATATATATATATATAGATATATAGATATCAGCGAGAGGTTGCCGAAAGAAAACCGCACGTTGTGGCGAGGGAATCTGGTCGGAACCCTCGCACAGGAACCAGGGGGTATGGTAGCATTGTGTAATCCGAGCTGCTGTGTGCGCATGTAGTGTACCGTTCACCACTTGCCGTTCAACAGTAGGTGTCAGCTCGCGCATGCGCCTTTCGAGCTCATGCATGGTACTCGCCGGTAGTCCTGCTGCCCTGACAATGCACGCAACGGTGCCATCGTCGAGCGTCGATCGAAGTAGTAATTCCCGCAAGGTACGGTAAAATGCCTGCACCACATCCAGGGATAGCGCGCCAAAAGACAGAGCACGGGTAGCCGCAACAGCTTGCGCAAGACGAATCGTGACAGACGCATGGCCAGTTCCTCGACCTGGTATTCCCAGAAACTGAGTACCCACTCCTGTGGCAAGCAGTGCTGGCATCAACCGAGTCCAATTAGGGTGACAGCGGTCTTGGGTTGCAACGGGTAGCACAGGGCAGCGAGCTCAGTAGCGAAAGCGTACACCGGAGCTCCCGTGAAACCGTCGCAGCCAGGGGCAGCGCGCTTGGTCTGGCGGCAGCCAGGCTGAAACTCAGACAGGGTCCGCAGTGTATCACAAGGCACCGAATCGGAGGACATCCGATCGTACGGCACCCGCGTGGAGTGACCCGCAAGCCTAGTCACGCCTGCAAGCTCGAAGGTAGCTGCCAACTCTAGCGTGCCAAAGTGCTGCTGCCAACGACGGGCTGCCTGATGCTGCGAAGTTACCGGCTGAGCATGCATATCCTTGAGTATGGGCAGCCCTTTAAGCATGCGCTTGCGGCGGGACCCTGCACCGACGCGGCATAAGGCCGCGAAAGCCTCCGCTGCCTGTCCCCGGGACCATGCATCCTGAATGCCGGTCGCAATGTCGTCGCAGTGCTTGGCAGCGTCCAGCGTGGTAGATTTGTCGACCACAAACGCCGTACCAGGCGTGAATACGCATGAAAGCCCACAAGAGACTCTGCCACCTCCAGAAGTTGGATATAATGCCTTGTAATTAATACATGGCACGCGGAATACCTACCAGGGGGCAGTCATTGGGCTGCAGGTGTCCTACGTGGCCCCCATGTACTGGTACACGACACAGTCTCCACAAGGCCTCCATATGTACGAGATGGAGAGGTGGGGCGTATAACCTACTTGTTACATCCTGCAAGGGTTGCGCAAACTCCGCTGCAGCCTCGAAAACCGGCGACCCGACATGTGCAACCGCATCGCGTGCATCAATGAGCAACGCACGAGAGTGACCCACTCGCACTGACCACCTCCACCTGCATTGTCGGCAATCCTACCACTCCTCCACTTCCTTCCCATCTGTGGCCCGCGCACAAGAGGCAGCAGCAAGCAATGGTAAGTTGAGTCGTCTTCGCAACGTACGTAGGTCCAGAAGAGCGACGATCCATGAGCGTCAGCGAGCGAACAAAGAGCCATGACGGACGCGGCAAACGCCCCGTGGGTGACTTCAGTACGGGGAAGCACTCGGCCACCACCCTAAGTAGCTCGTCGTTCACATGTTGCACGCGATCATCAGGGTGCGACTGGCAGGCCGGCTGGGGGATATTTCTGACCATGGAAGCAAACTTTGCCGCGCGCTCAACGTCCGGGATTTCTTTGATCGTGGGGGATTTGGGGCCAAGAGGAAGTAGCCCGCACAAGGCCCGTACTGCTGACTTGCACGTCGGCCATAACAACGAAATGATCATCAGATCGCATAGATAGATCCACTGTCGGATCAACCCCTTGTCGATTGATCGAATTGAGAGAGGCTTGAGGCACTGTCTCGTAATCAATGCGGCGTCTGGGGTCCTAGGGGGCCGCGCCAGGCGGCATCCACGCGCCGTGTATGCCGTGGAAAGGTTCCGAAAAAAGTAGACGCCGCACTCTGTCCAGTAGCTCGTAGGAAATCGTGAAACAAGTGTCCCGTATCGTTTTCCTGCTCGGCGCCCACGTGGCCCGCGCGGCTGGACTGAACCATCCCGAAAGTGGCGTTTGCGCCCAGTAGACAAAGCAGCGGGGCCTGACTAGTCCGCGCGAGTACAATATCGCGCATACGTGTCCACCACTGCGCTACCACGTCGAGACCTCCCGTTGCACGTGAACGCGGCGCGCGTGCAACAAGAACATCGATGCGTAGCGAGGGGGCCCGCCCAGCTTCAAGCAAATGCCGTGAATCATGTAAGATTACCCGAGAATGTCGTCCGTTTAGCGCGCAGCCAGGAAGGTGCTCCAATTCTGTGTTCACCCACAACCAACCTGCAGCAACCATTTGCTTCGGCTGCTGACGTCATCACGAGATGTGGATCAACTGCGCGCCAAGTGTTGTACCTCAGTCGTGTTTCAAGGGTGCCTGCGAATAGATATTGGCAACGTGCAAACTGATGCGCAAGGGCCAGCATGCGGCCGGGGGTATCAATGCCAGCTGCATCCCGGCACGTGCATCGTATACGTATTCCTTGAGAGCGTGTAGGTCGTCTTCGCGGTCGCAATGTAAGCACGCTAGCGACTGCGAGCCTGCGTTTACAGACAGACGATGGCGTGGTATCCCGTGGACTGTCCGGGTCTGAATGCTGGCTATTCCGGACTGTCGATCCAGCAGCGGGCGACAAGAAAGCTCGCAGAGAGGACACCTCCGCAGGAGCAATCTTGTCGAGGCGGGCTGGGGTCAGCTCTGGGAACTCCCTCGCGCCGCGGTGGGCGTCGGCTGTCAACCATAACCATGGACCCCTGTCCATCTGAGAGAATAGTATAGACCAAGGCGCCCGGTCTTCTGGGCGATCCGATATATCCTTGATCGACACTAGGCGAGCAAGTGCATCTACAAGTTCGTTCAGTGGATACGAAGCGTGACCTGGAACATGCAACCACGCTATCACAGTGCGTACGCGCGCGAGCTTTACGAGTGAGTCTAGCAGGAGGGGCAACGCACCGCAAGATCTGTACATCGCACCTCCTGCAGCAGGTTCTACCGGCATCATATTATCCGAACGAACAATAATGCGCCTCGAGCGATATGTCGAAGGTGCCTGAAGGGGCCAACACACCAAAGAGCAGCATGAAACTCGGCGGGGCTCGACGGGCCCACGTGGTCCGCTTTAAGTGATGAGGCGGACCCGGCCATGTAACCACCCATCCGACGTTTGCCGCCCTGCGCCACACCACGCACAGCAAACGCCCATGCTGGTGGCCCCTGCATGTCCGCGCTGTCTGACCCTCCCGATCCGTCTGTGTACCCTACAAAAAGATCGATGTCATCGTCGCGAACATCATTAGAGCAGGCGTGCTGTGCCAGGAACTCAACGGCACTAGAATGGAAACGATGGCGAAAGAGGAATGGCACAGGATGTTGCGTGGATGGCGGCGCCGCGAAAATGGGGGAGGGCACTGCGTCTTGCCATCGGGCCGCGAGCAATGCTGCTAAGTTGCCGCAGTCGGGAACTCGACTGACGGGTGGCACGCCCGAAAAAAGTGACGGGCTGAGTGCCCCGGCAGAGCCGCGGCGCTCGGGGCCCACCTGGGCTGATGCCCCTTCTGCGACGGGCTCGCCTGCGTCGCGTCGATGTCGCCCTCAGACCTCTGGCCAGCGCGAACCTCCTCCGCGTTCGCGCGGCGCGGGCTGCGTTCACGGCTTCCGCCACCTGCTGGCTCATCTCTACCCGCTGGTTCGGGGCGCTCCTCGCCCAGCGCCGCGCGTGGAAGCGCGCCTCCTGGAATCGTCACAGAACTCGACGCTGCGATGACTGTCTCCAGGGTGGGCTGCCCAACGGCCGCCAAGCCCTGGGCCTGCAGGGCTGCCTTCTCGTCCGCCGCCGCCTCCGCACGAGCCTCGGCAGCAGCGCGATCACGCGCCTGGAGAGCCGCCGTGCGCTCATCCGACGCAGCCTGACCGGCGTCTGCCGTGGCGTTCTCATCCTTGTCTGCATCCGCTGCGTCAATAGCTGCCTGCGCCTGGAGCTGAGCTGCCGTCATCGCAGGACATGCTGCGGCAGGGGGCCGTGTAGCAGCAGCCTGTGGCACTGCGGCGACGTGCCGCGTAGGCTGCGCAGCCGGGGCAGGATTGGCTTCGGCACCTGGCCGTGTGGCTGGAGTCGTCGTAGCAGTAGTCGCCGCCATGCTCGCTGCCGCCGTGATCTGCGTCAGCGCCGACTGCAGTCCGCCCAGGGCCGTGGCCAGCCCCGCCATCTGCTGCGCCGCGCTCACCTGGCCCTGCTGGAGCTCGGCGATGGCTGCGACCGATGCGCCTGACATCTGGGTGGGCGCCGTCGCCGCGGGCGTGGCGGGCGCCGCGCCCTCCGCCACGGGCGTTGCGGTGCCCTGCATCTCGACGTCATTGGCAGCGGCTGGCAACGGGAAGAGGGTCTCGAGCTGCTGCAGCAAGACCTGTGCACGAGTCAGTTCGTTAGCGCGGTGCTGCTGGACCAGCTGGCGAGCCTCGTGCTCAATCATGGCCTCGTGCGCCGCCTTCTCTGCGCGATCTGAGCGGCGTTGGGCACGCTCGACAAACGCCCGCTGCTCCGCTGGGCGCACCTCCGGGGCCCTGGCCACGATGATCATTGTCATCAGGACTGAGTATTGCTGCTCCTGCGCCTCGAGGATGCTGGTCGGCAGGCCGAGCTCGCGGGACGCGCGAAGCATCTTTGCCGACGCCACCGCCTTGCGGCGGAGATTGCGCCTGTGGTTGACCAAAGCGGCAGGGTCCGTCTGTGGCTGCACCCAGGCTGGGTGTGCATGCGCCTGCTCTGGCATTGCAGGGAGCACACCGAGGGCCTCCTGTGGTCCTGCTAGACGATCCGCCGTCTCCTCGGTCGACTCAGGCTCACTCTCGTCTAACGTGACGTCGGTGGCGGGAGAGCGCCGGCGGGATGACTGGCGACGGGAGGGCACCTCTGGGGCTGGTTCCTCCGCAGGCTCGCCATCTCGCTGCTGGGGGTGGGCCGGCGGCGGAGGACGGCTCGGGCTGCGCGGCCGACTGGGGCGAGCGCTGCTGTGCACTGGCCTTGAAGCACGCCGCCGCCGCCGCTGGTCACGTCCAGTTCCTCCGTGCTGATCTCTCCCGCTGCCCGCTGCTGCGTGCTGCTTCTGCTGCTGCTGCGGTCCGCTGCCAGGCTGCTGCTGCTGCCGGTGCTGCGGCTGATCTCGGAACACGCTGAACGCCGCTGGACTATGCTGTGGAAGCGGGCAGCAGGTCCTGCACATCAGGTCGCTGGCGGCATTTGCATGCCCGCATGCTGGACACCACCACGGCGGGGTGGCGGGGACGGTGGGGACTGCTGACCACCCTTCCCTCCGCCGCCTTTGCCTCTGGCCTGCCACGCCATGGCGCTTTGGTGAGTCGCGAGATACTTCGCGGCGCTGACCAGCCGCAGCACCAGACGTGCCTGTGCACGCTGTTGTCGAGCCCGTCTGTGCCACGCTGGCTCGCTGCCCTGCTGTCGCGGCGTGGCCCGCACGCCCTGGGCGCGCACGGCGGCGCGGCGGGGCCCACGCGCCCGAGGCGCGCACGGCGCTGCAGCGGCGGCGCGGCGGGGCCCGCGCGCCCGTGGCGGGGCCGCGGGCCGGCGCGCGTGGCTGCCCGCCCCGAGAGAGGTTTGCTGTACCTGGTACAACGCCCGAAACCTTTCGAACCGGGGCGGCAGCTGGGAGGAGGGGAGGGAGGGAGGGAGGGGGACGAGGACGGGGAGGAGGACAGGGGAGAGGGGGGGGGAGGAAGGGGGAGGAGAAGAGGAGGAGGAGGGAGGAGGAGGAGGAGGAGGAGGAGGAGGAGGAGGAGGAGGAGGAGGAGGAGGAGGAGGAGAGGAGGAGGAGGGGGAGGAGGAGGAGAGGAGAAGGAGGAAAGGGAGGAGGAGGAGGAGGAGGAGGATGAAGAGGAGGAGAACGGGGAGAAGGAGAGAGGGAGGAGGGAGAGGGAGGTGGAAGGGGCAGGAGAAGGAGAACGAGGAGGAAGGGGAGAGGACGGGGAGGAGAAAAGGCATGGGGCATGGGGGTGGAGGAAAGGAAGGGGGCAATATCCCCTTGCGCATTGCGCCCATGCGAACGCAGTGGATACCATCATCACCTTCTATTCGCTGTCCAGGTACAACATGTCCCTTTCTGGTTATCACGATCATAACCATAAGCATAATCATGCTCATCACCATCCTCCTCCTCATCATCAGCATCATTATTATCATCATCATCAGCATCATCATCATCATCATCATCGACGTCGTCGCCATCATCAGCATCATCAGCATCAGCATCAGCAACAGCATCAGCAACAGCAGCAGCGTCGTCATCATCATCATCACCATCACCATCACCATCACCATCACCATCACCATCATCATCATCATCATCATCATCATCATCATCATCATCATCATCATCATCATCATCATTATCACCAGTACCATAATGATCACCACGACCGCAATCATCCCCACCATCGTCACAATCATTAGCATCATCAGCACCATCATCGTCATCATCATCGTCATCATGATCATCATCGTCATCGTCATCGTCATCACCATCACAAGCATCATCATTATCATCACCATCATCACCATCAACATCCTGCTACACGCGACCGGTTACTTGCCACTCACTAGATCGAGACTTGCAACACATGTAATAGTTACTGCGCGATCCGTGGGGCTACTATGTTGCGCGGTCGCCTGTCACGGACACACATCGGCCTGTGGCGACAACTGCGACGGGCCCTTCTGCAACGTACAAGGCATACCCTCCGTTAGGCGGAGAACCCCGTGACCGAAACTCGTGCCCCTGTGCTTGAAGTGCGACGGGCTTCGAAGGGTGCCCGTGAGGAAGCGCCCCGTCGTGCGGCGCTTGAGGCTGAGAAGCCCAACTGCTCGAACATGTGACGCGCACCCTCCTCCAACTTGATTTGCTCGCAGATCAGGTTCCGTTCACGTCTGTCGTTTGGCCGCCACTCTGCGGGCGCGCGCATGCGCGGACTCCCGGAGCGGACGAAAGCGCTTGATCCCCCAACGTCGCAATCCACAGGGGGCGCTCGTTGCAGAGGGTTTGACGGCCCCTTGAGATGCCAGCTCGCACGTCCTAAGTCGCAAAGCGAAGCTGTCAGCCGCAGAGCGCGCCGCCAAAGACCCGCATGCTCACCATGTTAGCAACGGTTCTGTGCCCCCGTGTCACCCGGAGCTACGCTCCTGCTTCTCCTCCTCCTCCTCCTCCTCCTCCTCCTCCTCCTCCTCCTCCCTCTCCTCCTCCTCCTTCTCCTCCTCCTCCTCCTCCTCGCCGTCATCATCATCGTCGCCATCGTCAACATTGACATTATACATCCGCCGAGGCGTGTGCGACACCCTTGTCAGATGGACACGATTATGCATTTCCCTCTCCGGCATTTTCGATCCCACGGAACCTCTGTTCGCGCCCCCACGACGTCGTACATTGCCAGCCTCCTGAAGCATTGGTTTTTGGTATGTTTTTCAGGACCACCCACCCTGCGCCGGGACTCCCCCACCGCGCTCCTACCACGTCTGACATTGGCAGCCTCCGGAGGCCTCTAGGTATAGGTATTTGGAAATTGTTTGAAAGCCACCCACCGTGCAAAATCGTCGCCGGGGCCCCCCCACCGCGCCCCCACCACGTCTGACATTGACAGCCTCCTGAGGCCTCTGGGCATGGGTTTTTTGGTAGGTTTTTAAAAGCCACCCACCCTGCAATATCTGCGCCGGGACCCCCCCACCGCGCCCCCACCACGTCTAGCATCGCCAGCTTCCTGAGGACTCTGGGCATAGGTTTTGAATAGGTTCTCAAGCACCACCCACTTTGCAAAATCTTCGCCAGGACCGGTACACACTGGGATACGGGAAGCGTCCAGAAATCGGAGCCCATGCAGAGGCGATGTTCGCCAGCACGCGCGGCGTCCCTCGTGAGCCTGGTGCGCCGCGCCCTGGGTTAAATCGCAGGAGAGGGCCGAGAAGGGAGCCATTTCAGATCTCAGGAGGGCGCCGAAGGGGGGTTGGTAGGGAGAGAGGGGACAGGGAAGGGGAGCGAGGGGGAGATGAGAAGGAAGGTAGCGCAGAGGTCCACCCTTGCGCGTAGAGAGGGGTAGCGCAGAGGCCCCCGAAGGCCCCAGTTTCAATTGCACTTTGCGGCAAAATCTGGATCACGCCTGAACACCAAGCGATCACTCTACACTTTTGTAGACATGGGCGCCCTTGAACGTTTTTCCATTTCAGTCGTCGTCGCCGTCGCCACTCCCCCCTTTCCCTGGGCCTCCTCCTGAGGCGACCCAGCGCCAGACGGAAATCAAGCAACGTCGCAATTGATCCGAAGGAAGCCCCTTCGCTTTGATCCCTTCCCTGGCGGGGGATGGGGGGGGGGAGGATAGAGGAGGAGGAGGAAGGAGGATGAGGAGGAGGAGGAGGAGGAGGAGGGTAGGAGGAGGAGGAGGAGGCGGAGAGGAGAGGAGGATGGAGGAGGGGGGGGGGGGAGTCCTGGGCGGGGTCCCGGTGGGGAGCCCTCGGGTCGTGACCTCCCCCCAGAGGCCCCCCCCGTGGACAAGGAGGACTCCTCGTCCCGTTACGGGCACGGGGGAACTCAGGACCCCTCTGGTAAGGGGACCCAAAAAATTGAACCCCATTCGACTTCGACCCATTCGCCCCCCCTCCCCCCCCCAATTTCAAAGTTGGCTTCGGCCTCCCGGAGGCCCTGGGGGTTCCATCCTTTTTGTACTCTCACGCCTGTGCTGCCGAATGCTTGAGGCCAACTTTGACATGGGGGGGGGGGAGCGCGGTGTCAAGGGTTCCACTTTTTCTTCCATCCATGGTCCCCACGTCTCCCCCCTCTGAGCCAAAAAACACAATCCCCCCCTCCTACGGACCCCCCCTGGAGGCACCCTTTTCACTCTTGTCTGCTGCTGCGTGGTGGTGCTGCGCGTTTTCCTACGTGCCTGTAACAGGTTTCAGACCTGCTCCGAGGCAGCTTCAAGTGGCCACGGAGCTCCCAAGAAGTCCCCCAAGAGGCCCCCCCACAGAACTCAATATGTTCCAAAGCGAGCCCCAAGAAGGGCTCCAGAGCGTCAGCGTCGTCGTCGCCACTGCCGCCGCCGCCGCCGTCGTCGTCGTCGTCCCAGTTCAGGGTCGGCGGCACCGACCGCAAGGCCTTCCCAATATCCTACTCTTCTTCCTCCTCCTCCTCCTCCTCCTCCCCTGCCTCCTCCTTCCTCCTCTCCTCCTCCTCCTCCTCTCCTCTCCCCTCCTCCTGCCTCCTCCTCCGCCTCCTCCCTGCCTCCTCCTCCCCTCCTCCTCACTCCTCCTGCCTTTCTCTCCTCCTCCCCTCCCTCCTCCTCCTCCTCCTCCTCCTCCTCCTCCTCCTCCTCCTCCTCCTGCCTCGGCCCCCTCCAGCGCGCGCTCTCCTCCTGCTCGGCGCGCCGCCGCGCCGCCGCGCCTCTCCACGGCCGGTGCCCGCGCACCGTCGCCCCGCCCTTCGCCCGCCGCCCGCCCACCTGCGGGGGCCCCTGGCGCCCAGAGCGGCGCCCGGAGGAGCGCCCCACGAGGGCCCCCAGGAGGCCCTCAGGAGGCCCCCGCCTGCGAGACGCCCGCAGGACCGTCGCCCCGCC
>CAUYUJ010017560.1:190395-225395 GCA_963575745.1 Prorocentrum cordatum
AGCAGGAGCAGGAGGATCAGGAGGCGCCAGCGCGCCCACGCCTCCGCCGCGCGGGCGCGCGCCTCAGCGCGCCGCGTCGTCTCGGGCGGCGGGCGCTTGGTGGGCGCTGGGCGACTCCGCGAGCTGGCGTGCGGGAGCGGGGGAGGGCGTCGCGGAGGGCCAGCGCGGAGAGGTCGCGGACGACGGGGGGGGGAAGGGACGGGAAGGGGATGGGAAGGGGATGGGAAGAGGCAGGCGAGAGGGGGGGCGGCGTCGCGGAGGCGCTGCGGGGAGAGGTCTCGGACGAGGAGGGGGGGGGGGAAGGGCAGGGAAGGGAGCGGGCGAGAGGGGGGGACGGCGTCGGGGAGGCTCCGTGCGGAGAGATCGCAGTCGATGGGGGGGAGGGAAATGGGAGGGCTAGGGAGATGAGGAGAAGGGGGGGGGGGATCGGGAGGGGCATCCGCAGCAGGAGGAGCAATATGATGAGGATCAGGACCTGGATGGAGCGGAACGGATGTGTGGACGAGAAGGGGAGAACGAGCTGGAAGAGGCCGGTATGTGGAAGAGGCGGAGAAGGCGGAGCAACATAAGGAGGGTGAAGAGCAGCGGGAGCAGGAACAAGAGCAGGGTGAGAATAAGGCGAAGGATGAGGAAAACGAAGAGGACAGAAAAGAGATGGGATGGTGATGAGAGGAAGATGCAGAAGGAGGCGTAGCAGGCGAAGGAACTGGGAGAAACATGGACGACCACCGCGACGACATCGACAAACACGAGGACGAATGACAAGGACGAGTGGCAGCTAGATGTGGGCGTGTTGGGCGAGGAGGGGAATGCTGAGGATGAGGATGAACAGCATCAGAAACAAGGAGGGGGGTGATAAGGATCAGGATGAACATAAGCAGGACCACGATGACGAGGAACAGAAGCCGAAGTAAAAACAGTACATACAGGACCAGGCAGGATGAGTATGAGGAGGACGAGTAGGAGGTTCAGGAGAAGGACGGCGACGAAGGAAAGGAATATGAAGAGGAGCAGCAGCACCAACGTCCTCGTGATGGCGAGACTCGGATCAGGGATCAGGTGCACGGGGCGCAGGAGAACAAGTGGGACGACCAGCAAGACGACGACGAGGATGCGGAGGACGAGACCGGGGCGCAGCATCCGAAGCGACAGCGGGAGCAGCGAACACCTCAGCGACACCACAGAGGAGCAGTGGGGGGGGGGGGGGGGGGGGGGCGGGGGCTGCCCCGCCCCCCCCTCCCTGCCTCCCCCCTGACCTGACTCCTTCTCTCCCCCGCCCCCCGCCCCCCGCCCTGCGCTTCTCGCCGCCGCGCCGCCGCGAACGCCTGGCCGGAGCCACGCGCGAGGCGCGGGAGGCCCGACGCTGCCCCCCACGCGCGGGGGCGCGAGAGGGCAGAGGAGGGGGCAGCAACGCAGGCCCAGAGGCTGACACCAACACCAAGATCGGCGGTGTGCCTCCACCGAGGGGAGAAGATCCCGATCTCGGCGATGGTGGTAATAGTCTGGCCTCCGAGTTCCAAGGTGACCGCAAACATTGCCACCAGCACCGAAATCTAGGACCACCTCCCCTCGGTGGAGGCAACCCCCCCGCGTTGGTGTTGGTGCCCGTTCCCAGGCCTCCAACAGACGGGGGGGGCGCCGACCGCTCCACACCAAGGCAAACCGGCGGGGCAGCGGCGTCGAGCCACCTCGCGCGTGGAGCCTTGCGGCGGAACGAGCCCAACCACCTCGCGCGCGGCATCTCGGAGCTCAGGGCTGCGCTCCGCAGAAACGGTGCGGCCAGGAGCGTCGCCACAAGTCTCGACTGTTGGGCAGCAAGCACCGGAGGACGCCGGCCAGGGAACGAGAGCCCCTGGAGGGTGCCCTTGCCGAACGCAGGCTCCGAGCCTGGCGACCATGCGGCAGATGGGGGACTCTTTGCAGCGGCACGCCGAGACGCTGGCCATTGGCCCGGGCCAGGGCTGCCGCCGGGCAGCCACCGAAATTTCTGTCCTCCGCGCCGCGCGCGCCCGCGGCACTCACGGCCGACGAGGTAAGTGGCGCCGCAGGTGCGCCAGGCGAAGGACACTGAGGATTGACCGATTGAGTCCACGGTACAGGGGGGGCACCGACCAGAAGTAGAGAGGCCAAGAAGCACGTCCTGAACACCTCCTCCTCCCAAACACGACCTGCGCGCATGCGCGGGCCTTCAGCCATCCCCTCCTTCCGCCTCCACCCCCCTTTTGAGATTCCTCCCTCGGTGTCCTCCTTCTCGTCCTCATCCGCCTTCTCCCCATCCTCGTCGTCGTCGTCGTCATTTTGCTCCTCCTCCTTTTCTTGTTCCTGTGCCTGCTCCTGTGCCTCCTCCTCCTCCTCCTCCTTCTCCTTCTCCTCCTCCTCCTCGTCCTCCTCGTCCTCCTCGTCCTCCTCCTCCTCCTCCTCCTCCTCCTCCTCCTCCTCCTCCTCCTCCTCTTCCTCCTCTTCCTCCTCCTCCTCCTCTTCCTCCTCCTCCTCCTGGTCCACAAACTCCAGCTGCGCCAGCGACCTCCCGCACCCACCCCCGTTGACAAGCCCCCCCCACACGCCGCCCAACCTGGCGGTGCCAGACTGAACCGACGCGCGGGGCGCCAGGGATGCAAGCACCCCAGGAGCGGGAGGGAGGGGCAAAAGCGAATGCGCCTGCCAAGACGGCGCATCGCAACGACCCCCGCGAGACTGCGTCGGCAAGACGCAAGCTCCAACGCCTGCAACGCGCGCGACCCCGAGGCGCGCGGCGATCCGCCCCGACGGGATCCCCGCGGCGCGCCTGCGCACAGCACGTACAGCGATGCAAGAAGACGAGCAAACGGTGAACGCGCGCGCGCGCCACGCTCGCGCGAGCCCTTCTCGCGGGGCCGCGCGCCGCCAAGCGCCGGCAGAGCGCCTGGCGCGCGCGAGCCCTTTTCGAGGCGCCGCGCGCCGCGAGGCGCAGGACAGCGGGAGGCAGCCAGCGCGCGCGGCTCGCCCGCCAACGCGCGGGCCAGGCGCAGGCGCAGAATTTGCGCCCGCGCACAACGCACCTTAAGCGTGTGCGCACGCAATCGATGGCGCTGTGCGCCCGCTATAAATTCCATCTGCGCCAGCGGCCTCCCGCACCCGTAGGCGCCTGCACCCCCGTTGACAAGGGGGGCGCCCACCCCCGCGCCGCCCAGCTTGGCGGTGCTAGACTGATGCGACGCGCGGGGCGCCAGGGATGCAATCACCCCTAGCCGATGCACGCTCGCGCGCCGCGCGCGGCGGCGCCGCCGCCTCCCGCGCGGCGCCGCCGCGCGGGCCCCTCGCGAGAACGGGTAGCGCGCGCGGCGGAGCCGTGATGGCGTCACGCCAACGACGGCCAAGAACACGCGAGGGCAGCGCGCGACGCCTGGGCCGTCAGTGCCTAGTCCAGGTCGTCCGCAGACTCGGCCCGGTGTGCCTCGACTACGGCGCCGAGCTCTAATTGCGCCATGTCGGGATGCGACCTGAAGGCGGGCGAGGACCATTCGCCCGCTTGAAGGAACTCGCGAAGAACACCTCCCCTCTGCTAAATGTCCTTTGCGTGGCCGCGCCGCAAGTCATGGGCGCGATAAAACGCCGCGTCTTTGACGCCGAGCTGACCGAGGCATAGGCGTAGCGCGTTCAGAGAGCTCGCCGCGCGAATGCCCTCGATCGGCCAGGTGCCCACGGGCAGATCCGCGAACCAGGCGCCAAGCAAGTGAGTGAACTGGGCGCCTAGTGGCGCAGCGAGCGCGCCAGCGCGCCCCTTGAAGCGCTGAGCCGAATGCATTGTTCTTGCGACGCGCCAATTTGAGCTGTTGAAGGCCCGGGGGGGGGGGGGGGGGCGCAAGAGAAAAACGCGCGTGACAACAAAGAGCTGCGCGAAGACGGTGGACTCGTGCCGCCCTTTTGCAAACTTCGGCAGCGCGCGCACTGCGTCTTCCCGAGTGGAGATTGCCACCCTGGGCAGGTGCGAATCGCGCCGTTGGCGCGGCGAAGCGGCGCGCCACGGAATGCGTCTACAGGGAGACCGCAAATCTGACAAGTCAGCTCGGCGCGCGCGAAATAATGGGAAAACGCCTGGGCGGGGCGAAAAATCAGCGACCGCGCCGGCAGCCCGTCTGCAAACAGCGGCGGCTCGCGACCGCGCAATGCCAACGCCACCCGCGCGAACGCAAACCACGCCGCTACGCCGTTCTCAAAAGAAGCGATGGAGCGCGGGCGTGCGCCGAAGAAGCCTTTAACAGCCGCTCGGCCACGCTCGCAGGGCCGTCTTGGTCATCGAGCCGCCGGCGGAGGACGCGAAGCGCCGCGCGCGGGCCCCCGCGGCGCTGCAGCGCGCAGGTACCCAGTGCATCTGCCAACCTTTCTTCGAATGACTCGGCCCTGGGGAAGCCCGCAGCGGCCGGCGCCGGCGCCGCCGCGAGCAGCAATTTGCGTGATTCCCCCTGCGCGCGCGGGCGCGCAGGCGCGCGACTGAATGGGATTGGCGGAACGCAAAGGCCTGCTCGCGCATCACAAGCGCAATGGCCTCGCGAACGCAGCGCTGATTGCCGCCGCCCAAGCTGGCGACTTGAAACCGAACAAAAATCAGCGAACCTCGCATCGGCGAGTGCGGTTGGACGCGGAACGCTCTCGGCAATGAGCGCCGCCGCACTTGGCTGGAACCAAGCCGCGTCGCGCCTCCCTGGACCGGCGACCCTCGCCAAGAAAGCGCTTGAGGTTTCGGCGCCCTGCCGTTGCTGCGCGAGCGCGGCGCGCGACGAGCAAACTCACCGCGGCTGCATCGGGCAGCGCGCGCGCGGTGCAACCGCGCGCAACGCAAACTTGGAGCCGCGCCACGGTTAACGGGAAGACTCTGACGGCCAGTGGCGCGCGAGCCGACCTGCTGGCTGCCCGGCCATTGCACCGTCGCCGAGCATGGCAGCGCGCGTGATATAGCTGTTCTCAGCGCGAACATGAAGCCGCGTCATATCACCATGATCATGGTGATATGACGGGAAGTGGCGCGCGAGCCGTCGACTTGTTGGCTGAAGCCTGCTAGCGTGCGACGCAGCGGAGCGCGCGCCGCCGACGGGGGCGCCCGGGCGGCAGGTTTCCAGAACGCGTCGCCTAGACGGAGATGGACATGAGTATAAGGCGCCAGTTGCCTCGGGAAGCCAGCGCTGCCCCCGCGATGGCAAGTCTGATGCGTTCACTTTCGAGGGCGCGCGATCCACGCGGAGCGCGACGCGGACTTGCGCCGCTGGCAGCCACAACGAATTAATGCGGCACGAATAATCCCACTCCTTCGAAGCGCCGTTCCGCGTGGCCGCCTTGGCCCCGTGCGTTATCTGACCAGGGCCCGCACCTTCCCTCGACCGCGTCGCTGAACGTGGACAGACCAAACGCGATGGCCAGCTGCTCAAGTGACATAATCTGCGCGTCGCCCCTCTGCTTAACTTGTCGCAGCACGCGCTCGGGCGGGCCCGAGTCGGAGTAGAGAGCCTGCCCGTCGAGGAGGAGCGCGGCCGCCACGCGGGACGGCATTCTTCGCGCGTCCACAAGAAGCCGGGCTGCCTCGCGCTGGCCCCGTGACCATGCGCGGGTCTCGCAGAGCTCCGGCATTAGGGCCTCGGCCCGCCAGTCAAGCACGACGCGCAGCGGTTGCGTCTGTCGCGCGCCTCACTGTTTCGAGCGGGCAAACAAGGGCCGGATGAGCGCGCGCCCGACGCAATGGAACCTGCCCGAACAGGTCCACATCAGGGCGCCCGCCAGTTTCGCCGCGCCCCCTGGTCTCAGCTCGCCCGCGGAGAGCGCGCCCCCCAGCGCGACCGCACCGCTCCGTAATTTTGTCGGGCGACGGCGAGCGCGGGAAGCCATCGTGGCCCGCGCGGGCCTGCAGGCCAAGGACTACGAGCGGCATGCCCGCGGCGACTTCGCCCCCGGCAATGGCAGAGGGCCCGGGAATGCAACGCGCGAGGCGCACGACGCACGCGAGCGCGCGCACGACGCAGGACGCGCTCGGCGCCGAAGGGGTCGTCGACAGAGCGAAGCATCGCGATGAACTAGACGCGGCGCGCGAGATGCGAGATGAGCGCGCCAATCCCATCCCGCGCGCACAGACGCGACGGCGCCGATAGGCGCGGCCAGATGACCAGCCACACGGGCCACGCCATGCGCGAGGATGACGAATTAAAGAAACGACTGTGCATCGGCATGGCAGGCAATCTCCAGAAAGCAGAGCCGATATCAGCCTTGAAAAACGCGATGCGTTCGCGGGCGGCCTGCGCCACGGCCCTCGTTGCCCGATCCAGCGCGTCGATGGATTCGGGGCGGAACTTCTCACCCGCCGAAGTGCGCGCGTCTACTTTCGAGCGGGCCAAATCGCCCACTGACCAGACTTGTGCTCCGCCGTCGGGCCGCGCCCGCGCGGGCCCGAAGCGCCGCGGCAAGACGCGCGAGCGCCGAGGTCGGCCTGCTCGGTCGCGGCGGGCTGGGCAACGCGGCCCGCGCGCGCTTCCTTGAAAGACTGCTGCAGCAACGTCGCGGAATGCGCGTCTTCTTCGGGAAGCGCCAAGATAGCGCGGTCGACCTGGTTCGCGGCCGCGGGCAAGGCCGAGGCGGGCAGCGCTTCGGGGCGCCGCGCGGGCGCGCCGCTGCTCGAGTCTGAGGGCGGGCCCGCGGCTGGCGCGCCACGGCGAATAAACTCGATGCACGCGTTGTCCTGGAAGCCACCATGAGAGGGCCGCAGGTGCCTTGCGCTACCTTGCGGACGCCTGGCCCAGCCGATGTAAACCATCTGTCCACGGCGCCTGACTCGTGCAGCGCGTGCGCTTCAGCTTCGATGCCGCGCATGATGCGCTCGCGTTCGGCCACTATCTGGGAGGAGGTTCTGCGTTCGCCCAATCGACAGCGGCCTAGGCGTCGTCGCTCACATGGACTGCGGGCTCGAAAGCGACTTGCTCCATGCACGCGTCATTGACGAGCTCTTATTTTCTCGCGCCGTCTGCGCTGCGCCGGCGGGGCGCGCGATCGGCCCCATTTACTTCGGCCTGCAAGAAAGCGCGAACGGGACCTCGGCGCGGAACGCGAAAGGCGCGCGCACCTGCGCCGAAACCGCGCGACTCGACCGCGAGCGGCGCCGCGATGGGGGGCCTGCGGACGCGGCGAGGACGCCCCGCTCGCCCGCGCCGACGGTGGCGGCGCAGGCGCGCGGCCCGACGGCAGCGCGAGCAATTGCGGCAAACTCCGGCCCATCACGAAAGCACATATAAACTCGCAGCCGACCTGCGTCGAAGGCGCGATGCAACGCCCCGAACGCGCGCATCGCGGCCGGCGACGCAGCGACGAGCGACGCGCGCTGCGGCGATAAATCAGCGCCCAGGCCGAGCTCAAGCCCGACCTGAGATGGCGCGGCGCGCGAGCCGAGCTGTCGGCTGAGCGCGCGGTTGCTCGCGAGTGGCGCCGCGCGACCTCGCTGCGGCCCGGGGCTGCGAATCGGCGGATCGTGACCGCAAGCGCGACGGGGCCCGCGAACGTCGCGCCTGCTCAAAGCTCCCGCTTGGCCGGGCGAGGCGGCGTCGCCGACTTGCGCGCCTCGTCATTCCAATTGCGACGGCCATGCCGTGAATCCCAGGAGCGCTCGCGCTCGCGCCCCTTTCCCTTGGGGGCGCCTTTGCTGGCGCTGCTGCTGCCCCCGCGCTGCGCGGCCGCGTCTTTGCCGCCTGGAGGCGCCCTCGGGGCCGCGTTTGGAACCGGCGTCGATCGGAGCCGACTCGGCCGCAGCCTCGTCGGCGTCGCGCGCGTCCTCGGCGAGACTCGGGGTGGCATGGCCGCGCGCTCTGCGTCGCGCTCCACCTGCGCGCGACCGACGGGCCAGCGCGACGCGAAAGCTCGCGCGCACGCGCCTCGCAAGACGAGTCGCCATAGCGCGAACGTTCCGCCCAATCCTTGCGGGCCTGCTTGTCGCCATAAACAGCCAACTGCACCCGCCGCTCGCGGCGGGCAGCCTCGAGGCCCGCCGCCGCGCACGCGTCGCGGTCGGCTGCGGCCACGGCGTAGCTCAGCTGGTTAGCGGCGCGGGCACCGATCGCGCAGAGATCCCGCGCGAGGCGCCACTGGATTAGCGTCGGCGGGGCGCGCTTGGGCGTCGGCTTCGCCCCCGCGGCCTCGCGCGACGAGAATCGCGCGGCGCTGGCGCGCGCGAGCGGGGATAAGCCGCGCTCGTGCCCAATGTTTGATGCCCTCGGAAAGTCGCGCCGCGTCTTCGCCGGCCTCGCCCAGCGCGTCGGCGGAGTGCTGCGGCGACCGCGTGGCCAGCCTTGCGCAGGCGAGGCCTTTTTCGATGCCGCGCTTCCGAAACTTGGCCGCTTCGCCGGCAAGCTCATCGACGCAACCAATGCTTAAGCAACCCCCTAACCTTGACAATAACTCCAGGAGCCAGTTTAGAGCATGCGCGGCGTTGGCACATGTAGCCAGATTGCCCCGGCTGCCCGAGAGCGCCCGGCCCTTGCGAACGCGGGCCGGCCCGAGCGAACGCGCAGGGGTGCGAGGCCAAATCGCCGCGCGCAGAAACCAGGAAGAGGCGGCAACTGCGAGTCTTCTGCCTGCCGCAACAGACAAGCAACCGCCAAAATGAAGCGTCGGCCACCACTAACTGCCAAACGCAGCATCGTTGACGCACCAACGACCGCGCAATTCTTGCCCGCCCGCAACGATTGCGAGTCGCACGTGGCCCTCGCGAACAACTTGCCGCTTGAAGGTCGAGACATCTGAACGTTGCAACAATGTGCTTGCATGGCCGCCATGTCTCAACTACGGTGCCATTTCCCGGCAACGCGACAATCAGTACCACTTCTTGGCCACGCGCGCGCAACGAGAAACATAGCCACGAATTCTGGAACATGGACATGACGCGTGGTAGAGCCGCGAAGAACGGCACATTCTGAACCCAAGCTATGATGGCACCAGTGGTCAAGGTCATTGCCGTGCACCTCACGAGACCACCACGTGCAAATCCAACGGCGCGGCCGTAACAGTCGCCGCGCAATAACTTACTTGCACTTGCGTGGCCATAGCCACGGACGCGGCCACGTGCCATATCAAAACCAGCGCGCGTAGCCAGCGACATGGCCACTTGCAAATGGCTCGCCGAACCGTGCACATCGGCACGCGCGGACTGCCGCGGCAAAGGCGCACGCGGAGTCTCCAATCGGAGAAGTACCTGTCAGCAGTAAGCACATCCACAAACCTGGGCGCACCATGGCCGCACGAAGAGCTACGAGTGCAGCCTCTCGCACGGCGAAGTGCACAACCAAAGGGGGCCATGTTCATGTCTTCATGGGCTCAGGCGTCGTAGTCGCCATGAGCGCGCCGCAACGGAGCCGCCGCGCATGCTCGCTGCGACTTTATCCGCACGCCCGCGCAATGGGCTGGCCCATGAGCGACGGCGCCGGCGCAACTTCACGTCGCGCGGCAATTCGCTGCCGGGGCCGCGCGAGGCAACCGGCGACCACGACGCATTCTGCGATGCGACAGAACACGGACGTCTCACGCGGAGCATTCGCTTAAATAACCCGCGCGCGCACCGCCCTCGAGCCGAAATTGCATCGGGTCGCGCGCGCTGCGCGCGGTGAGGGGGCGGCGCGTGGGGGGTGCCACGGGATGGAACTGCCCGCGGCAATCACTGCCCCGGCCCCGCGGGGTCTCGCGGTGCAAGATCAGGGCGAATAGATCACGCCGTGAAGGACGACGCCACTAACGCGCGGCAAATCCCACCAGACCTCTGGGCGCAGGTGGTCTAGGGAGGCCCCTGTTCCACCCCCCTTCCCCCCCTTCGAGGAAGGGCTCGCCGCCCCCCGCCCCCCGCCCCCCCTGGACCTGGACGGGGCGCCCCGCGCGCGGTCGGGGCATCCCAGATGGCCCAAGATGCCAAGATGGCTCTAGGAGGGCCTCAGAACCTAAGATGACCTCCAAGATGGCTCAAGATAGCCCAACATGGCCCCCAAGATGCTTCAAGAGACCCCAAGACCGCTCCAAGACGGCTCCGAGTGGCCACGGGGCCTCCCCGGGAGGCCGCCAGAGGCCCCAAGACTGGTTTACAACGGCCCCGAATGGCCAGGGGGCCTCCCCAGGGGGCCGTCAGGAAGCCGCAGCCCTGCGCTACCCAAGGGCAAATCACTGATATGTGTCTTGTCGCCTTTTCGCTTTCGACGGCCTTCCGAGGTTTCAAGACAACTCCAGGACGGCCCCCGGGGGCCCCGAGGAAGGCCCGAGAGCGCCCCGCGACGGCCCCGAGAGCGCCCAAGAGCGCTCCAATAACGCCCCGAGAAGGCCCCAAGAGGCGATGCTTGGGCCCCCTGGGGCGGGGGGGGGGGGGCGTCGGTCCTCGGGATGGCCTGCGACGGCGGCCGCGTGGGCAGAGAGCCCCGGGGGCTGGGGTCCGCCGTCGACCCGGCCGCGAACGTCGCTGAGCGGTTGACGCCCTAGGTTGGCAAGCCAAGACCATGGCCACAGAAATTGACTAAAGAAAAAAGTATGTTTAGTAAATCTCGTTTTCTGGTGCAGTGCATTGCCGTTTCTGTTGGAATCAATGTATCATCTCTTTTCTCTGGCAGTCTAATTGACTGCGTTTTCCGTTTAGAAGCTGGTTTCCTAAACAGATTCGGGGCTGGGGGCCGAGCGCGCGCCCATGGCGCGGGCAGGCCTTGGCGGCGCCAACTTGGGTAGACCCGCGCAGACATGAATTTCGACGCAGCGGAGATGGCGGATTCGGAGAGCTCGAGCCCCGAGAAGGCCGCCGACGCGCATCTTCAGCGACAGGAAGGAGCGGCCCCAACGAGAGGCAGGGCAGGACTGCAAAAAGAAGCCAGAAATCATGGCGATGCGGGTTTGGACAACATGCTGCGGATGCCGCCTTCTGCGCCCGGCGGTCCACGGAGGTTCCCGGTTCTGGGCGACTGGGAGGCCGCCGGTGGCGATGCGCCTCTGGCGGGGCCGTGCTCCGCGACGTCTGCGGACCAGGGCCCCGACGCCTGGCGCGCGCGGAACTGGCTCGCGGACCCGGCCTTCGGACGCGTCAACGTGGCCTGGGGGCCCGACAAACACGACCACGACGTGCACAACGACATCCTCGGCTCCGCCGCGGCAATTGTTTAGGGTGATTTCTTGTGTTCCGCCGCGATCGCGCGCGACATCCATTGTCTGCCCTGGGCCAGCGGGGCCTCTGGTCGAAAAATGCGCCCGCCCCCCCCCGCTGTGCCCGGACGCTTCGATGGCAGATCGGCCACGAGAGAAGTCTGGCCATCGCTCGGACGTCCATTCCCTGTGTTTTTTTCGGTTTCGTGCGTGGTTATTTCGCCAAATGATCAAGGATGTTCAACGATGGTCCTCGCCGAAGAAAAAGGCACACGTCCGAGCGATGCCGGGGAAATTTTCGGCAGTTGGGGCGGCGCCGGCCGCGCGCGAGGCGCCCACGCGGCGGCCCTTTGCCCGGGGGCTCCGGCGCGCCATTTCCACCCCGATATGGACGGCGCACGATGCCCTCGGGCCCTGGATCGAGCTCGTCCAAGATGGCCTCGAGAGCGCCCCCGAGGCCCGCCAGAGCGCCTCGGGGGGGCCCCGAGAGGCGCGCTGGAGGCCCCAAGAGGCGCCCAAGAGGCCTCCAAGAAGCTCCTGAGAGACCTCCAAGGTGCCCCGGGAGGCTCCCAGAGACATCCAAGACGCTCCAAGTGGCGCCCGGGGCCGCCAGTAGGCCCCCGGGGCGCCCCGAGAGGCTGCCAAAAAGTTACAAAGAGACATTCGAGGAGACTCTGAGAGGCAACTCGCCCGGGCGTCGTCTCTGGACGGGCTGGCGAAGACACGCGCAGCGCCGAGAATGTGCGAATATCTTGCAAACGGGCGCGTCAGACGTCGCCTCCGTCAGGGCGCTCGGGATGGGAGCCCCCGCGCGCCCCGGGCTCGCGCGCCGAATTTCGCGGTCGGCGGCCCTCTGGGGGCTGAGAATTCGAAGGGCCGCGATTTGTCGCCCTCGTCGCCCCGCGACTCCCTTTTTCGCGCGCACCCTGGAAGACGTGTCTATTTTGCGTTAGACGCGTATAGACTCGCGGCGCTCTCGTTCGAGCGCGGTGCGCGAGTGTCTAAAACAACCAGTTATAGACATGAATAGACGCGCGGCGCTCTCGCTTGCACGGCGTGCTCGAGTGTCTAAACGTGTTTATTTTCAAGCAGTGTCTAAAATTTTACGCCGTGTCTATTCTGCCGTGTCTGAACATGTCTAAACGTGTCTAAACATGTCTATGATCGCATGTATATTTCGTGTCTAAACGTATGGCCGGGTATTTTCCCCCAACTGACTGGTGAGTGACGTCCCAGCATAGATATCCAGAAAAAAGCGGAACGAACATGCGAGTCATGAGCCAATTTCGGGCGCTCAGAAGAAAAAAAGACTGACAATTACGACATGTGAGTAAGGTGCCAACTGTAGTAGCCATCGGAAAAACAGCGAGAGAAAACTCATGGCTGAGATGGTGCCGACTGTTTGGGAGGCAAGGGCTCCCTCGAGGGTGCGAAGCTAGTCGCGCTTCGCGCTCCCGGGGTGGCGGCGCAAAAGCGCGAAGTTATTCGCGCTTCGCGGTCTGAGCCTACGACGGTTCGCAGAGCGAAGGTGGACGCGCTTCGCATCCTTGGAGCTAGGACAGCAGGAGATTGCAGCGCGAGGCGCGAAGTTATTCGCGCTTCGAGTAGAACCCGTGGAGTTTCGATAAGGTCAGGGTAAGGTTTTCGGAGGCGCGCAGAGCGGAACCCAAGGTATTCGGATTGGGTTCTCACGCTGGGCCCCTGAGGTTTGGACGTCGTTGTCCTCGAGGTGGGGCCAGTGAGTTAGGAAAGGGTTTTTGTAGGGAGGCCAGTGAGTTAGGATGAGGTTTTCGCTCGCAACCCAACGGATTCGGAGACGAATTTCGCGCGTAAGCCTGGTGTTGGGATAATGTTGTCGCAGGGAGGCAAGTGAGTTAGGATCAGGTTTTCGTAGGGAGGCAACAAGTGAGCTAGGATAAGGTTTTCGCTCGCAGCCCAATGGGTTCGGAGAAGAATTTGGCGCGTAAGCCTGGTGGTAGGATCAGGTTTTCGTAGGGAGGCCAGTGAGTTAGGGTAAGGTTTTCGTTCGCAGCCCAATGGATTCGGAGAATAATTTGGCGCGTAAGCCTGGTGCTAAGATAAGGCTTTCGTAGGGAAGCCGCTGAGTTAGGATAGGTTTTCCGCCAGCAATCCAATGGGTTCGGAGAAGCATTTCGCGCGCAAGCCTGGTGTTAGGATACGGTTTTCGTGGGGAGGCCAGTGAGTTAGGATAAGGTTTTCGTAGGGGTGCCGCTGAATTAGGATAAGGTTTTCGATCGCAGCCCAATGGATTCGGATAAGCATTTTGCGCGCAAACCTGGTGTTAGGATACGGTTTTCGTGGGGAGGCCAGTGAGTTAGGATAAGGCTTTCGTAGGGGAGCCGCTGAATTAGGATAAGGTTTTCGATCGCAGCCCAATGGATTCGGAGAAGCATTTTGCGCGCAAGCCTGGTAGACAGTGGGACAGTGGTGGGGACGGTAGTGGTGGGGACAGTGGTGAAGGCGGTGGTGAAGACAGTGTGGAACAGTAGTACAGTGGGGAAAATGGCGGGGGCAGTGGGGACAGTGGGACAGTGATGAGGACAGTGGGGACGGTGGGACAGCACGGTTGGACAGCGGCGGGGACAGTGGAACAGTGGTGGGAACAGTGGGGACAGTGGGACAGTGGTGGGGACCGTGGGGAAAGAGGGGAGAGCGGGACAACGGTGGGGAGAGTGGGGACAGTGAGACACTGGTGGGGGCACTGGTGGGGACAGCGGGGACAATGGTGGGAACAGTTGGGACAGTGGGACAGTGGTGGGGACTGTGGTGGTGGGGACAGTGGTGTGGGAACAGTGGGAACGTTGTGGAAACAGTGGGACAGTGGAGGGTACAGTGGTGGTGGAGACAGTGGTGAGGGCGGTGGCGAGGACGGCGGTGGGATAATGGCGCGAGACCCGCGACCCGGGACCAGAGCGGAACCCGGGACCCGGCTGGGACGACCGCGGTGGGACCCGGGACCCGGGACGGGCGCAGGACCCGGGACCCGGAACCGGCGCGAGCCCCGGGACCCGGCACCGGCGCGGAACCCGAGATCTGGGACGAGCGCGGACCCGGAACCCGGGACCGGCACGAGGAGACCCGGGACCAGCGCGGGACCCGGGACCCGGACTTCGGAGTGACGCGGAGCCCGGAACTCAAACCGGCGCGAAACCTGGGACCGGCGCAGGACCTCCGGCGCAGGATCTGCCCATAGGCTCAACGACTTAAAAAAGTAAGTCAGCCCAAAAAATAAGAAACCGACTTAAAAATTAAGAAAATTCTGAAAATGACTTAAAAATTAAGAAACTATGTTTTGTGAAAATATTAAAATTTTATTATTTTCAACACCTCTTGGAATATAACATATTTGCTGCCCGACCCGCCCGACCCGTTGTAGTCGTGGTGGTGGTGGTCGTGGTGTTGGTCGTGGTCGTGGTGGTGGTGGTGGTCGTGGTGGTCGTAGTGATCGTGGTGGTCGTAGTGGTCGTGGCGGCGGTGGTCGTAGTGGTCGTGGTTGGTGTCGTAATGGTGGTCGTAGTGGTCGTGGCGGTCGTGGTGGTGGTGATCGCAATGGTCGCGGCGGTGATGGTCGCGGCGGTGGTGCTGGTGGTGGCGGCGGCGGTCGCGGCGGCGATGGGTTGCCAAACGTTCGAGGTGGTCGTGGTGTTGGCGGTCGTGGCGGTGGTGCTCGTGGTGGCGGTCGCGGTGGCGGTCGCGGCGGCGGCGGCGGTCGTCGTGGCGGTGGAGGAGGAAGGAGGAAGAGGGGGAGGAGGAGGAGGAGGAGGAGGAGGGAGGAAGAGGAGGAGGAGGAGGAGGGGGGAGGGAGAGGGGAGGAGGGGCAGGAGGAGGAGGGGAGGAGGAGGAGGAGGGGGAGAGGAAGAGAGGGGGAGGGAGGGGGGAGGGGGGGGAGAGGGGGCGGGGGGAGGGAGGTTTTTTTGTTCAAGAGTCAGTGCGCGTGCGCGTGCTGGTAGCACGGGCGGCCGCCCATCTTGGGCGGCGCCTCGACGTGCTCCTCGCGCCCCTCGGCGCGGCGCGTCGGCCCGCCACTGGGCGGGCCGACGGTGAAACTAAATGAAATTCATGGCGTCCGCCACTGGGCGGGCGCTAGTGAAACTTAACAGTACAAGGTTATTAAACAAGGATAAAAGTCATCAAAACCCCTACCCCCCCCTACCCCCCTCACCCACTCCCCCTCCCCCCGCACCGCGCCCTACCTCGACCCTCCCCCTTCCCCCAGGAGGAGGGGGGAGGGGGGAGGGGGGAGGAGGAGGAGGAGGAGGAGGAGGAGGAGGAGGAGGAGGAGGAGGGGGATGAGGAGGTGGAGGAGGAGGAGTAGGAGGAGGAGGGGGATGGGGGAGGGGGGCACGCGACGACGTAGGCTTGCAGCGTCCAACAACTGCGCGGATGGAGGGCGGGCGGTTTTCAAAATGGAGCTTTCGCTTTGGCGCCGCGCGCACTCGCCATGCGCGCGCGCGACAGTCACGCGCGCGGATAGAGGGCGGGCCGTTTTCAAAATGGAGCTCTCGCCCTCTCCTCCTCGCCCCCCTCCTCCTCCTCCTCGCCCCCCTCCTCGCCCCCCCCCCCTCGTCCTAAGGGGGAGAAGGAGCAGGCGTCGGGCGCAGGGCGGCGGGCTCTGCGACGGGCTCTGCGTCGGGCTCGGCGTCGGCTCGCCGACGCCCTCACTCCTGCGGAGGAGGGAGGGGGCACGGCGGGGGGGGGGCGAGGAGGAGGAGGAGGAGGAGGAGGAGGAGGGGGGGTGGGGAGGAGGAGGGGGAGGTGGATGAGGCGGAGGAGGAGGAGCTGCAGGGGGAGGATGGGGGATAAGGATGGGAGGGGAGGGGTGGGGCGGGGGGGATGAGAGGAGGAGGAGGAGGAGGAAGGAGGGAGGAGGAGGAGGATGTTGAGGAGGATGAGGAGGAGGAGGAGGAGGGGGTGAGGAGGAGGAGGAGCGGGATGGGGGGGATGGGGGGGTGGGGTGGGGGGGGGGGGTGGGGTGAGGACGAGGAGGAGGAGGGGGGGTAGGAGGGCTCCTTCTTCTCCGCGTCCTCGGTCGGCGGCTCTGCCTGGGGCGCCGCCCGCCTCCCCCCTCCCCTCGACCCCTCCTATCCTCCACCCTCCAGGGGGAGGAGGGGGAGGGGCGGGGGGAAGAGGGGGGGGGCGGATGATGATGATGGTGATGGGGAGGAAGAGGATGAGGCAGATGATGAGGATGAAGGTGATGATGACGATGATGCTGACGACGATGGCGACGATGAGGCGGAGGGGGTGATGATGACGATGATGGCGATGGGAACGGGGATGATGAGGGGGGGAGGACGGCGAGGAATACGAGGAGGGGGGTGGTGATGGGGAGGGGGAGGGGGATGATGAGGAGGATGATAAAGATGAGGAGGGGGCGGTGGTTACGATGATGATGATGAGGATGCTGAAGATGATGAGCGCGATGAGGGCGATGCCGACGGTGGGGGAGATACAGAGGGGGCGGTGGTGATAATGCAGGGTGCCGATGATGATGAAAACGGCCCGCCCTCCATCCGCGCGGCCGCCGCCGACTTCGAAAACGAATGTCCGCGGCGCCACGGCGAGGGCGCCATTTTGAAAACGCCCCGCCCTCCATCCGCGCAGCTGTTGAAAACGCTTAAGACGAGTGTCAGCGGCGCTAAGGCGAGAACCGCATTTTGAAAACGACCAGCCCTCCATCCGCGCAACCGTTGCGAGCGCGTCAGACAAATGTCCGCGGCGCCAAGGCGAGAGGTCAATTTTGAAAGCCGCCTGCCCTTCATCCGCGCAACCGCCGCACACTGGCGAGACGAGTGTCCGCGGCACCAAAGCGAAAGCACCATTTTGAAAGCCAGCCGCTCTCCATCCCGCCCGCCAGCCCAGGGGCGGGGGCGTCGGCCCCATCCTCGCCCTCGTCCTCCCCCTCCTCATCTTCCTCACCACCCTCGCCATCATCATCATCATCACCCTCCTCCTCATCATCATCGCCCTCATCATCCTCGTCTGCCCCCTTTTCGGGCACTAACAGCCTGCTGGCTGCCGCTGCTCGCCGACGCCCCCGTCGCCGCCTCCGCGGCGAGGCGCGCCTTCGGGATGGGGCCCGAAAGCGCAAGCTTGCCCGCGCATGCGCCGACGCGGTCGGCGCATGGTCGGGCAAGTCGCACCCCGCCCCCATTCCCGCTTGGGTCTCGGTCGCAGCAGCGGCTGCGAGGTACTCCGCCCTGGCGCGGTCCGCATGCTCGCGGAACTCGCGAGCGTTGTCCAGCGCGAGACCGTACATCTTCTCGCAGCGCTTCCACTCCAGCAGGGCTTCGCGCTGCTCCAGGAACGGGTCGGGGGGCTGCAAGCCTGGGGGCCGATGCTGCAGCAGCCCCCAGATCCAGTCGCTTCCAGCCGCATCTGCCTTCGGGGCAGCTCGCGGCCCATCATCATCAACATCATCATCATCATCATCATCATCCTCGCCATCACCACCATCGCCATCGTAATTCTCATCATCATTATCGTCGTGGCCCCCTCCTCCCCATGATAACTAATCATGCCTCCTCCTCCTCCTCCTCCTCCTCCATCTCCTCGTCACCCTCCTCGTCCTCCTCGCGTTTAGTTTGGGCCCACCTGCGGCGGGCCGTTGTCGGGCCCCAGCAGCGCGGCGGGCTGGTCGTCGTCCTGGCTGCCGTTGGGCGGCATCTGCGTGTTCGGCTGGCCGTCGTCGTAAGGCTGCTGGCTGTCGTCGGGCGGCATTTGCGTGTTCGGCTGGCTGTCGTCATAAGGCTGCTGGCTGTCGTCGGGCGGCATCTGCGAGTTCGGCATGTCGTCGTCATAGGGCTGCTGGCTCTGAATGTCGTCATGAGGCTGCTGGCTGTGGTCGGGCGGAGGCATGGGCGGCGCCCCTAGCGGCGGAGGCACGGGCGGCGTCCGCGGCGCATTCTGGGACCCGCGGGCGACACGGCGACGCCCATACGGCACGATCACGATGAAGGGCTGGTGGCTGTTGGGCGGCTGCTGCTGCGCGTGCGGCTGATGGCCGCCGTCGGGCACGGGCACGCTGCCGTCGGTGGAGATCCCGATGATGTCCACGCCGTGCTCCAGCAGATCCTGATAGCCAGCGCCGCCATCGTTGACAGCGTCGTCGATCTCCTCGATCGAGTCGCTCGATTCCCCGTCAACGTCGACGACGCCGATGCCCGACGCGTCGACCGTGCCGTCGGCCAAGTCGCTGCCAACCGCTCCGCCCGCGCCGTCGACCCCGTCGCTGCCCGACGCGCCGCCCGAGCTGTTTGGCGGCGCCGCTGTCGTGCACGCCGCGGAGGCCGCTGCCGTGAGCGCTTGGCACGCGTCATCGGCCAACCGTTGACGCTTGGGGTCGGGCTGAGCTGCAGCGCGGTGGGCGAGATCTGCCGAGAGCTGCACCATGATGGGCGAGAGCTGCACCATTGCCGAGAGCTGCACCATGACGGCCGAGAGCTGCATCATGATGGCCGAGAGTTGCACCAACAGGTGCGTATATATATGTAGAAGCTGCACCTATATGTAGAAGCTGCACCAGCAGCGCGTATATGTAGAAGCTGCACCAGCGGGTCGCTTGAACCACAATGCTGCGATGGACGGTGGAGCTCCCTCGTCGTTGCTGGCACTGGAGTGTTTGCCTTTCCCGATGCTGCTGCCGCCACCTGCGCGCGGGCCCCGCAGAAAGCCTCGACAGGACCCCGCCATTTTAAGGACCCTTGCTCTTGGCTCTCGGACGCAGATGGCCCCGAGGCGGCCCTAGCTGGCCCAAGATGGCCCAAAGATGGCTCCTTCGGGGAACGTGCGAAGTGAAAAGCGGCCCTTGCGATTGCGGCGCGCCCGTGATTCTAAGCCATTCTGAGAAGTCAAAGGCGAGAGCCGATTTGGAAGCCCAGCGGTCCCCGCATGGCCCCGAGGTTGTCCCAGCTGGCCCAACGTGACCCCAGGATGGCCCCTCGGGGGAAGCCTCGAGGTGCAAAACGGCTCTTACTCTAAACTTTGGAGAGCTTCTGGTTCTAGACGATCTGAAGAGTCAAGAATCAAGAGTCTGGGTGGTGGGTGGGTGGTGGGTGGGTGGGTGGTGGGTGGTGGGTGGGTGGTGTGTGGTGGGTGGCGGTGAGTGGGTGGTGGGTGGGTGGTGGGTGGTGGGTGGGTGGTGGGTGGATCGGTGGTGGGTGGGTGGTGGGTGGGTGGGGGGTCCTCCTGGGGGCCCTCCTGGAACCCGCTTGGGGGCCTCATGGGGCCGCCTGGGGGCCCTCTTGGAGCCGTCCCGAGGGTTCGGAGCCGTCTTGCGGGCCCTCTTGAGCCACCTCGCCAAACTCCGTCTGACGGAGTTTGGCGCGATGCCTGTTAGTGCTCTCTCGGGGCCCTCTTGGGGCCATCGCTGCGAGGTTGAACTGGCAACCGCTGCGGGGTTTAACGTTCAACTGGCAACCGCTGCGAGGCTTAACTCGTCGGCGTGGGCGTCGTCGTCGTCGTCGTCGTCATCGTCGTCGTCGTCGTCGTCGTCGTCGCCGCCGAGGTCGTCGAGTCGCCCGTCTTGGGGCTGACGGCACCTCGGAAGGGAGCGTCGGAATGGCGGTAGCCGTGGCGTAGGCCCCGTGGGAGGGTGCATAGCAGCACCCGCGGTTTATCTTGGGCGACGGCACTCCTACGCGCTCTCCAGGCTGCCTCTTGGATGTACCCTTGGGTCTCCCCAAATGCCGTCTTGGAGCTGACGGCGCCTCGGGATGGGGGCCGTCGGAATGGCGGTAGCCACGGCGTAGCCCCTGTGGGGGAGTGTACAGCAGCATTCGCGATGCATCCTGGGCGACGGCAATCTACGCGCTCCCCCAGGTGCCTCCTGGGGGGTACTCGTGAGCCTCCCCTGGGCCGTCTTGGAGCTGATGGCGGCTCGGGAGGGGGGCGTCAGAGTGGCGGTAGCCATGGTGTAGCCCCCGTCGTCGTGCACTTGGAATCCCAAGCTTCGTCGTCCCGTCGTCGTCGTCATCGTCGTCGTCGGTTTCTTTTTTTTTTTTTTTAACGCGTTTGGAAAAAACGCCGTCGTCGTCGTCGTCGTCGTCGTCGTCGTCGTCGTCGTCGTCGTCGTCGTCCCGTCGTCGTCGTCCCGTCGTCGTCGTCGTCGTCGTCGTCGTCGTCGTCGTCGTCGTCGTCGTCGTCGTCGTCGTCGTCGTCGTCTCGTCGCCGTCGTCGTCGTCATCGTCGTCATCGTCCTCATCCTCATCCTCATCATCTCCGTAGCCATGTTGGCTCAAGCCATCCTCATCATCATCGTTCTCATCATTATCAGCAGTGCCGAGACGCGAAGCGTGAACGAGTGAATTGCAGCATCGGTGAATGAGTGAATTGCAGCAGTGGTGAATTGCAGCATCGGTGATTGCATATAAACCTCATCTGGTGCAAGGGTGAATTGCAGCATCGGTGAGCGCGTTGAATGCTGCACTTTCTCACCGCCCGTGCCGAGCGAACAGATCAAACCATGCCGCGCGCCAGGCTCCGCCACAAACAACTACGCCAGTCGAACTCCCGACTAAACAAAGACTGCATGTGGGAAGGAACTCCGAGGGCCCAACGCGGGCCAAATTGCACTCCATCAAGCTTTCACGGATGCTACAGAAATGCGGCGGCGCTGGCCAGAACTCTAAACCCACTGAAGATGTAGCTCACCTAGTGGCCGTCCATGCTGATGAACGAGTGCCTGCCATCTGTGCGGGTCCAAAACTCGCTCAATCGCCGAGCTCGCTGACCGCGCGGATCATCGCCACGACCGTGTTCCCGACCTTGCTGTCTGCCGTGATCTTCTTGCGGATGTCCTCAGCCGTCGTCTTGCGGAGGCCTGGGAGGGCCTTGGTCTTGACGAGGTCCTGGTAGAACTTGATCAACTCGTCGATCTCCTTGCCCTTCTCGACGGTCTTCTTGATGTTGCTCTTGCGAACCGCCGAGCCAGTGTTGGCTTCCCCCTCGAGCTCGTTGATCTTGTTGCGGAGGCCCTGGAGGTTCTTGAGCGCGTTGCGGGCTCGATCCACCGCCGAATCGAAGTCCTTCTTATCGGCTTCGTCCTCCTCTTCGCGCTTGCGGGCTGGACCTGGGGCGCGAGACGCGTCATCATCAAGCCTCTTCATCATATCCTCCGAGATCTCGGCGTCGGCCCCCAGGTCAAAGCCCGCGGTGGCGTCGCCGAGGAACTTCTGCATGGAGGCGAAGCCCAACTGGTCGAGCTCGATGCTGCCACCGACGTTCAGCTTCTTGTCGCCCCTCAGCTCCTTCGTCAAGTCGGCCAGGATCGATGAATCGAAATACCAATCCTTGCCATCGATCTTCTTGATGACGCACTCTTTGCTCTCGATGGCCTCCTTCAGATTCTCAGCCCCTCCCCAGTACTGCTTCGCTTTCACGTAGCCCATGCCGATCTTGCGCTGCTTCGACACCATGCTCTCCGAGTACGTGATAACCTCCTTGAACAGCGGGTGGTCCCACCCATTCAGCTTCCAAGCCGCGATCCTCTTGTTGAGCTGCAGCTGCTTTCCCTGGCCATAGCCGAGATCGCCCTTGGCGCGTAGGTCGTCGAGGATGGCTGGGTCCGCGTTGCTCTTCGCCGCGTTGAACTGGCTGCGGTCCTTCTGCGTGATGGTGACGATCTGCCCGTCGAGCTCCACGTCGGTCGACCGCGCAGCTGGGCTTGCCGAGTCGGCCGAGGCGCAGGCTGGCTTCTTGCGAGCAGGCGTCGAGAACTTGTCCTCAGCCTTCGGCGTCGACTTAGTGCCCTTCATCGCCTTCGCAGTCGGCTTCGCCGCAGCGGGCTTCCTGAGCGCCATCTTGGACAGCTTCGGAGCCATGCCGCGGCGAGCAACTCGCGAAGGGCCCAGGCCGATCGGGGGCGAGCGTCGGGTGAGCGCCGAGGCTGGGTCGAGCGCCGACTTGGCCCAAAACAGCCATGTGCGCGCATGGGCGCCGTGATCGGCCCATGCGCCGTTAAGACCACTAGCCACGACCGTTAGGCCCATTGGGCCCGAACACCGACGTGCGTTGGGCGTCGTAGTCGTCGACGTACGCCGTCGCCGTCCGTCGCCACCATGGTCGCCGTCGTCGTCGTCGTCGTCGTCGTCGTCCTCATCCTCATCCTCATCATCATCATGATCATTATCATTCTCATCACCCTTATCATCATTATCAGCATTATCATCATCATTATCAGCCCGATGAGCCCTATGGAGCCCTATGGAACCCTATGGGGCCCTATGGAGCCCGATGGAGCCCTATGGAGCCCTATGGGGCCCTATGGAGCCCTACGGAGCCCTATGGAGCCCTATGGAGCCCGATGGAGCCCGATGGAGCCCTATGGAGCCCTATGGGGCCCTATGGAGCCCTATGGAGCCCTATGGAGCCCTATGGAGCCCTATGGAGCCCTATGGAGCCCTATGGAGCCCTATGGAGCCCTATGGAGCCCTATGGAGCCCTATGGATCCCTATGATCCCTATGGAGCCCTATGGAGGCCTATGGGCCCTATGGAGCCCTATGGAGCCCTATGGAGCCCTATGGAGCCCTATGGGGCCCTATGGAGCACTATGGAGCCCCATGAGTCTATCCCCCCTAGAAAATCCGTCGGCGGACTTCCTAGGGTGGGCCCTGAGGAGGATGAAGAGGATGAGGATGAGGAAGAAGAGGACGACGGCGACGACGACGACGACGACGACGGCGTTTTTTTCCAAACGCTTGTAAAAAAAAAAAAAAAAAAAAAAAAAAAACCGACGACGACGACGACGACGACGACGACGACGACCACCACCACGACCACGACCACGACCGCCACCACGACCACGACCACGACCACGACCACGACCACGACCACGACGACGACCACGACCACGGCGACGACGACGACGACGACGACGATCGAAGGCCCCACTGCCCGTCCACATGCGTCCCCCACACCCACTTCGGCACACCCCCTACACGTTTCGTGGCCCCAGAGGGAGCTCCACCGAATATGACATTCACAACTGCGTTACTTACAACTGCATAGGGTTGGGTCCTTCGCCAAGCTAAATTGTTTTTGTTGGGAAAATCGGTGCTTCTCTAGATTTTTGACTTGCACCGGTGTTTTTTGTGATTTCGCTAAAGCGTGTGTTTTTTTTTTTCTGCACGGTTGCCGTGCCGATATCCACGGGCCGAAGAGCTCGCCTCGCTTGGTCGGTCGGCCCTCCCGTTGAGCGGCGCGCCTCCAAAACTGCGGAGGCCCCATGCCTGGCGCGTCGGGCTGGCGGAAAGCTCCCCGACCTGAAACATACAGGCGCCAGCGCAACGTCTGGCAGGCACAAGGGTCGGACACGACGCCAGCGAGCAGCACTGGCGGAGGGGGGGGGGCCAAACATTTTGCAAAATGTTCAGCCGTGCCGCCGGTCGGCTCGGCCGCCCGCCCCGCCTGCCAGGCCGCGCGGCGAGCTCGCGGCAGGCGGAGGGAGGCTCGGCTGCCTGGCGGCACTGCTTAACATGTTGTAAAATGTTGTAAAATGTTATCGCGCAGGCAGCGCCCCCCCAAGAACATGTTGTAAAATGTTGTAAAATGTTTTGGCCGTCTGCGAAACATGTTGTAAAATGTTTCAAAATGTTTCGCACGCCCGAAGCCCCGAGCCTCAACATTTTAACAAAATGTTGTGTTTCAGATGCCCCGAACCTCAACATGTTAACAAAATGTTGCTGTTCAGCGTTAAAGTTATTAACATGTTGCAAAATGTTGTAAAACGCATTCTAATATGTTCTAACATGTTATAAAATGTTCAACTCGCCACTCATAACATTTTACAACATGTTACAACATGTTAGCCGAGCGGCGGCTGCAAACCTCAACATTTTGTAACATGTTAAGGTCGGTGGGGAGGGGCCCGTGGGGGCCCTGGGCGGTGCCCCTGGGCTGGCCTGGGGAGGGAGGGCCTGGACGGGCCCTGGGGCCCTGGCAGGGCCCTGCGATGGGTGTGGCATCCGTGGGCGGGGGGCACTGGAGGGTCTTGAACTCATCCCGACAGGGGGGGCACTGCCATGACACGGAAACGTCAGGCTGGGACTGACCGACATTCACGGCGCGGCGGCCTACTGGCCAGCGAACTTTATCTTAAAGAGTGTGCCGTAAACCCATTTCTTGCAAATCTTGATTGCACGCTTGGCAGCAACCGAGCCATACCGAACCGACGCTCCTAACGTCTTCATCCGCATCTGGAAATCCTCGTTGATGTAGCACTTGGCCACGTCGGGGTTCATGTACTGCGCCTCGTAACCCACGTGCCAGAGGCCGTGAAACTTCGGGACCTCGTGCCAAAAGTCAGCCCTATCATGCAGCATCTTCCCCATCTCCTGGCACTGCTGGTAGGCCGCCAAGAAGAAGTCGACGTTCTGCCGCAGAGGAGCCACGACGGAGTCGGGGTCGAGAAAGAAAGGCCGCTCCCCGTCGACCTCGGTCTCGAGGAGCCTGTATATCATTGTGAGGCTGTCGAGCATCTTGCTGATGAGACTCTCGTACCTGTTCACTGGCCTATGCTTCACTTTGAAGATCTTTGCGAGCACTGGGATCAGGTGCCTGGTCTCCGCGGCGTGGCCCTTGAGCAGTGGTGCCTTCTCCATTGGCTTCTCTGGGTTCGTGAAGAAGGTCAAGTCCAGATATGTGAAGCGAGAGGGTGTCCTCTCGGCCTTGTAGATTCGGGAAACCTCCCCCCAAATCCACGCGCATGCACCCACGGGGTCGCCTGCCTTGACCATGTCGCTGTAGCACATGTGGAACAATGTGTTGCCAGCAACGTGCAGGGCGTCGCCGAGATCCAACGCGTGCATGGTGTCACGCATCATGATGAAAGGGTGCAAGCCTAGACCGCCGTCGTCAGGCTCCCGAAATAAGGCGTGCACGTCCTTCTTCATCTTCACGCAGTGTGCTCGCCACCTGGCCTTCTCCATGAAGACTGTGTCCCGCCATGGCGCACCTGGGTCCCAGTTGTTCCAAGCGGTCGCGCCCGTTCCGATCTTCGTGGCTTCGCACGCGCAGCAAGGGTGGTTCGAGCTCCAGTGCCCAGGGACGCCGATGTGGTTGACGAGAAACTCCATGTCGCCCTTGAGCAACATGACCTGGCAGAAATAACCATCGGCCAACTCCTTGCCGCACCGACTGTCTCCGACAATCCGTTTGCCTTCCCAATCGTTGTGCGGAAACTTCCCAGTCCGAAGGGCTTTGAGGCTCCAGATGATTCGCTTCCAGAACGTAGTTTTCGTTGTCTCGCCCTCGTAATCGTGAAAATTGCCGACCTCCAGCTCACCGAAGTAACAAGAGATCAAGTTCAGCACGTCGTCGGTCGACCCTGAACCAAACATCCCGAACCAGACGATGGACATCAACCCAAGAAGCCGAGTGACTGGCGCCCCATCCCCATGCAAGCCAATAGGAATTGCCTTCGTGTAAAAGTACTGCCTGTTGTAGTCCGCAGGCCTGCGGGGGTCACGAGGGTGCATGCCAGCCCAGAAATCTCGCAATTTCACTTCGCTCGGGCCCTTCCCAAGAAAACGAGCTGTCCACGAATCCCTGAAATTGTGGTACAGGAAGCTAAACCACTGGTGGGGGTCGATGTAGCCATGTGTGACTGGCTGCGGTCCGATATCTTCGCCCCGTGTGACGACCATAGGCAACCTGCACGATGAAACATCAAACTTTTTGCCGCCGAGTAGGTGCTGGCAGTACGTGATGAGCTCTCGATGGCAATTCTGTCTGTTCTGCCCGCGGGTGCCTACACCAGCGATCTTTTCGAGAATGGCCCCTCTAGCGCCGTCCGCGGTGGCCAGGACCGCAATGCGGTTGCAGTCGATCGCCGTGTAGGTGCCCCAGCTGAACTCCTGGATCAGGTAGATCCCGAGACGGTCGTCGGACGCGGGGGCACCCGACTCCGCGGCGGCGAACGCCCTCTGGTTGGCACCGCCGCGGCCCATAGCATGCTGCGCCACGCCACTCCGCCATTGCTGCTCTGAGGATGCTTCTCCCGATAGAGCTGCTTCGAGAGCAAACGAACTGTCGCCAAAATCGAACGCCATGGGCGAAACGAAATGCTTGGGTGCAAGGGGCTGCGGGTAAAACAACGCTGGGCCTGAAGCAATCACGCGTTGGCCATTGAGGGTGCATGACCAAGCCGCCAGGGAGGCCACCAAACACAGGAACGGCGCTCTCGCCCGAGACGTCCTCGCAATTCATCCAACTTGGCGGGGGCCCAGCAGCGACGACAACGGCTCCCGTCCGATACTTCCTCGCAATTTACTCCGATACGCCCTGTCCAGAGAGCCCCTCCCCCCTCCCAAACATTGGAACGGAGCTCTCGCTCGAGACCCCCTCACAACTCACGCGCCTCGAAACCATCTCGGGCCGTCCTGGAACGCGCTCGGGCAGCCTCGGGGGCGAGGCAGGGGGAAGAGGGGATGCGGACGGGGAGCACTTGTATATGCAGTTCCAGAGAGGAGGGGGTGAGTCGTCGGCGTGATCGTCGTCGTCGTCGTCGTCGTCGCCGTCGCCGTCGATGTCGATGTCGAGGTCGCCGAGCCGCCCGCATTGGAGCTGACGGCGCTTCGGGAGGGGGCGTCGGAGTGGCGGTAGCCATGGTGCATCCCCCGTGGGAGGGTGCATACCAGCATGCGCGATGCATCTTGGGCGACGGCACTCTACGCGCTCTCTAGGGCGCCTCTTGGGGGCGATATCGGGCCCCCCCCATCGCCTTAGAGCTGTCGGCGTATCAGGGGGGGGAGGGGCGTCGGAGTGGCGGTAGCCATGGCATGGCCCCCGTGGGAGGATGTATAGCAGCATCCGCGATGCATCTCGGGCGACGGCACTCTGCGCGCTATCCAGGGTGCCTCTTGGGGTGCTCATGGGCCTCCCCATGTGCCGTCTTGGAGCCGACGGCGTCTCGGCATGGTGGCGTCGGAGTGGCGGTAGCCATCGTGTAACCCCAGTCGCCGTGCACTTGAAATCCCAAGCTTCGTCGTCCCGTCGTCGTCGTCGTCGTCTTCGTCGGTTTCTTTTTTTTTTTTTTTTTTTTTTTTTTTTTTTTTTTTTTTTTTTTTTTTTTTTTTTTTTTTTTTTTTTTTTTTTTTTTTTTTTTTTTTTTTTCCAAACGCGTTTGGAAAAAAACGCCGTCGTCGTCGTCGTCGTCGTCGTCGTCGTCGTCGTCCCGTCGTCGTCGTCGTCGTCGTCGTCGTCGTCGTCGTCTCGTCGTCGCCGTCGTCGTCGTCGTCATCGTCGTCATCGTCCTCATCCTCATCCTCATCATCTCCGTAGCCATGTTGGCTCAAGCCATCCTCATCATCATCGTCCTCATCATCATCAGCAGTGCCGAGACGCGAAGCGTCACTGAATAGGGGACGCGTAGCGTCTCAGAATGCATTGCAATCAATACGCGGGCAACCTTTCCAAACGCAAGTGCAACCCCCGCGTCGAAATGCAACGGCTCAAAGCGGAGCCACCCAACGGGGCCCTAAGCGACGTCGAACTCCAACGTGCCCTCCAGCGTCTCGCCGAGCGGCACCAAAGCCCGCTGCCGCTTCTCGCCCCCACCCACGCGTGCTGGCCTCCAGCGATGTAGCTGTCTAGCCCAGCAGCTCGGCTCGGAGCTTCTGCGCGCCCTCCTTGGACAGCTTGCGCTTCTCGATCTGGGCCACGATGCGGTGCATCAGCTTCGAGTGCGCCTTGCTCTGCTTCTCGGTGATCTCCGCGACCAAACGCATCTTCACGGGGCTGGACTTGGTGGTGCCGACGATGTACGTCCGCTTGGGCGAGGCCGCATTCACGATGCGGACCTTCGTCAGAGGCTCCTTCCACCACGACTTGTCAGCAGCCCCCGCGGCCTTCATGGGGACCGTCGCTCTCGCCGCCTTCATCGCCACCTTCATGGGGGTCGTCGCCGCCACGGCCCTCGCAGCCTTCATTGCCTTCTTGACCCCGCGAGGGGCGAAACCAATCTGCTCGGCCAGGTTGGCGATCGTGCCTTTCTTGCCCTGCAGCAGCCGCAAGAAGTCGAACCCCTCGGCCACATCGAACGAAAACTGCGCGCCGCCGACGCCCTGCTCGCCGCCGTTGTCCTTGTCGCCGATCGGGCCCGCCTGAGCCGCCTGCGGGGCGCGGGCACGCCGCCGTCGTTCGTCGTTCGTCGTTCGTCGTTCGTCGTTCGTCGTTCGTTGTCGTCGTCGTCGTCGTCGTCGTCGTCGTCGTCGTCGTCGTCGTCGTCGTCCTCTTCTTCCTCATCCTCATCCTCTTCATCCCCCTCAGGGCCCACCCTAAGAAGTCCGCCGACGGACTTTCTGGGGGGACAGACTCTGGGTGGGAGCGTCGCTCCTCAGGGCCCACCCCGTCGTGCCCACAGGCACCCTCCCTCCTGGTCCAAGCCCCTGCCCTGTCCCCCCCTGGGCGCCTCGTCCTTGCCGTCTGCCATCGCCACGGCGCCCTCGCCCTTGTCGTCCGGCACGGCGCCCCACGTCTCGCCGCCGCCGAAGGAGTCGCCGCCTAAGTCGTAGTCCTCCAACAAGCCGTCCGTGATCGCCTGGTGCCGCAGGTCGCGGATCGTCGCCATCTCCTGCAGGAGCGCGTTGAGGGACGACTTGACGCGATCTGGCAAGACGCCCATGAGGCCCTTAAATGCGTGCTTCCTGTTCGACATCGCAATCACGTCCGCAATCATCAAACGATACTTGTTGCTCATCATGTCCGCCGTCTGCTGAGCGCCCTGCCCGTAGTACGTCTTCGAACTGCGACTCGAAAGCACGCCAGCGAAGACCTTCCTCAGCTCGTCGTGCTTCACGTTGCCGTCACCTCTGGCGCTGAACCTCGCGAGCATCTTGAGCACCTCGGCGTTCCTGGCGAGGGTGCGGAGCTTCGGAGGGTTCTTATTACTCGCAGCGCCCGTCCTCTGCATGTACTCGCCAAGGTCGAAGAGCCGCAGAACGCAACCTTCTTGCATCTCGTCCATGTTGGCCTCGACGTATGCGTTCATCGCCTTGGCCAGGCCAACGGTGTCAGCATCGCCGACGGGGCCGCGGCGAGGGCACTGACCTCGCGGCATGGCGCTGGAGGGGGGCGCCACGCCGATGAACATCTGCGCCAAAATGGCTTCGAATGGCAGTGGTGATGGACCACGCGGCGCCACTGGGCGCCAACGCTAGCTTGGGGCAGGATGCAAGGCATGCGGGCGCTGGCGCCAGAGCAATGGTATCCAACATGATGGGGGCAGGGCGATGATGCAAGACCCATGGGCGCCAATTCTACGCCATCGGCCATCATCATCTCATCGGCGATGGTCTAACCACCGCCACGACGCTGGTTAGATACCACCCCCCATGGGGACCGTGGACACGTGAAACCACGCGGCTGCAGCTCGGGACCACCGTGCTAGATACCCCCTCTGGGCGGCCTTTACACGTGAAAACAGATGGGCACAGCTAAGCACCACCATGTTAGATACTCCCTATGGGGGGAGGGGCTGGACACGTGAAAACACATCGAATCCCGCGCTCCCCGAATAAACAATGATGCGTGGGCTGCCATTTCTCCCCAACCATCCTGTGGTGTTGGGTCTTCGCTTTGAAGAGACAGCGCCCCGCGTTCACCTCCTCCTCCTCCTCCCGCTGTCCCTCCCCCATCCTCATCGTCATCATCATCGCCATCAGCATCGTCATCATCCTCATCATTATCCTCATCGTCATCGGCATCAGAATCACGGCCGCCATCATAACCTTCATCGTAACCATCGGCCGACGACGACGACGACCACGACCACCACCACCACCACCACCATGTTAGATACTCCCTCTGGGGGGGCGCCGCTAGGTCGAGGCGGCCAGCCTCCCTGGCACCCGCCTCTGGCTCGGCGGGCGGGCGCTCCTCCGACGACGTAGGCCCTTGGCCTCTGTGCGAGCTCGAGGAATCGGCGCCAGGAGCGGCGCCTGCCATCTCGTGAATAGCTTCGGTAAGCGGCGCGACGAAAATGTGAAAATCGAAACGGGATGCAATCCCGCAGAGCAACAGGTGGCCGCGGACGGGGCGGGATGCAATGCGAGGCAATGATGAGCCACGCAATGCAGCGCAAAGCAATGCTGCACCATGCGCGTTAATGTAAACGCAATGATGCACCACCAGACGTGCCATGCAATACATTCCTGAGCCACGCAATGCAATGCTAAAACAATTATGCGGCAAGCGGGTTGGCAGCAATGCAAAGCAATTCCGTGACATGATCCCTGCCGCTATGCAGTGCCATGCAAGTGCGATGCCCCCATACTGCTATGTCGTACCATGCCTCACGCTGCTCCTTGGGCCACGAAACGTGTGAGGGGCGTGCCGAAATGGACGCGTGGGCCGCCGACCCACGCAGGGCCACTGGGGCGTTAGTCCAGTGATCCGCTGACCCGCAGGGCCATTTGGGCGTCAGATTTTCCTTGGGCCACGAAACGTGTGAGGGGCGTGCCGAAATGGACGCGCGGGCCGCCGACCCACGCAGGGCCACTGGGGCGTTAGTCCAGTGATCCGCCGACCCGCAGGGCCACCAGGGCGTCATGTGGTTTCTCTTGGGCAACGAAACGTGTGAGGGGTGTGCCGAAATGGGTGCGTGGGCCGCCGACCCACGCAGGGCCACTGGGGCGTTAGCCAAGTGACCCGCCGACCCGCAGGCCCATAAGGGCGTCAGCTTTTTCCTCATGGGGCACGAAACGTGTGAGGGGGTACACCGAAATGGGTGCGTGGGCCGCCGACCCGCACAGGGCCCCTGGGGCGTTAGTCCAGTGATCCGCCGACCCGCAAGGCCACCAGGCCGTCAGATTTTCCTCTTGGGCCTCGAACGTGTGATGGGGTGCGCCGACATGGGCGCGTGGGCCGCCGACCCACGCAGGGCCAATGGGGCGTGAGTCCAGTGGTCCGCCGACCCGCAGGGCCGCCAGGGCGTCAGATGGTATGTTCTTGGGCAACGAAACGCGTGCGGAGTGTGCCGAAATGGACGCGTGGGCCGCCGACCCGCGCAGGGCCACTAGGGCGTTAGCCAGGGCCACTAGGGCGTCAGATTTTCCTTGGGCCACGAAACGTGTGAGGGGCGTGCCGAAATGGACGCGTGGGCCGCCGACCCACGCAGGGCCACTGGGGCGTTAGTCCAGTGATCCGCTGACCCGCAGGGCCATTTGGGCGTCAGATTTTCCTTGGGCCACGAAACGTGTGAGGGGCGTGCCGAAATGGACGCGCGGGCCGCCGACCCACGCAGGGCCACTGGGGCGTTAGTCCAGTGATCCGCCGACCCGCAGGGCCACCAGGGCGTCATGTGGTTTCTCTTGGGCAACGAAACGTGTGAGGGGTGTGCCGAAATGGGTGCGTGGGCCGCCGACCCACGCAGGGCCACTGGGGCGTTAGCCAAGTGACCCGCCGACCCGCAGGCCCATAAGGGCGTCAGCTTTTTCCTCATGGGGCACGAAACGTGTGAGGGGGTACACCGAAATGGGTGCGTGGGCCGCCGACCCGCACAGGGCCCCTGGGGCGTTAGTCCAGTGATCCGCCGACCCGCAAGGCCACCAGGCCGTCAGATTTTCCTCTTGGGCCTCGAACGTGTGATGGGGTGCGCCGACATGGGCGCGTGGGCCGCCGACCCACGCAGGGCCAATGGGGCGTGAGTCCAGTGGTCCGCCGACCCGCAGGGCCGCCAGGGCGTCAGATGGTATGTTCTTGGGCAACGAAACGCGTGCGGAGTGTGCCGAAATGGACGCGTGGGCCGCCGACCCGCGCAGGGCCACTAGGGCGTTAGCCAGGGCCACTAGGGCGTCAGATTTTCCTTGGGCCACGAAACGTGTGAGGGGCGTGCCGAAATGGACGCGTGGGCCGCCGACCCACGCAGGGCCACTGGGGCGTTAGTCCAGTGATCCGCTGACCCGCAGGGCCATTTGGGCGTCAGGTTTTTCTCATGGGCCACGAAACGTGCGATGGGTGTGCCGATATAGGCGCGTGGGCCGCCGACCCACGCAGGGCCGCTGGGGCGTTAGTCCAATCGTCCGCCGACCCGCGGGGCCATTTGGGCGTCAGTTTGTTTTTTTTCTAGGGCCACGAAACGTGTGAGGGGTGCGCCGAAGCGGGTGCGTGGGCCGCCGACCCACGCAGGGCCCCTGGGGCGTTAGTCCAGTGATCTGCCGACCCGCAGGGCCATGAGGGCGTCATATGTTTTCTCTTGGGTCACGAAACGTGTGAGGGTTGTGCCGAAATGGGTGCGCGGGTCGCCGACCCACGCAGGGCCCCTGGGGCGTTAGTCCAGTGATCCGCCGACCCGCAGGGCCATTTGGGCGTCAGATGTTTCTTCTTGGGCCACGAAACGTGTGAGGGGTGTGCCGAAATGGGTGCGTGGGCCGCCGACCACCCACCACCCATCCACCACCCACCCACCACCCATCCACCCACCACCCACCACCCACCCACCACCCACCACCCACCACCCACCCACCACCTACCACCCACCCACCACCGACCCACCATCCACCCGCGACCGACCACCCACCCACCACCCACATACAACCCACCCACCACCCACCCACCACCCACCCACCACCCACCCACCACCCACCCATCACCCACCATCCACCCACCCCTCCACCCACCACCCACCACACCACACCACCCACCCACCCACCCACCACCCACCCACCACCCACCCACCACCCACCCACCCACCCACCCACCCACCCACCACCCACCCACCACCCACCCACCACCCACCCACCAAAACAACTGCGTTGGCATGGTTACGACGACGACGGACGACGACCGACGACCCACCGACGACGACCGACGACATTCGACGACGACGACGACGACGACGGTGACCGAAGACCGACGACGGTCGACGACGACGACGACCGACGACCGACGACGAAGACGTAGACGACGACGACCGACGACGACGACGACCGACCGACGACCCACCGACGACGACGACCCAGCGACGGCGACGACGCACCGACGACCCACCGACGACGACCCACCGACGACGACGACGCGACGACCGACGACCCACCGACGACGACCCACCGACGACGACGACGACGACGACGGACGACGACGGACGACGACCGACGACCCACCGACGACGACGACCACCCATCCGCCTGGGATGGGAGGAGGGAGGAGGGTGAGGAGGAAGGGGAGGAGACTCGGGGCTCTGTGTTTTCAAAAGAGAAATTTTCTTAAAAAATAAGAAAAGCGAGCAGTCTGAAAAATAAATCAAAAAAATAGTTCGGACTTAAAAATTAAGAACTTTCTTAAAAAATAAGAAACAACTTAAAAAATAAGAGAAATATATCGAAATAAGAAAATCTACTTAGTTTTTTAACTCATCGAGCCTATGGGTGGGACCCGGGACAAGCGCGGGACCCGGGGCCCGGGACATGGGACCGGCGCGGCACCCGGGACCCGGGACCGGCGCGGGATCCGGAACCTGCGACCCGGGAACACCCTATAGATAGACAAATTATCCCGGCAAAGCAACCTAACAGCGATGTGTAGGAGCATATCTGGAAGCATTCCCCTTAAGATTCAGATGAGAATCCAGTTGTAGAATTCTGCTGTTCTCGCAGTCGTAGTCGCATTCGCGATGACAGTCGCAGTGGCAACGGCAGTCGCAGTCACAGCCTCAGCCTCAGCCTGCCTCAGCCTCAGCCTCAGCCTGCCTCAGCCTCAGCCTGCCTCAGCCTCAGCCTCAGCCTGCTTCAGCCTCAGCCTCAGTCTGCCTTCAGCCTCGGCCTCAGCCTCAGCCTGCCTCAGCCTCAGCCTGCATCAGCCTCAGCCTCAGCCTCAGCCTGCCTCAGCATCAGCCTGCCTCAGCCTCAGCCTCAGCCTGCCTCAGCCTCAGCCTCAGCCTGCTTCAGCCTCAGCCTCAGTCTGCCTTCAGCCTCGGCCTCAGCCTCAGCCTGCCTCAGCCTCAGCCTGCATCAGCCTCAGCCTCAGCCTCAGCCTGCCTCAGCATCAGCCTGCCTCAGCCTCAGCCTCAGCCTGCCTCAGCCTCAGCCTCAGCCTCAGCCTCAGCCTCAGCCTCAGCCTCAGTCTGCCTTCAGCCTCGGCCTCAGCCTCAGCCTGCCTCAGCCTGCAGCCTCAGCCTCAGCCTCAGCCTCAGCCTCAGCCTGCCTCAGCCTCAGCCTCAGCCTCAGCCTGCCTCAGCCAGCCTGCCTCAGCCTCAGCCTCAGCCTGCCTCAGCCTCAGCCTCAGCCTGCTTCAGCCTCAGCCTCAGTCTGCCTTCAGCCTTGGCCTCAGCCTCAGCCTGCCTCAGCCTCAGCCTGCATCAGCCTCAGCCTCAGCCTCAGCCTGCCTCAGCATCAGCCTGCCTCAGCCTCAGCCTGCCTCTGCCTCAGCCTCAGCCTGCTTCAGCCTCAGCCTCAGTCTGCCTTCAGCCTCGGCCTCAGCCTCAGCCTGCCTCAGCCTCAGCCTGCTTCAGCCTCAGCCTCAGCCTGTCTCAGCATTCAAAATGTGGCCCGGGAATGGAATTCTGGGAACTCGAAGAACACGAAGTGGCCTACAGTTGGCTCCGGGCATTCAAAATCAGGCCCAGGAATGGAGTTCTGGGAACTCGAAGAGCACGAAGTGGCCTACAGTTGGCTCCGGGCATTCAAAATGTGGCCCGGGAATGGAGTTCTGGGAAATCGAAGAGCACGAAGTGGCCTACAGTTGGCTCCGGGCATCCAAAATGTGGCCCGGGAATGGAGTTCTGGGAAGTCGAAGAGCACGAAGTGGCCTACAGTTGGCCGGGCATCCAAAATGTGGCCCGGGAATGGAGTTCTGGGAGGTCGAAGAGCACGAAGTGTGTGAGTGTTGGCTTAAAACGAGCCCGGCTCTGTTCCCGGTTCTTTTCCCCGGCAC
>CAUYUJ010017560.1:230395-262880 GCA_963575745.1 Prorocentrum cordatum
TCGCCTGAGACGTCCTCAACATTTGCAGGATTCCGCCTTGGCTTGGCACAGTGTTTGGCCTGGTGTCGCTGAAGACGTCCTCACAAGTTGCCTGGTTCGGCCAGGCTTCGGCTTGGTTTCGGCCCAGTTTCGCGTGAGGCGTCATCAGATATTGCATGTTTTCCCCTCGTTTGGCATGGTGTCGGCTCCGTTTCGTTCGAAAGCTCCTCCCAACTTGCGGTGATCATTCGAGCTGGCATACGGCTCACGAGACATCATCGAATGTCTGCGCGGCTGGGCAACATCCATTCTGGTCGCCATGCGGTCTCAACACACACTGGGATGTGTCACGTTGTCTTCGGCACCGAACGGTGAATTGACACACGTCGTGGTGGGCGTGTGCAAACCGTAAAGAATAGCACAGTGTCATGAATACCCATGGTGGCCCACATGTGACAAGACTGCGCTACAAAATGGAGGGCGGCATGGATGTCGACATTCCCAGCACGCTGTGGATCGGATTGGGCGTGTGCGGCGGCGTTCGGAAACAACAAAATCTTTCCGAGGCTGTAGTCAACTCCACTCGAAACGTGGCCTCGTTAGGGGAGCGGGACAACTGCTCGTCTACTCGACTCGTCACGTGGCAACGCAGGCCGCAGGGGTGTGCTCCCCTTGTAATGGTATACATCGTGACGACGCAGCAACCACAACACACCCAGAAAACACATCAACCCCAGGAACACCCTGCGCCAACCGAGAAATCAGCGCCCACGCTGCAGGCGCAGCTCCCAGTCTGCATCGCTCGCGTTTCCAGGATACGGCCCGACACTTCCAGGGCTGGCGGGCGTCCCCAGTTTGCCAGCTTGGGCGGGAAGCTTCTCGAGGGTGGAGCTTTTGGCTGCTCCACGCGTCCGCCGTCGACCTGTGCATCGGTGCAGAACGCCGCCGGCGAGGACGGCATGCCGACGGCCCGCTGGCTGGGGCGCGGGCCCTGGAAGACGGCTAGTACACAGAAGTAGAGCCACACTCCTGATCACCTAGGGGCTTGCTACTGCCACGGAGAACTCGGTGCGGCCACCCTGCGCTCCCGGTGGCGCCTCAGAGCGCCACGCGCCGGGAGCAGCCTGCCGTAGGGATCGTCACGGCCGTGTGGTCGTCCTCTCCCAGCAGGCCTCCGACCGAGAACGAAGTTCGGCTCAAGTGCTTGACGTAGAAATTCAAATACTTTAGGCCACGCTTCGTCTTTCCATGAACAACCTTCAGCTCAACTTGTTCGAAAGCAAGCCATTCCGATGTCTTCGCAGGAGGTTCCAATACGGTGTAGCGGTATCCTCCAGCTTGCTGGAACTCTGCCCAAGACCCAGTAACATTCAATTCTTGGAAGTACATATCCGCGCACCCACCCAGTCGGCGCGCATAGGCCTGCACGCGAAGCAATGCTCTGTCAGCGCGCTGCCCACGAGGAATATTGATCAAGACGTGCTGGCCTGGCTTCATTAAGTCGAACCGCTGACCAAGGACGTTCTGAAGGTGGGGATCGCCTTTGCCAGACGGGTCCACCTGTCCGGGCCCACCAGTTCCTCCCGACGGGAGCGGGCCGGCCGTCGGGCTGGGCGTCGGGCTGGCCGTCGGCGAGCCGGCCGCCACGGTCGGGCTGGGCGTCGGGCTGGGCGTCGGGGTGCCCGCAGGGGGGCACACCAGGACCAGCTCGTTGTATGAGTTGTCCGGCTCCCGCACGAAGGTGTTGTAGTCGCAGTGGTCGTGCCGCGGGTCCAGCTGACTGGCTGCGCATTTTTGGAAGAACGTGTCCCTGTTGGAGTCCAGAGTGGCGTATGCAGCATCCCACTCAGACTGGGTGGCGTAGCGCAACCCCCAAGGGCAGAACCAGTCATAAGTAGACAGGGCATTGAGTTCGGAGCACCAAACTACACCAGAGCACGGAGAAGCCCAGAGGAAACAGATGCCGTTGACGTTGTAGCAGTACGGCTCCGCAGGATAAGCACCAGTTCCGCCCGCCGTCGGGTCGAACGTCGGGCTGGGCGTCGGGCTGGCCGTCGGCGAGCCGGCCGCCACGGTCGGGCTGGGCGTCGGGCTGGGCGTCGGGGTGCCCGCAGGGGGGCACACCAGGACCAGCTCGTTGTATGAGTTGTCCGGCTCCCGCACGAAGGTGTTGTAGTAGTCGCAGTGGTCGTGCCGCGGGTCCAGCTGACTGGCTGCGCATTTTTGGAAGAACGTGTCCCTGTTGGAGTCCAGAGTGGCGTATGCAGCATCCCACTCAGACTGGGTGGCGTAGCGCAACCCCCAAGGGCAGAACCAGTCATAAGTAGACAGGGCATTGAGTTCGGAGCACCAAACTACACCAGAGCACGGAGAAGCCCAGAGGAAACAGATGCCGTTGACGTTGTAGCAGTACGGCTCCGCAGGATAAGCACCAGTTCCGCCCGCCGTCGGGTCGAACGTCGGGGTGGGCGTCGGGCTGGCCGTCGGCGAGCCGGCCGCCACGGTCGGGCTGGGCGTCGGGCTGGGCGTCGGGGTGCCCGCAGGGGGGCACACCAGGACCAGCTCGTTGTATGAGTTGTCCGGCTCCCGCACGAAGGTGTTGTAGTAGTCGCAGTGGTCGTGCCGCGGGTCCAGCTGACTGGCTGCGCATTTTTGGAAGAACGTGTCCCTGTTGGAGTCCAGAGTGGCGTATGCAGCATCCCACTCAGACTGGGTGGCGTAGCGCAACCCCCAAGGGCAGAACCAGTCATAAGTAGACAGGGCATTGAGTTCGGAGCACCAAACTACACCAGAGCACGGAGAAGCCCAGAGGAAACAGATGCCGTTGACGTTGTAGCAGTACGGCTCCGCAGGATAAGCACCAGTTCCGCCCGCCGTCGGGTCGAACGTCGGGCTGGGCGTCGGGCTGGCCGTCGGCGAGCCGGCCGCCACGGTCGGGCTGGGCGTCGGGCTGGGCGTCGGGGTGCCCGCAGGGGGGCACACCAGGACCAGCTCGTTGTATGAGTTGTCCGGCTCCCGCACGAAGGTGTTGTAGTAGTCGCAGTGGTCGTGCCGCGGGTCCAGCTGACTGGCTGCGCATTTTTGGAAGAACGTGTCCCTGTTGGAGTCCAGAGTGGCGTATGCAGCATCCCACTCAGACTGGGTGGCGTAGCGCAACCCCCAAGGGCAGAACCAGTCATAGGTAGACAGGGCGTTGAGTTCGGAGCACCAAACTACACCAGAGCACGGAGAAGCCCAGAGGAAACAGATGCCGTTGACGTTGTAGCAATACGGTTCCGCAGGATAAGAAGGGGTGCTCATGTTGGTGATCATGTCGGTGTTCACGCGCAGCTGGACGGAGATCGCAACGGACAAACTTCGTAGATATATCACCACCAACAACGCGGAACAATGCCTCCTGTGGACGAGCATCCCTATATCCAAGTTAAACAAGAAGTGAACGATCCGCCACCGCGTCTCGTGACACGAGTTGCAGTGTCCTCAGGTTCCTTTGAATTCTCTGCGTTGAATATTGCAATACTCTGTTAAGTGCTCACGGCCTGGAGTTCTGGGCGCTTCATGGCAGCCTCCAAGTCGCCCAGAGGATCGCCGTAAGATGTCCAAGATTGGCGACAGACGGCCCAGAAGACCCCCGTTACGCCCCAAGAGAACTCCAAGAGTCCGCCCAAGAGGGACCCAAGAGTCTAAATTCATTGATGCCCGTGCGTACTCGCTGGATTTAGCGTTCTCGCTTTTTCGGGCTCAGGACACTCGAAGACGGCCAGGAGGACCCAACGACCGCCCCAAGACAGCCCCCAAGAGGGCACCAAGACGGCCCAAGATAGCCGAAGACGGCTCAAGATGCCCCCAAGGCGGCCCGAAGAGGGGCCCAAGAGGAGGAACACAACCTGACACTTCGAGCCCTCCGACCCAAGATGACCCCCAAGACCGCCAGCAGGCACCCCAAGAGGCCCACGAGGAGCTCCAGGAGGCCCCCTGAGAGGCCCCCAAGAGGCCCCAAAAAGGTCCCAAGATACCCCCCAAAACTGCTCCCAAGAGACTTCCGAGAGGCCTCCCGAGAGATCCCACCGGGTATCCGAGAGGCCTCCGACCTTCAACCCAGGCGTAGTGGCGGGATGGGCCGAAGACCACGCGATCCGCCGCCCCTGTTGGCTGGCCACATGGCTGCACAGCATGCTGGACGTTGAATGGTTTTCGGTCGCTGTTACGGTTCCCACTCGGCGTTCGGCCGATCGCGCTGGCCCTGCGGAAAAGACAGTTCCCCTCTGATTTCCACTCCGCAAGGACCCCTCAACATCCCACATCGTCGGTCTTCCCACGCCGGGCGGCCCCAAGGTGGCCTCCAAGATGGTCCCAAATGCATCCCAATCGGGCCAAGATGCTCTCACGATTGCCCAAGATGGCCTCAACATCGCCCAAAGCGGCCCAAGAGGCCTCCAATACGGCCTAACAGGCCCTCCAGGAAGTCCTGAAGATGCCACATTCATTATGCTTTTGAAGGATTCGGGCGCTTGCTAATCCTCGGTCTTCTGACGGCCCATGACTGCCCAGGAGGCCACCGAGACGGCCCCGAGAGCGTCCAAGGGGGCCCCGAGATTACCCCCTCACGGCCCAAGAGACCCCCCAAGACGGCCCCGAGTCCTCCAAGACGCCCCAGGTGGTCCCCAGGACGGCCCCGAAGCGCCCCAAGAGGCCCCCCAGGTCGGCCCAGAGAGGCCCCCTCTGACGGCTTCCAGCGGCGTTCGACGGGCCAGAAACACCCTCAGACGGTCAAGGAAGGCCCGAGGCCTCCAAGAGACTCCCAAGAAGATCCCAGGAGGCCCCAAGAGTGCACCAATAGGCTCCCAAGAGTTGTCCTCCTCCTCCTCCTCCTCCTCCTCCTCCTCCTCCTCCTCCTCCTCCTCCTTTCTCCTCCCTCTGCTCCTCTCCGTCGTGCTCCCCCACGTGTTCCCCGCGAAGTGTTCCTACAACGGCTGAAGGGAATACGTGGTCCGATAGCTTGGCCGAACTATGGCCGCAACGTTCGGCAACGTAGACTCTTCCAGGGCGCAGGGGTTGGCGGCAATGCGCAGCCTTGAACACTATGTAATCGCCTTATCACGTAGGTGTGCAGTACTGCAAATAGCTTGGTGTGACTTGTTGGTCTGAAGGGCTTGAGCCAAAGTTGCTATGGTTGAGCGAAGGACGCATTTGGCGACACCCGAGATGTATAACGCAAAGGCCGCTCTGTAGCGCTCTGGGGCGCCCCGAAAGCGCTCCAGAATGTTCTGGTCGGCTGCACGTGTTTGTACGTCGTCTGTCGTGTTCGTGCGCTTGTTTGCAAACTCTTGGAGGTTACCCTGCCTCAGGATGCGTTCCAACAGCTGCGCCTCACCGAGATCGTGCAGGGGGGGGTCCGAATCGTCACGGACGGGGCGGTCGCCCCGAACGCCGAGTGACCCTTCGCCTGGGTGACTTTCGCGCGCGGCTGTCGTGGGGCGCAAGGGGGCGGGGGCACACCCAAGCGCGCAAGCCGCTACTGCCGCACCGCACGCAGCGAACGGCAAACCGCGCTTCAAGGGTCACCTCTGCCTAGGGTATCTCTTGTGCGCAACTGATATGCAAGAGCAGCTAAGATCGCGCTTCGCGCTGCGCGAAGCGCGCATAATTTCGCGCTCTGGCGCCGCCCCTGGGGGGAATACGGGGACGAGGAGGACGACTTCGCTCCCTCGTGGCGGCTCCAAAATTTGATGTGGGGCGACTTCTTCGCATCCTACGCCTTCCTGATGCTCCCCCATATCTCTCACGCCTCTTCTCCTCATCCTTTCCCATCTCCTTCGAGCTTCGAGCTGTGAACCTCTAATTCTCCGAAGAGCTGTGGCCCGCGAACCCTGCCCGCCAGGAAGCGCCGAGGAGAGAGGCGAACAACATCAAGAGGTGACAGAAAAAAAGACGACCGAGCGGTGGACTCGACACCAGGGCAAGGTCAGGGTCATGAGCGGCGAGGATGCCTCAGATGGAAAAAACCTGGGACGCCCTGCCGACACGTGTGCCGGTGCGACGAGCGTGATCCATTCCTGGAGGTTACCTGGGGACACCTTGGGCCAGAGACGCCTTTTTCCCCGCAGCATCGCAGGATCGTGATCGTCAGCTGGCCCGCCAACTGCAACTGGAGACCGCTACCGCGCCCTCGCAGCCCTCGCCGCCCTCAGCGCAACGCGCAGGAGGTCTGCCCAACATTATCGTTAGCCCAGCAATCGCAAGCACCGCTTGTCACCATCGTTGTCCCGGCCATCATCAAGAACGGCGACGCCGTGAAGCAGCCTATGAAAGTAAACGCGCAGACCAGAAAAGCGACGCCCACGGCGGCGGCACCTCCTGCCATGGACCCAATCTGTCCATCCGTGCACCTTGCCCTGCGCCGCCTGCGCCGCCTGCTTCCTTTCTGCGTGAGCGCGCCATCCATCCCCTTGGCCAAAGAAGCTTTGCGTAACTGCGCCTCTAAGCGCCTCTCGAGGGAGGCCGGCATCTCCTGCGTTTGGAGCACCTCGACCATCTCTTCACGGCTCACCCAGACGATCTCCGTCCCGGCAGGGATCTCGAAGGCAAGGGTGTGACCCACAGGTGCCTCGCTGTCGAAATCGAAGGCCATGCCCATGAACGTGTTTGGGCTTTGCGCTGAAACTGCGAACGTGTTGTTCTCAACCTGGTACGACGCGGAGCTGTTCCCCATGGACTCCACGCGCTCACTGTCATGAGGGCATTGCTCAGTAACATTATCGGTATCCTCCACGAAGAACATCTTCAGCATCACAGGATTCGCTGTTCTGCGGTATTCCGCTGGTACGTCCATCAACATTGCAGGAGCATCGTTGGTGCCAGCCCCCATGAACGTCACGATGTCTGGCATGTCGACTGCAGCATCTGGGTCGGGGGTTAAGACTGTCTTGATAATGTTCCCGCGATACTCCACTGCGGCCGTCACGTTCAAACCTCCATGCCCCGTGTAATAACAGATGTTGCCATTGGGGCAAGGCAGCAAGCCTCCTTGATAGCTGCATCCATTATTGGCCATCTGACTAGCAAACTTGCGCCACGTTTCGGCCGCACGAGCATGGAGCTCGGTCTGCGACGCGGCGTGTTGGTCCATGAGGTACTGGAGGTCTACCATGCCACTGTGGCTGTCGGCATCTTCCGCTGCACCACCATGACCAGCACGCCTGAGCAGTGCCTCATCTGCGGCATCCTGCAGCGTCAAAGCCTGCAGCTGCTGAAAGAAATTGAGGAAGAAATTAGCAAATAGAACAAGGTGAGAAATCCGCAGCCGCGCCTCGAGGCACGAGTTGCAGTGTCCTCAGGTCCCTCAGGGTTCCCTGCATTGAAAATTGACATGCTATGTAAAGTGCGCACCGTCCGGACTTCTGGGCGCTTCACGGCAGCCCCCGAGTCGCCCAAAGATCGCCGTGAGACGCCCAAGATCGCCGCCAGACGGCCCAGGGAGCCCCATCATGCCCCAAGAGAAAACTCCAAGAGGCCGCCCAAGAAAGACCCAGGAGTCTAAGATCATTGGTTTCCGTACCGTTTCGCCAGACTTAGCGTTGTCGCCTTTTTCTCGGGCTCCCGACGCTCGAAGGCGGCAACGAGGACCCAAAGATCAACCCAAGACGGCCCCCAAGAGGGCACCAAGATAGCCCGACGACGGCACGAGGCCCACAAGGCGGCCCGAGGAGGGGCCCAAAGAGGGGGAACACGAATTGACATTTCGAGCCCCCCGCCCCAATATGTGACCCCCGAGACCGCCAGCGGGCCCCCCAAGAGGTCCCCAGGGAGCCCAAGGAGGCCCCCGAGAGGCCCCCATGAGGCCCAAGAGAGGTCCCAAGACACCCAAAAAAAACTGTTCCCAAGAAACTTCCGAGAGGCCTCCCGAGAGATCCCAACAAGTATCCGGAAGGCCTCCGACATACAACCCAGGCGTGGTGGCGGGATGGGCCGAAGACCACTAGGTCCAGCGTCCCCTGTTGGCTTGCCACAGGGGTGCACGGCGTGCTGAACTTTCAATAGGTGTTGGTCCTTGTTAAGGCTCCCATTAGGTGCTCGGCCGATCGCGCGGTCCCTGCGGAAGAGAGGGTTCCCGTCTGCTTCCCACTCCAGATGGCCCCAAGGTGGCCTCCAAGACAGCCAAGATGGTCTCCAAGACGACTACGATGGCCCCAAGAGAGCCCAAGATGGTCCAAGATGCCTCCAAGACGGGCCGAGATGCCCCCAAGATGGCCTCAATACCCTCCAGGGAGGCCTGAAGATGCCACAGTCATTCATATGTGTGATGCTGTTGAAAGGATTCGGGCGTTTGCTAATATTCGGCCTTCCGACGGCCCAAGACGGTCCCTGAGGCCACCAAGATGGCCCCAAGAGCACCCAAGAGGCCCCCGAGATGGTCCCCCCATGGCCCAAGAGGTCCCAAAGACTGCCCCAAGATCTCCAAGCCGTCCAAGATGGTCTCCAGGACGCTCCTGAAGCGCCCCAAGAGGGCCCCGAGTCGGCCCAGGAACCTAGACGGCTTCCGGCGTCGTCAGACGGGCCAGAAACGCCCTCAGACGGTCAAAGAATCTCCCAAGGAGCCTTCAAAGGCCCCCAAGAGTCCCAAGGAAGCCCCCAAGAGGCATCCAAAAGGACCCCAGGAAGCCCCCAGGAGGCCCCAAGAATACCCAAAGCGACTCCCAAGAGTTTTCCTCCTCCTCCTCCTCCTCTCTTCTCCCTCGCTCTTCTTCGTCGTTCTCCCCCACGTGTTCCCCGAAGTGTTTCCACAACGGCTGGGGGAACAGCAAGTCCGATAGCTTGGCCGAGCTCTGTCCGCAACGCTCGGCGACATAGACTCTTCCAAGACGCAGGGGGCGACGGCAATTCGCCTTAGGCGTCATCGATAGCCTTGAACATTATGTAATCGCCTTATCACGTAGGTGTGCAGTACTGCAAGTAGGTTGATGCGACTTATGTGGTCTGAAGGGCTTGAGCCAAAGTTGCTATGGTTGAGCGAAGGACGCATTTGGCGACACCCGAGATGTATAACGCCACGGCCGCTCTGTAGCGCTCTGGGGCGCCCCGAAAGCGCTCCAGAATGTGCTGGTCGGCTGCGCGTGTTTGTACGTCTTCTGTCGTGTTCGTACGCTTGTTTGCAAACTCTTGGAGGTTACCCTGCCTCGGGATGCGTTCCAACAGCTGCGCCTCACCGAGATCGTGCAGGAGGGGTCCGAATCGTCACGGGCGGGGCGGTCGCCCCGAACGCCGAGTGACCCTTTGCCTGGGTGGCTTTCGCGCGCGGCTGTCGTGGGGCGCAAGGGGGGGGGCGCACACCCAAGCGCGCAAGCCGCTACCGCCGCACCGCACGCAGCGAACGGCAAACCGCGCTTCAACGGTCACTTTTGCCTAGGGTATCTCTTGTGCGCAACTGATGTGCAAGAGCAGCTAAGATCGCGCTTCGCGCTGCGCGAAGCGCGCATCATTCGCGCTCTGGCGCCGCCCCCGGGGGGGGAATACGCGGACAAGGAGGGCGGGGGATATCGTGAATCGCGAGACACGGGTAACTTCGCGCCCTCGTGGCGGCTCCAAAATATGACGTGGGGCGACCTCTCCGCATCCTACGCCTTCCTGATGCTGCCCCATATCTCTCACGCCCCTTCCTCCTCATCCTTCCCCTTCTCTTTCGAGCTTCGAGCCGTGAACCTTTAATTCTCCGAAGAGCTGTGGCCCGCGAACCCTGCCCACCAGGAAGCGCCGAGGAGAGAGGCGAACAACATCAAGAGGTGACAGAAAAAACGACGACCGAGCGGCGGACTCGACACCAGGGCAAGGTCAGGGTCATGAGCGGCGAGGATGCCTCAGAGGAAAAAGACCTGGGACGCCCTGCCGACACGTGTGCTGGTGCGACGAGCGTGATCCATTCCTGGAGGTTACCTGGGGACACCTTGGGCCGGAGACGCCTTTTTCCCAGCAGTATTGCAGGAACATGATCGTCAGCTAGCCCGCCAACTGCAACTGGAGACCGCTACCGCGCCCTCGCAGCCCTCGCCGCCCTCAGCGCAACGCGCAGGAGGTCTGCCCAACATTATCGTTGGCCCAGCAATTGCAAGCACCGCTTGTCACCATCGTTGTCCCGGCCATCATCAAGAACGGCGACGCCGTGAAGCAGCCTATGAAAGTAAACGCGCAGACCAGAAAAGCGACGCCCACGGCGGCGGCACCTCCTGCCATGGACCCAATCTGTCCATCCGTGCACCTTGCCCTGCGCCGCCTGCGCCGCCTACTTCCTTTCTGCGTGAGCGCGCCATCCATCCCCTTGGCCAAAGAAGCTTTGCGTAACTGCGCCTCTAAGCGCCTCTCGAGGGAGGCCGGCATCTCCTGCGTTTGGAGCACCTCGACCATCTCTTGACGGCTCACCCAGACGATCTCCGTCCCGGCAGGGATCTCGAAGGCAAGGGTGTGACCCACAGGTGCCTCGCTGTCGAAATCGAAGGCCATGCCCATGAACGTGTTTGGGCTTTGCGCTGAAACTGCGAACGTGTTGTTCTCAACCTGGTACGACGCGGAGCTGTTCCCCATGGACTCCACGCGCTCACTGTCATGAGGGCATTGCTCAGTAACATTATCGGTGTCCTCCACGAAGAACGTCTTCAGCATCACAGGATTCGCTGTTCTGCGGTATTCCGCTGGTACGTCCATCAACATTGCAGGAGCATCGTTGGTGCCAGCCCCCATGAGCATCACGATTTCTGGCATGTCGACTGCAGCATCTGGGTCGGGGGTTAAGACTGTCTTGATAATGTTCCCGCGAAACTCCACTGTGGCCGTCACGTTCAAACCTCCATGCCCCGTGTAGTAACAGATGTTGCTATTGGGGCAAGGCAGCAAGCCCCCTTGATAGCTGCATCCATTATTGGCCATCTGACTAGCAAACTTGCGCCACGTATCGGCCGCACGAGCATGGAGCTCGGTCTCCGACGCGGCGTGTTGGTCCATGAGGTACTGGAGGTCTACCATGCCACTGTGGCTGTCGGCATCTTCCGCTGCCCCACCATGACTTGCACGCCTGAGCAGTGCCTCATCTGCGGCATCCTGCAGCGTCAAAAGCCTGCAGCTGCTGAAAGAAATTAGCAAATAGAACAAGGTGAGAAATCCGCAGCCGCGCCTCGAGGCACGAGTTGCAGTGTCCTCAGGTCCCTCAGAGTTCCCTGCATTGAATATTGACATGCTATGTAAAGTGCGCACCGTCCGGACTTCTGGGCGCTTCACGGCAGCCCCCGAGTCGCCCAACGATCGCCTTGAGACGCCCAAGATCGCCGCCAGACGGCCCAGGGAGCCCCATCACGCCCCAAGAGAAAACTCCAAGAGGCCGCCCAAGAAAGACCCAGGAGTCTAAGATCATTGGTTTCCGTATCGTTTCGCCAGACTTAGCGTTGTCGCCTTTTTCTCGGGCTCCCGACGCTCGAAGGCGGCAACGAGGACCCAAAAATCAACCCAAGACGGCCCCCAAGAGGGCACCAAGATAGCCCGACGACGGCACGAGGCCCACAAGGCGGCCCGAGGAGGGGCCCAAAGAGGGGGAACACGAATTGACATTTCGAGCCCCCCGCCCCAAGATGTGACCCCCGAGACCGCCAGCGGGCCCCCCAAGAGGTCCCCAGGGAGCCCAAGGAGGCCCCCGAGAGGCCCCCATGAGGCCCAAGAGAGGTCCCAAGACACCGCAAAAAACTGCTCTCGAAAAGCTTCCGAGAGGCCTCCCGAGAGATCCCAACAAGTATCCGGAAGGCCTCCGACCTACAACCCAGGCGTGGTGGCGGGATGGGCCGAAGACCACTAGATCCAGCGTCCCCTGTTGGCTTGCCACAGGGGTGCACGGCGTGCTGAACTTTCAGTAGGTGCTGGTCCTTGCTAAGGCTCCCATTAGGTGTTCGGCCGATCGCGCATTCCCTGCGGAAGAGAGGGTTCCCGTCGGCTTCCCACTCCGCAAGGACCCATCAAGTTTCCAGATCGTCGGTCTTCCCACGCCAGATGGCCACAAGGTGGCCTCCACGACAGCCAAGATGGTCTCCAAGACGACTACGATGGCCTCAAGAGAGCCCAAGATGGTCCAAGATGCCTCCAAGACGGGACGAGATGCCCCCAAGATGGCCTCAAGACCCTCCGGGGAGGCCTGAAGATGCCACAGTCATTCATATGTGTGATGCTGTTTAAAGGATTCGGGCGTTTGCTAATATTCGGCCTTCCGACGGCCCAAGACGGTCCCTGAGGCCACCCAAATGGCCCCAAGAGCGCCCAAGAGGCCCCCGAGATGGTCCCCCCATGGCCCAATAGGTCCCGAAGACTGCCCCAAGATCTCCAAGCCGTCCAAGATGGTCTCCAGGACGCTCCTGAAGCGCCCCAAGAGGGCCCCGAGTCGGCCCAGAGAGGCCACCTAGACGGCTTCCGGCGTCGTCAGACGGGCCAGAAACGCCCTCAGACGTTCAAAGAATCTCCCAATGAGCCTTCAAAGGCCCCCAAGAGTCCCAAGGAAGCCCCCAAGAGGCATCCAAAAGGACCCCAGGAAGCCCCCAGGAGGCCCCAAGAGTACCCAAAGAGACTCCCAAGAGCTTTCTTCCTCCTCCTCCTCCTCCTCCTCCTCCTCCTCCTCCTCCTCCTCCTCCTCCTCCTCCTCTCTTCTCCCTCGCTCTTCTTCGTCGTTCTCCCCCACGTTCCCCGAAGTGTTTCCACAACGGCTGGGGGAACACGTGGTCCGATAGCTTGGCCGAGCTCTGTCCGCAACGCTCGGCGACATAGACTCTTCCAAGACGCAGGGGGCGGCAGCAATTCGCCGTAGGCGTCATCGATAGCCTTGAACGCCATGGATTAACCTTATCACGTATGTGTGCAGTACTACAAATAGCTCGATGCGACTTGTGTGGTCTGAAGGGCTTGAGCCAAAGTTGCTATGGTTGAGCGAAGGACGCATTTGGCGACACCCGAGATGTGTAGGGCGCCGCGGCCGCTCTGTAGCGCTCTGGGGCGCCCCGAGAGCGCTCCAGAATGTTCTGGTCGGCTGCACGTGTTCACACATCTTCTGTCGTGTTCGTACGCTTTCTTGCAAACTCTTGGAGGTTACCCTGCCTCGGGATGCGTTCCAACAGCTGCGCCTCGCCGAGATCGTCCAGGGGGGGGTCCGAATGGTCACGGGCGGGGCGGTCGCCCCGAACGCCGAGTGACCCTTTGCCTGGGTGGCTTTCGCGCGCGGCTGTCGTGGGGCGCAAGGGGGGGGGGGGGGCGCACACCCAAGCGCGCAAGCCGCTACCGCCGCACCGCACGCAGCGAACGGCAAACCGCGCTTCAACGGTCACTTTTGCCCATGGTATCTCTTGTGCGCAACTGATGTGCAAGAGCAGCTAAGATCGCGCTTCGCGCTGCGCGAAGCGCGCATCACTTCGCGCTCTGGCGCCGCCCCCGGGGGGGGAATACGCGGACAAGGAGGGCGGGGGATATCGTGAATCGCGAGACACGGGTAACTTCGCGCCCTCGTGGCGGCTCCAAAATATGACGTGGGGCGACCTCTCCGCATCCTACGCCTTCCTGATGCTGCCCCATATCTCTCACGCCCCTTCCTCATCCTTCCCCTTCTCTTTCGAGCTTCGAGCCGTGAACCTTTAATTCTCCGAAGAGCTGTGGCCCGCGAACCCTGCCCACCAGGAAGCGCCGAGGAGAGAGGCGAACAACATCAAGAGGTGACAGAAAAAACGACGACCGAGCGGCGGACTCGACACCAGGGCAAGGTCAGGGTCATGAGCGGCGAGGATGCCTCAGAGGAAAAAGACCTGGGACGCCCTGCCGACACGTGTGCTGGTGCGACGAGCGTGATCCATTCCTGGAGGTTACCTGGGGACACCTTGGGCCAGAGACGCCTTTTTCCCAGCAGTATTGCAGGAACATGATCGTCAGCTAGCCCGCCAACTGCAACTGGAGACCGCTACCGCGCCCTCGCAGCCCTCGCCGCCCTCAGCGCAACGCGCAGGAGGTCTGCCCAACATTATCGTTAGCCCAGCAGTCGCAAGCACCGCTTGTCACCATCGTTGTCCCGGCCATCATCAAGAACGGCGACGCCGTGAAGCAGCCTATGAAAGTAAACGCGCAGACCAGAAAAGCGACGCCCACGGCGGCGGCACCTCCTGCCATGGACCCAATCTGTCCATCCGTGCACCTTGCCCTGCGCCGCCTGCGCCGCCTGCTTCCTTTCTGCGTGAGCGCGCCATCCATCCCCTTGGCCAAAGAAGCTTTGCGTAACTGCGCCTCTAAGCGCCTCTCGAGGGAGGCCGGCATCTCCTGCGTTTGGAGCACCTCGACCATCTCTTCACGGCTCACCCAGACGATCTCCGTCCCGGCAGGGATCTCGAAGGCAAGGGTGTGACCCACAGGTGCCTCGCTGTCGAAATCGAAGGCCATGCCCATGAACGTGTTTGGGCTTTGCGCTGAAACTGCGAACGTGTTGTTCTCAACCTGGTACGACGCGGAGCTGTTCCCCATGGACTCCACGCGCTCACTGTCATGAGGGCATTGCTCAGTAACATTATCGGTGTCCTCCACGAAGAACATCTTCAGCATCACAGGATTCGCTGTTCTGCGGTATTCCGCTGGTACGTCCATCAACATTGCAGGAGCATCGTTGGTGCCAGCCCCCATGAACGTCACGATTTCTGGCATGTCGACTGCAGCATCTGGGTCGGGGGTTAAGACTGTCTTGATAATGTTCCCGCGATACTCCACTGTGGCCGTCACGTTCAAACCTCCATGCCCCGTGTAGTAACAGATGTTGCCATTGGGGCAAGGCAGCAAGCCCCCTTGATAGCTGCATCCATTATTGGCCATCTGACTAGCAAACTTGCGCCACGTATCGGCCGCACGAGCATGGAGCTCGGTCTCCGACGCGGCGTGTTGGTCCATGAGGTACTGGAGGTCTACCATGCCACTGTGGCTGTCGGCATCTTCCGCTGCACCACCATGACCAGCACGCCTGAGCAGTGCCTCATCTGCGGCATCCTGCAGCGTCAAAGCCTGGAGCTGCTGAAAGAAATTAGCAAATAGAACAAGGTGAGAAATCCGCAGCCGCGCCTCGAGGCACGAGTTGCAGTGTCCTCAGGTCCCTCAGAGTTCCCTGCATTGAATATTGACATGCTATGTAAAGTGCGCACCGTCCGGACTTCTGGGCGCTTCATGGCAGCCCCCGAGTCGCCCAAAGATCGCCGTGAGACGCCCAAGATCGCCGCCAGACGGCCCAGGGAGCCCCATCACGCCCCAAGAGAAAACTCCAAGAGGCCGCCCAAGAAAGACCCAGGAGTCTAAGATCATTGGTTTCCGTACCGTTTCGCCAGACTTAGCGTTGTCGCCTTTTTCTCGGGCTCCCGACGCTCGAAGGCGGCAACGAGGACCCAAAGATCAACCCAAGACGGCCCCCAAGAGGGCACCAAGATAGCCCGACGACGGCACGAGGCCCACAAGGCGGCCCGAGGAGGGGCCCAAAGAGGGGGAACACGAATTGACATTTCGAGCCCCCCGCCCCAAGATGTGACCCCCGAGACCGCCAGCGGGCCCCCCAAGAGGTCCCCAGGGAGCCCAAGGAGGCCCCCGAGAGGCCCCCATGAGGCCCAAGAGAGGTCCCAAGACACCCCAAAAAACTGCTCTCAAAAAGCTTCCGAGATGCCTCCCGAGAGATCCCAACAAGTATCCGGAAGGCCTCCGACCTACAACCCAGGCGTGGTGGCGGGATGGGCCGAAGACCACTAGATCCAGCGTCCCCTGTTGGCTTGCCACAGGGGTGCACGGCGTGCTGAACTTTCAGTAGGTGCTGGTCCTTGCTAAGGCTCCCATCAGGTGCTCGGCCGATCGCGCGGTCCCTGCGGAAGAGAGGGTTCCCGTCGGCTTCCCACTCCACAAGGACCCATCAAGTTTCCAGATCGTCGGTCTTCCCACGCCAGATGGCCCCAAGGTGGCCTCCAAGACAGCCAAGATGGTCTCCAAGACGACTACGATGGCCTCGAGAGAGCCCAAGATGGTCCAAAATGCCTCCAAGACGGGACGAAATGCCCCCAAAGATGGCCTCAAGACCCTCCGGGGAGGCCTGAAGATGCCACAGTCATTCATATGTGTGATGCTGTTTAAAGGATTCGGGCGTTTGCTAATATTCGGCCTTCCGACGGCCCAAAACGGTCCCTGAGGCCACCAAGATGGCCCCAAGAGCGCCCAAGAGGCCCCCGAGATGGTCCCCCCATGGCCCAATAGGTCCCAAAGACTGCCCCAAGATCTCCAAGCCGTCCAAGATGGTCTCCAGGACGCTCCTGAAGCGTCCCAAGAGGGCCCCGAGTCGGCCCAGAGAGGCCACCTAGACGGCTTCCGGCGTCGTCAGACGGGCCAGAAACGCCCTCAGACGGTCAAAGAATCTCCCAAGGAGCCTTCAAAGGCCCCCAAGAGTCCCAAGGAAGCCCCCAAGAGGCATCCAAAAGGACCCCAGGAAACCCCCAGGAGGCCCCAAGAGTACCCAAAGAGGCTCCGAAGAGTTTTCCTCCTCCTCCTCCTCCTGGTACCCCTCCTCCTCTCTTCTCCCTCGCTCTTCTTCGTCGTTCTCCCCCACGTTCCCCGAAGTGTTTCCACAACGGCTGGGGGAACACGTGGTCCGATAGCTTGGCCGAGCTCTGTCCGCAACGCTCGGCGACATAGACTCTTCCAAGACGCAGGGGGCGGCAGCAATTCGCCATAGGCGTCATCGATAGCCTTGAACGCCATGGATTAACCTTATCACGTATGTGTGCAGTACTACAAATAGCTCGATGCGACTTGTGTGGTCTGAAGGGCTTGAGCCAAAGTTGCTATGGTTGAGCGAAGGACGCATTTGGCGACACCCGAAATGTGTAGGGCGCCGCGGCCGCTCTGTAGCGCTATGGGGCGCCCCGAAAGCGCTCCAGAATGTTCTGGTCGCTTGCACGTGTTCACACGTCTTCTGTCGTGTTCGTACGCTTTGTTGCAAACTCCTGGAGGTTACCCTGCCTCGGGATGCGTTCCAACAGCTGCGCCTCACCGAGATCGTCCTGGGGGGGGGTCCGAATCGTCACGGGCGGGGCGGTCGCCCCGAACGCCGAGTGACCCTTCGCCTGGGTGGCTTTCGCGCGCGGCTGTCGTGGGGCGCAAGGGGGGGCGCACACCCAAACGCGCAAGCCGCTACCGCCGCACCGCACGCAGCGAACGGCAAACCGCGCTTCAACGGTCACTCATGCCCAGGGTATCTCTTGTGCGCAACTGATGTGCAAGAGCAGCTAAGCTGGCTTGATTTAGGGCGGGGTTTTCGGACTCAACCGACTCAACCTGTTTTTGCATCATCGTCATCATCATCGTCATCATCGTCGTCATGATATTCATCATCGTCCGCGTCATCGCCATCATCATCACCATCTCCTCGTCATCGTCATCATCATAATATCCATCATCATCTCCTCGTCATCGTCATCATCATGTAGTGATGATGCTGATTAAATCAAGACCCGCATGACGATGATGGCGTCGTGAGCATGTTGATGCTGATGATGATGATGATGACGATGATGATGAAGCCGATGATTGCGATGATGATGGCGATGAAGATGATGATTTCGGCCTGCGCGGGCCGTGCTGAGCACTAATCGGAAAGCCCCACAGCCTCCGTGGAAGCGGGCCACCGCATTTCGTCAAGCACCTCCGTGAGGTCGGGCAGCGCCACGGGGGCCCGCGCCAGGTGATCGGCCACGACGTGGTTCACGGCGTTGAAGAACTCCTTCGGGCCAGGCGCGGCGTCGATCCTGCGCGCCCTGAACTCCCGAAAGACGCCGGAGCGGATCATGACGGCGACCTGCAGCCTGCTGTCGTCTACGCGCTGTTGCAGCTCGTGGTGGGTCGCGAAACAGTCCTAGCAGTCCGCGGAGGCGCGGTGGTGCACGTCGTGCTCGAGGGAGGACAGGGTGCCCATGTAGAAGGACCCAGGCTTTTGCTCGAGGGTGACGACCCTTCCGCAGGAGGCTGTGCTCGAGGGTGACGCCCCATCATGTGCTCCCAGGACCCCTGGGATCCTCACTTGCACGGAGCGCGTCCCGAAAATCGTCACGGCCGCGTGCAACAGGGAGCATCTGCCATCTGTGTGCCAACCATCGTCCCGCGCGCCTGGTTGCATGAGCTGGATCGATGCGTACGCGAACGCGTTGTCGGCGAGGTGCTCTGTCATGATGGGCTTTCCGTTCTGCTCGACGATGGCAGGTGGCATGCCGTCGGCTTTGACAGCCTCGCGCATTTTGTCTCCCAGCTGTTGCAGCCACGGGCGCATCTTCTTCCGCAGCGCTCGCGCGAAGGCTGCCGTGTGGGGCGAGGGGGTGATCTGCAAATTCCCGCCCTTGTTGAGGCTGCGGCACTTCGGGGGGCTTTCGTCGCCCACGATGCCTGCGACCTCTGTTTTCAAGCCCTTTGCCGCCTCGTCGCCTCGGACGCATTTGGAGACGGTTGCCCCCGTGTCCAGGCGCTCCTCGGCCAAGTTCTGCCAGCACGGGTCTCTCTGCAAGAAGCGGAGCAAGTCTGGGTCCAGCTCCGCCTCCGCCATCGCGCCCGTGCCGTTTTTTTCCCTGCGCCATGGAGATGCGCACGACGAGCTGGGCGCCAGCCGGCTGCAGGAAGCGACGAGCCCTTAGACGACTGATTGTCGCTCTGGCGCCAGGGTGCCAAAGCAGGCAGCTCTCGGCGCCCTTCAACAAGTCCGGGGGGGCAGTCTGCAAGTTCGTCAACGGGCCAGCGCCCTCGGCCGTCGATTGCCTTCGCTGTTTCAGCCTTTAGCCAATCCTCGCCCGACCGCTTGAACCACTTCTCAACGAAAGGCAGGTTGTCCAGCCGCGGGGCGGGTTCCGGGCCCTCGTAATTGTAGAAGTCTCCCGACCCTGGCTCCTTGCCTGGGATCCCCGAGACCTCCCTGCAGAAAACCACGAAGTCTTTCGGGTGCCCCCCTGGAGGATGCCCGAGCGCGCCGCAAGGCTCTGGTGGTTGGAACAACACCTTGCGCGTGTACAACTCCGCCATCAGGCGCCCGATGGACCACATGTCCAGGTCCTCTGAGTAGCGCTGGTTCCCTAAGAAAACGTCTACCGCTCTGTAAGCGGGCGTGCATACTCCGAGGTCATCGCAGGTCGGGCTGTAGCGCAGTTTCCTCTTCAACCTGCCGTGGGGATCCGCCATCTCCAAACAGCCGGGGTCGGCGAGCACCACCTGCGGAGAGGGGCGGATGAAGGAGAGGGGAGCTCTAACATAGTACGTTAGAGCTCCCAAGGATGTTAGAGCTCCAAGGGAGCTCCTTGGAGCTCTAACATGGCATGTTAGAGCTCCCTTGGAGCTCTAACATGCTATGTTAGAGCTCCCTGGGACCTCTAACATACCATGTTAGAGCTCCATGTGAGCCCTGACCACTCGGGATCTTAGTCGAAGGAACGACGATGATGACGAGGATGACGACGACGACGACGAGGATGACGAGGATGACGATGATGACGAGGACGACGAGGACGACGACAACGAGGACGAGAAGGACGACGACGAGGACGACGAGGATGACGAGGATGACGAGGACGACGGCGACGACGACGAGGACGAGGAGGACGACGACGAGGACGACGAGGACGACGAGGACGGCGAGGACGACGAGGACGACGAGGACGACGAGGACGAGGGGGAGGAGGACGACGACGACGACGGCGACGACGACGTCGACGACGAGCGCCTCGAAGGAACTCGGGATCTGCCAGTCGAACTGCAGCTTGCTCTTTGGGCACGGCGCGACGGGATCCTATTCGCCAAGCTCACGTGATACAAGTGCCTGCTTCTCGAAGCAGCCGCGCGTCTGCGGCGATCCTCGCATCAGGATGTTTGCGGGCTTGATGTCGCATTGAATGAGGCCCCTGTCGTGCATGTGCTGGAGCCCTTCGAGAACGCTGTTCAGGACGTGGCGCGTCCCTGTCTGCGTGAAGGAGGCCTTCTTGAGGAATTGGCGGACATCGATCTCGGACAACTCGTGCACGAGGCCGATGTGCTCCGTCCATTTCCAATCTATCCTTGGTACTGACTGTTGCAGTTCCCGGTGTGCTTTCTTCGGGGCTGTTGCAGCTCCTGGGCGCAACTTCCTGAAACGGCCCACGTCGAGTAAGCGAACGAGACGCGGGTGCGTGCCCACAGCACCGTGGCGCATGACCTCACCCAGAGCCCCTCCGACGGCATCCGTATTGCACCCCTTCTGCGCATCGCTGGGGTCGCCCCACAGCATCTTGATCGCAAGGCCAGTCTTGTCGCCCTGTCGCGTGCCCAAGTAGACCTTGCCGAAAGAGCCCTGACCGAGCTCCCCATCCTTCCCGCTGCACGTCGTGCTCGAGCGGCACGTCCTCGCACTTGCCCGTCTGTTTGTTGTCGTACGCGTGCCCGTCCGCGTCGAGCTTCAGTGCAAGTAGATTCACGCGACCCTCGTCGTGGGACACCGCTCTCGGACCAGCAGACCCGCGACGAGCAGCTGTCGGTGGCGTAGGCTCCGATACCCCGTCAGCGGCGGGAACGGGCACCTCCCCCAGCGCGTCCTCTAGGGTTTCCCCTGCGACACCGTGGCCCTCGGCGACAACTGGCTCATCTTCTGCAGCGTTAGCTGTTCCAGCCCATTTCGCGCACCCTGGCACCCCCGCAGGCTCGCTCACATAGTCTTCCCAGTTGGCGCCCAGCGCAATCTTGAGGAGCCGCGTGCAGGTGTCATGCGAAACTGGCTTTGGCCACGTCAACACACATTTGTTCTTCGTTACCTTCTCCAGCGTCACTATTGCGGTCGGGGCCCCTTTTGCCACCCTGGCCATGCTATTGCTGCAGGTCTCCCTCAGCTTATTGTTGATCTTGTCGTCGTTCGACCCGTCGCCCTGCAGGTAACAGCCCCACTTATAGAAGAGAACCTTGTTCCTGTCGCGACCGCTGCCGCCCGAGGCAGCCATCGCCGCGGAGGCCCGCTGACGGCAGTGTCGTCCATGCGGGCCCGCTAAGTTTCAGTGAACCGAGACGCCTGCGGGCCCCTCCTCCGTCCTCCTCCTCCCCCTGTGGCCGCTCCTCGGAGCGTTGCTTCCCGCGTCTTCCATGCCCTGCTGCATCCCCATCCTGGCCCGCCCCTACAGAGCGCCGTAAGGATGCAAGGGCCTTGGCGGCATGGTAACTGTTGTTTATCCAGCTCCCCAGCTTCGGAACGGAAAGCGTAGGATGCAACAGGGGTACCCTTTGGAAAGGCAAGCATCCTGACTCTGCGCCTTGCCTGCGCCGCGGGCCAAGTGCGACGGATGGCGACGAAGGGAGGACGGAGGACTATGTTCCTATCTGTACGCAAGGTGCCGTGTACTGCACAGGCCAGAATGTGGCGCGCGTCCCAATACGAGAACGGAGGCGACGCCGCCAGCGCGCCACTGCTGCAACCCAAAATCAAACAAGTGGCAGCTCCACGCACGGGAACAGGAGCGCGCGGGCTGGCTCCTGCGTCGGAGCTGTCGAATTCTGTTGCAGCCTGTGCTCAAGCCTGTGCTCTGTTTCAGCCTGTATTCGGCTTCTTCTTCTTCTTCGAGGCCGAGGAGCCGTCTGAGGACGAGGAGTCTGGGGTCGAGGGCGCGTCGGCGTCGCGCTTCTTACCCTTCTGACCCTTCTTCTTGTCATCCTTCTTGTCCTTCTTCTTATTATCATTATTGTCATTATGCTTGTCCTCCTTCTTGCCCTCCTTCTTGCTGTCGTCCTCCTTCTTCCCATCCTTCGGGTCCTCCTTCGGGCCCTCCTTTGTCAGGCGCAACTGCGCAGAGCGTGCAAGCAGGTCCTCGTTCACGAACACCATGGTGCTGCTCCCGAGCATGGCCTCGACGGCACGCTCCACGAGAAACGGCTCGAGCACCTTCGCGTGGCGGTCGTCGAAAGTCAAAGCCAACGCACTGCGCCCGCTCTCGACGCAGCCGTGCATGCCTGCGCCGCCCGCAGGCGCGCCGAAGTACACCCACCTGGGCTTCCCCGCCTCGTGGCAGAGCTCCTTGATGAGCTCGATGTCGTTGTCGCGCGGTAACCGCGGCACCTCCGTTCCCGCGGGCTGGCGGTAGAGCTTCCGCTTCTTCGCGGCCGCAGTCACGAGGGCCTTCTCGGGGCGGACGGCTGTTGCAGCTTCGTCGCGCGCCTCGGCGCCACAATCAGCGCCCTCGTCCTCATGGAGAGGGTGGCAGTACCCCAGCTTCTCTCGCTCGTCGGCCTCCACCTCGGTGACGCACTGGCCGACCATGCTGGCCAAGCTGGTCTCCCGAACCTGCTTGGGCACGAGGGCGTGGCTCTTCTGCGGCAGGGCAGGCACGTTCCTCATCACTGCGTTGAAGAGGGGGCTGCCCGCGCCCACGAACTGCCTGCTATTGGCAATGTGCTTCGGCTTCCTCCCCTTGTATCAGAGCATCATGACCTCGTGCGAGCGCGAGTTCGCCAGGCCTCGCTGCCTCTGGAAGTGGCCGCACTGCTGCATCTGCTTCGTGTCGTAGGCGAGGTGGTATGTGACCGTGCGGCGGGGATCTTCTGGATCTTCGGGAGGTTCGACTGCGCGCGGCCCGTCGGCACCCACAGCACGTCCCGTCCACCGACCATCAGCGGTTCCAAGGACTTCAGGTAGCGTGTGAAATCCTGCTCGTCCAGCGCGGGCTCACGGCGCGTGAGGCCGCGCCCCTCGAAGACGCAGCACAACTTCGCATTCTTGACATCGTAGAAGCCCATCACTGATGCATTATCTGTGAGGTTCTGGTATAGGCGTGTTTTAGTAACCGAAGCGTTGATATCCATGGCGCTGCCCTCCGCCGTGATCATGGATACCCGCGTATCCAGCACGGTAGAGCACTGCTGCTCGCACAGCGCCTTGAAGTTATTCACGTCGCTCGGGGAGACGTCGATCTTCTTCTTGTCATCGGAGGCCGCCTCCGCTGTTCCAGCACCGCCCGTTGTTGCAGCACCGACCGTGTCGCTGTCTGCAGGCTTTTCCTCTGACGGTTCCTGGGGGTTTCCCGCGAGGGAGTCGTGCGCAATCTTGAACTTCTCGAAGAACCTCTTGTTCACTCGCACGCTCCTGTGGAACTTGTCCATGTTGTAGCGCTCGGCGCACGGCTGGGTGAGGGCGCCAGAGATCTCATGCCTGTAGAATTCCTTGCCTATTTCGGGGAAGCGTCTCATCGCCAGGCGCAGCGCGTCGGTCGGCAGTGACTGCACCCAGGTCGGGCCCTTGTCAGGCCCCTCAGTCTTCTCGAAAAACTTGAGCGGCGAGTCGAGGTATTGCCTCGCCATGGCCATGACTTTTGTCTCGGCGGCGTTCTCCTGTGCGTCTGGTGTTTCAGTGCTGTCGCAGCCAGTGCTCCATTTGAACAAGTCTGGGCACTGTTTCAGAAAGTTCGCCACGTACTTCTTCGCCCACAAGATCTCGACCACTACCTGGCCGATGGTGGAGGCGCTGTACGGGTCCTTCACGCTCTTCCGCCACATTCGCGCGTGTAGGCTTTCCAAGACGTGCCCCAGCAAGGTAGCGTCCGTCTTCGTGGTGATCATCCCAAGCTGCGTGGGCTTGTCCAGCAGATTGTCTCGCCCCCAACGGTTCACGGCGGCATCCAAACGCAGCAATGCCCCTGGGCACTTTTCGAGAGCGAGCCAGTTGATCATGTGCGTCTTGACGGTCCTCAGGCTGGGGCAGTGCATAAGTCCCCAGTGTATGTTTTTCTCCAACCACGCCTGCGCCTTCTCTGCCGAGGGGTTCCCGCCACCTGGCCCGCCGCTCTTCAAGATTTCCGCCGCACGCGCTTCGATGCGCATGAGGTTCTGGTTCTCGATACCGAGGAAATCGCGCAGGCGCTCGTGGCGGGCTCACTGGTTGACAGACCACTTGAACTTGTTCTCCTCGATTTCCTCAGCCGCGCGCCCCGGGATCAGCACGAAATCGAAGGGCCAATCCAGAATCAAGTCCTCCACCGCTTGTACGGCCTGCCTGTTGCCTTGCTCTTTCGCCCAGTGGTAGGCCAACCAGACAGCGTTGACCACGACGTCACTGCCCAAACGCTTGAACTTGCCGATCTCGGGCACAGCGGTCTGGTTCACGTTGGTGATCATGATGGGGATCTCGAACCCTTTCTCAACCTGCTTCGGGATGTTCCAAGGCCTGCCACCCTTGACCTGGCTTAGCGTCTCCACGATGCGCCGCTGTGGGTTACCCTGGGCTGTGCACTCGACGTCGCCAGCGCCCTCAAGAGAGTCGTTCGCTGTTTCAGCCGCGTCGTCCGTCGGCACGTTCGACATGAACATGTCCGCAGCCACGTTCTCCATCTTGCCCACCGTGATATTCTCCCCCAGGAAACTGTTGTCGATGGGCGCCGTATACGCCAGGTTCAGATAGGCATTCCTGCGCTCGCTCTTCTCGTTACACCCTTCGATGATCCTGGCGAGCTTCTCCTGCAATGGAGTTATTTCCTTGCTGTCCTTCTTCAAGATCTTCTTCGACTGGTCCTCCTGCGACTTGTCTGGCTTCTCCCTCTTCGGCTTCTCGGCCCTCTCGGCGACGCGCTTCGGAATGGTCTTGAGAAGCCGCTTGAAGTCAGTCTCGATGAGGGGGAAAACCTTGTCGGCCCAGAAGTCCTTGAACGGCTGCGCCGCGAAGCCGCTCATCGCACTCAGGCGGGCTGGTTCAGCTGCGGGCTGGCCGTTCCACCTCGCGCGCCTGTTGCAGGTCGGGCTGGAGCCGCGGTGGGAATGGAATTGGGCAATGATGGAAGAACAAGGGCCGTTGTAGCCGATGGAACGTCCAGAGGGCGGATAGGAAGCAAAGCGAAAATAGCCGCAACCAATTCTAGACGAACTCACGGATGTCGGAAGTCGCCCATTCCCTCGAAGCAGTGCGAAGATTAACGCATTTTCAACGAGCGAGGGCGCCAAGAGCCTGTCGAGTTCTCCCCAGATGGCCTACCAGCTCTTGATGGGTGGGCCCAGAGATTTTGCAAGACCCCAACGGCACCAAGAAATTCTAACTACCCTAAGGGCCTCAAGGGGAGATCCCAGAAATTCTATCTCCCCACAAGGCCTCGAGAGAGATTGCCAAAAATTCCTCGCCCCTCAGGGCGTCAAAAGGAGATCCCAATCTTCAACACACTCATTACCTAACAGCGAAGACTGATAGGCTTCTAGTGGTCTCAAAATTATGCTAACGGAGTTCCCCACATAAAGAGATTAACGGTTTCGTGGGACCCATTTTCTTGATGCCCTCCTCGCGACGCAGGAGGGGTGGGAGGGGCACGAAACCATGTAAATAGTATGGTATTCCGATACCCTCCTCGCTCAGGCGGGGCCTCCCTGGAGGGGTGGGAGGGGCACGAAACCATGTAAATAGTATGGTATTCCGATACCCTCCTCGCTCAGGCGGGGCCTCCCTGGAGGGGTGGGAGGGGCACGAAACCATGTAAATAGTATGGTATTCCGATACCCTCCTCGCTCAGGCGGGGCCTCCCTGGAGGGGTGGGAGGGGCACGAAACCATGTAAATAGTATGGTATTCCGATACCCTCCTCGCTCAGGCGGGGCCTCCCTGGAGGGGTGGGAGGGGCACGAAACCATGTAAATAGTATGGTATTCCGATACCCTCCTCGCTCAGGCGGGGCCTCCCTGGAGGGGTGGGAGGGGCACGAAACCATGTAAATAGTATGGTATTCCGATACCCTCCTCGCTCAGGCGGGGCCTCCCTGGAGGGGTGGGAGGGGCAGTGATATGGTATGGTATGCTATGGTACGCCATGGTATGGTATGGTACGGTATGGTACGTATGGTGTGGTATGGTATGGTATGGTATGGTATGGTATGGTATGTGTGGTAGGAACTATGGTATGGTATGGTGCGTGGTAGGAATAATATTGTGCTGTATGGAAGATGGAGCGGGAGGTGGGTGGGAAGGAGAGGGTGTTCTGGGAAAACAAAAACCCCACTCAGGATGTGGGGAAAAAAAGCAACAAATGACTTCACAGGGGGGTCCGGGCGGGACCCGGGGCGGCTACAGTCGAAGCCCCAAATCCTCGCAAAATCGCTCTTGGCGCTGCTAGAACTCCATTCCCGGCGTACATTTTGGATGCCCGGAGCCAACTGTAAGCCACTTCGTGCTCTTCGAGTTCCAAGAACTCCATTCCTGGGCCACATTTTGAATGCCCGGAGCCAACTGTAGGCCACTTCGTGCTCTTCGACATCCCAGAACACCATTCCCGGGCCACATTTTGAATGCCCGGAGCAAAATGTAGGCCACTTCGTGCTCTTCGAGTTCCCAGAACCCAATTCCCGGGCCACATGTTGAACGCCCGGAGCCAACTGTAGGCCACTTCGTGCTCTTCGAGTTCCCAGAACTCCATTCCCGGGCCACATATTGAATGCCCGGAGCCAACCGTAGGCCACTTCGTCCTCTTCGAGTTCCCAGAACTCCATTCCCGGGCCACATTTTGAATGCCCGGAGCCAACTGAGGCTGAGGCAGGCTGCTGCTGAGGCACGCTGAGGCTGAGGCTGAGGCAGGCTGAGGCTGAGGCAGGCTGAGGCTGAGGCTGAGGTTGAGGCTGAGGCTGAGGCTGAGGCAAGCTGAGGCAGACGCTGAGGCAGGCTGATGCTGAGGCAGGCTGAGGCTGAGGCTGAGGCTGATGCAGGCTGAGGCTGAGGCTGAGGCTAAGGTTGAGGCTGAAGGCAGACTGAGGCTGAGGCTGAAGCAGGCTGAGGCTGAGGCTGAGGCAGGCTGAGGCTGAGGCTTAGGCAAGCTGATACTGAGGCAGACTGAGGCTGAGGCTGAGGCAGGCTGAGGCTGAGGCAGGCTGAGGCTGAGGCAGGCTGAGGCTGAGGCTGAGGCTGAGGCTGAGGCTGAGGCTGAGGCTGAGGCTGATGAGGCTGAGGCTGAGGCTGAGGCTGAGGCTGAAGGGCTGATGCTGAGGCAGGCTGAGGCTGAGGCTGAGGCTGATGCAGGCTGAGGCTGAGGCAGGCTGAGGCTGAGGCCGAGGCTGAAGGCTGAGGCTGAGGCTGAGGCTGAAGCAGGCTGAGGCTGAGGCTGAGGCAGGCTGAGGCTGAGGCTGAGGCAGGCTGATGCTGAGGCAGGCTGAGGCTGAGGCTGAGGCTGATGCAGGCTGAGGCTGAGGCAGGCTGAGGCTGAGGCCGAGCTGAAGGCAGACTGAGGCTGAGGCTGAAGCAGGCTGAGGCTGAGGCTGAGGCTGAGGCTGAGGCTGAGGCTGAGGCAGGCTGATGCTGAGGCAGGCTGAGGCTGAGGCTGAGGCTGATGCAGGCTGAGGCTGAGGCAGCCTGAGGCTGAGGCGAGGCAGAAGGCAGACTGAGGCTGAGGCTGAAGCAGGCTGAGGCTGAGGCTGAGGCAGGCTGAGGCTGAGGCAGGCTGAGGCAGGCTGAGGCTGAGGCTGAGGCTGAGGCAGGCTGAGGCTGAGGCAGGCTGAGGCTGAGGCCGAGGCTGAAGGCAGACTGAGGCTGAGGCTGAAGCAGGCTGAGGCTGAGGCTGAGGCTGAGGCAGGCTGAGGCTGAGGCTGAGGCAGGCTGAGTCTGAGGCAGGCTGAGGCTGAGGCTGTGACTGTGACTGCCGTTGCCACTGCGACTGTCATCGCGAATGCGACTGCGACTGCGAGAACAGGAGAATTCTACAACTGGATTCTCATCTGGATCTTAAGGGAATGTTTCCATATATGCTTCTACACATCGCGGTTAGGTTGATTTGCCGGGATAATTTTTAGACACTGTCCGAAATAGATACTTTTAGATATTATGACCACCGGGCCTCAGCGGGAACACGATAATTTCTAAGCGTCTATTTCTAAAACATAGATACTAATAGATACTGTGTGCACGGCGCCTCAACGGGAAGTTCAGAATTTCTAAAAGTGTCTATTCTTGTTTCCGGCTGTCTACCAGGGCAGCGCGGGACCCGGGACCCGGGACTGGCGCGGGACCCGGCACCCGGAACCCGGGACCGGCGCGGGACCCCACACCCGGGACTGGCGCGGGACCCGAGACCCGGGACTCCGGACCCGGGACCCGGGACCCGGGACTGGCGCGGAACCCGGAACCCCGAACCCAGCACGAGCGCCGGACCCGGGACCCGCCACCCGGGACCGGCGCGGGACCCGAGACCCGGGACCGGCGCGGGACCCGGAGCCCGGCACCCGGGACCGTCCCCGGACCCGACCGGCGCGAGACCAGGGACCCGCGACCCGGGACCGGAGCGGAACCCGGGACGCGGCCGGGACCGCCGTGGGACCCGGGACCTGGCCGGGCGCAGGACCCGGGACCCGGAACCGGCGCGATCCCCGGGACCCGGGACCATCGCAGGACCCGGGGCCTGGGACGAGCGCGGACGCGGGACCCGGGACGAGCGCGGAACCGGGAACCCGGGACCGTCGGCGCCATCTCATCATCATCATCATCATCATCATCATCATCATCATCATCATCATCATCATCATCATCATCATCATCATCATCATCATCGTCATCATCATCATCATCATCATCACCACCACCACCACCACCACCACCACCATCATCATCATCATCATCATCATCATCATCATCATCATCATCATCATCATCATCATCATCATCATCATCATCATCTTCATCATCCAGAGCGCCCCGGATCGGCGGCACTGGCCGGAGGCCACTACAATAGTATATATGGTCGAGGGTTTGCCCCCCCCCAATGCTAATGCCGTCGGGCCCCCCCCCTTCCGCGCGATGCCCCCCCCCCCTCCCCCTGTGGGCGTGGGCGTGGCGTGGTGGCTCCCCCCCCTGTGGATGTGGTGTGGGTGTGGTGTGTTGCTGTGGGTGTGTGCGGGGTGACGCCATGGTCCTCCTCCCCCCTTCCCTCCCCCCCTGTGGGTGCGGTGTGGGTGCGGCGTGTGGCTGGGATTGGCGTCATGTTGACAGCTCCGGTGCTCGACGTCGTGGCCGCCGCCGCTGGTGGTGCCGTCGACGTCGTCGTCGTCGTTGTCGTCGTCGTTGTCGTCGTCGTCGTTGTCGGTGTCGGTGTCGTCGTCGTCGTCGTCGTCGTCGTCGTCGTCGTCGTCGTCGTCGTCGTCGTCGTCTATTGCCGTCGTCCGTAATCGTGTCATTGTACTTCCTACTCCCTCCCCTCCTCTCCTCCTCCGCCTCCTCCTCCTTTCCCCTCCTCCTCCTCCTCTCATCATCCTCCTCCTCCTTCCTCATCCCCCCCCCATCCACCAGATGGCACAGCCAAGATCGGTGCACCCCAGATGGATGGGTGGGGGGGAAGAGGCAGCAGCCGGAGGAGGAGGAGGAGGGCCGCGGGACGAGGAGAGGAGGAGGGAGGAGGAGACGACGACGCGAGGGCATGACGACGACGACGCGACGACTCCGGCCGACGACGCCGACAACGACGACGCCGACGACGCCACCGACGACGCCCCGACGACGACGACGACGGACGACAACGACTACGACGACAACGACGACGACGTCGACGGCACCACCAGCGGCGGCGGCGACGACGTCTGTCAACACGACGCCACAATCCCAGCCACACGCCGCACCCACACCACACCCACAGGGGGGGAGGGAGGGGGGGAGGAGGACCATGGCGTCACCCCGCACACACCCACAGCAACACACCACACCCACACCACATCCACAGGGGGGGGGGAGCCACCACGCCACGCCCACGCCCACAGGGGGGGGGAGGGGCATCGCGCGGGGGGGGGGGCCGATGGCATTAGCATTGGGGGGGGGGGCCCAAACCCGCGACCATATATATGATCAGGGGGGGGGTGGGCTTGGCCCCCCCCCGCCCCCCCCAATGCTAATGCCGGCCCCCCCCCCGCGCGAGGCCCCCCCCCCCCCTTGTGGGCGTGGGCGTGGTGGCTCCCCCCCCCAGTCGCCGAGCCTGGAGGATGGAGGCTCCACCTCCTCCTCCTCCTCCTCCTCCTGCCCCTCCGCCGCGCGATGAAGCTGAGTCTCCCGGATGTCCTATTCCAACTCCTCCCCGGGCTCCTCCTCCTCATCCTTATCCTGCTCCTCCTCCTCCTCCTCCTCCTCCTTCTCCTCTTCAACATCATCCGTGACGAATCCGCCACCGTGCCTTGGCACGGGTTTCTTGGCGCCGCGGACCGTCGTGACGCGACATAACCCTGTCACGAAATCCTCCCCAGATCGGCGTCCAACGTCGGAAAATGACAAAACCACGCGGACCACTGAGAGAGTTTCCGTTGCGCCTCTCGCGGTACATCTACTGAACGCCCCCTCGGCCAGCCAGACGACGGGCATGTCAGCCCTTCGGAGCCTCGACTCTCACTATCGGCCCCTGGACCCCGAGAATGGCCCAACAGGCTCACAAAAATACCACAAGACGGCGCACGTGTGCCCCAGGACAACACACCCATGAAGGCCGCATGACACCCTCAACCGGCCTGAGAAGACCCACCGAGACCCCCTTTTCTGGGTCGGCGGCAGAGGCGGCAGCCTTTAGATTTCCGGTTCCTCGTCCCCGTCATGGGCGCCGCCTTGGGGCGTTCTTAGGCAGTTTGGGCGCCTCGTGGGCCGTCTTGGCCCCGTCGTGGGCCGTCTTGGGGCCCTCTTAGGGGCATCCTCGACCGGCTTGGGTGCCTCTTGGGCCGTCTTGGGCGCAGTGGACGCCCAAAAGGCGAACACGCCAAAAATATCAGTTTTCCAAGCGGAAGTCGACGATTCTTGCTTATTGGGCCTCTCTCGGGGTGCCTCTTGGGGCGTCTTCGGAGCCTTCGGGGGCCTTCTTGGCGTCATGGAAGTCGTCTTGAAAGGCGTCTGGAGCCATCGCTGCGGCCTCCTAGGGCCTCCCTGCAGCCTCTTGGGGCCCTGTTGGCCCCGGGTCGCCGAAACCATATAAAAACACAAGGAAAACGACGCCCTGGCCCCACATTTGCAGTCGTGGTCGTGGCCCCCGGCCCTCGGAGCCAGCCCTCGTTATATTCCCCCCCGTGTCTCTGCGATGATCTGCAAGGCTACGCAGTGCCTAGATGCGCCGTGCGCGCTTTATAGTGCGCGACGCCATGCTACGCCATGCTTGGCAACGGTGAACTCAATGACAAACCATGCTACGCAGTGCTATACGTCCGTCTGGACTGCCCCTCACTCTGTCGATGCTGCTTCGTAAACCATCCGTTCCTCAAGCCTCAACCATCACTCCTTCGGTCCCTCGACCCCTCCAAACATCGATACTTCTCCGATCACCGACCCCCGATCAGCATCATAAATGGTCCAAACACCGGCCCGCGTATCATCCAATCATCAGTCCCTCGATCCCCGATCGATCCTCCATCATCCGATCTCGCGATCCTCCATCCTTCGATCATCCATCCCGCTGGCTCCCAAAACCCCACCCTGGATCCCGCCAGACTCCAGCCAGGAGCATGAAGAGACGATCGAGGAGGAAGACGACGACGAGATGGAGGGCGACAGGGAGGGAGATGAGACGATAAGCAGGCGAGCGGGGGGTTCTCATTAGGAAGGCGGGGAGCATGGTCACGAGAAGATGCCGGGCCCCAGTCAGCAGCGTGCAGATGAGGGAGAAGCGTCGGGAGGATGAGCTGGAGGGAAAGGAGAGGGGAGAGCGACCGAGGCGGGAGGCCCTTGGACAGATTCCTTCACAAACTGCTGCTCCTACTCCATCTCCTCCAAAGCACCCCCCTCGTTAACAATATGCTCCTCCTCCCTGTTGCGAAAATAAGTGTGAGAGAGGGGGGACGAGCAGAGTCGACATCGGCTGGAGGGCTGGCCTCCCACAACTTATTGGCCAGCTCGTCCGCGAAGGTCTTGACGTTGACGAACACCAAGACCTTCGGGCAGGGGGGGCATCCCTGGCAAGGGCTGTGGAGGACGATCAATGGAGAGGAAGCATGCTGCCAAATTCGCCAGCCCAACGGGCCACAGGCGTGCTAAGATCTCCGGTAGCTACTTAACAATATTTCTAGTTCGCGCGCGCGCGGGGCGGCCCCTGGGGGGCCGCGGACGAAAATGACCCCGGCTGATCCCCGGCCGGGTCCCGGGCGATCACCAGGGGGGAGGCTCTTTTTCGCCACCTCTCACGAGGATCGTGGCCTCCGAGGGGGGGCTGCAATCGACTCCCCCCCTCCCGCCCCAAGGGACCCCCAAGAGCCCCCCAGGAGGCCCCAGGGGAACCCAATACGCCGCCAGGGAGCCCCAAGACGCTCCCAAGAAGCCCCCAAGAAACCCCCAACACGGCCCCAAGAGGCCCCAAATAGCGTTCCAGTGGTGTTGGGTCCTCGTTTTGAAATGACGGTGCCCCGCGTTCTTCTTTCCTCCTCCTCCCCCCCCTCCCTCCTCTCATCATCATCATCATCATCATCATCATCATCATCATCATCATCATCATCATCATCATCATCATCCTCATCCTCATCCTCATCCTCATCCTCATCCTCATC
>CAUYUJ010017560.1:262980-292980 GCA_963575745.1 Prorocentrum cordatum
CCTCCTCCACCTCGGTCTTCACCTCGAAGGACCGCGGCGGCGCCCCCCCGCTCTTGGGCTTCAGGACGGCCTCGCGCTTCACGATGTCGGCCTTCGGGGGGGCGCCGCCCGTCTTGGGCTTCAAGACGGCCTCCTCCTCCCGTCCCCTGCGCCCGCGATCGCGAGGCTCATCGCGCTCGCGATCGTGGCGCCTCGCGCGCGAGGGTGAGCGCAAGGGCGCAGGGCGCCTCTCACGCTTGCGGACCTCCTCGGCGAGGCGCTCCTGGCCCGGGGACCGCGGGGGCCGCGGGCGCTCCGCTGGAGCGCCTTTGCTCTGGCGCCGCGCTGCAGCCTGGATGGCCGCACGCGCCAGCGCCGCGGTGACCGCGTCCTCTCCCGCCTCGAGGACCGGGGCTGGGGTCGACCTCCCCTCGCCCCTGCTCGAGGCGTCGTCCACGTCGGTGAGCTCCACGACCGCTTCCGCGTCCACCGTGCGCATCATGTCGAGCAGCCCCCTGTTGTGCTTGCAGAGCTCGCGGAGCTCCGGCATGGGCTGCCCCTGGAACTGGGCCAGGGCGAGCGCCAGCTTAGCCGCCTGGCGCTGGACCTTGATATTCGGCCCCGCGCCCACTCCCCACGCGCCCCGCTTGCCGTCGACGATCACCAGCTGGCCGTGGTCCTCGCTCGCCCCCGCGGCCAGGCAAGCCGCCGCGATGCACGGGGCTGCTTCGTGGTCGTGGTTGACCACCTCGACGAGGTCCTCGCTGTCCAGCCCGTCCACCACCGTGTACAGGATGTTGTGGGCGGCACTCCGGAGCTCGTCCGACAGTGCGGCCCCCGAGACGACGACGCCGAGGGGGTTCACCGCCATGATGCTGTAGTCATGGCCGCGCGCCTTGCTCTGGTCCGGGGCCACCAGGCCCACCAGGAATCCCATGATGCACGCTGCCGGAGCGCGGGGCGGAGGCGCGGCTGGCGCGCGGGGCTGGGGTGCGCGCGCTGCTCGCGTGCCTCGCTCTGGAGTGGGAGATGGCTGCGGATGAGAGGACCAAGAGGAGGTGGGCGTGCCTGGGGCGATCGGGAGCGGTAGCGAAAGGGGGGTCGAGGGCGAGAGGTCCACCGGGATACCCCCACAACGCGACGCCCCCGCCCTGACCTGAATACCCGTGGGACCCGCCTGCTGCTTTCCCACACGCCCGTTAACTCCTCGCCCTGGCTCGTATCTCACCAATTCCTCCTCTCCTTCCCCCTCCGTAGTTGACCCTGCTCGCGCCGAAGGGCGCGCCCAGGGGGGGCGCCCGGGCGCCCAGGCCGGGCGCTCCGAGGGCCTCAGGTCGCTCCCAAACGGGGGCGGGTCGCTCCCGGCCAACCGGTCGGGGCGGGCGCTGGCCGCGACGCCGTCATCACCGCGGGCGTCCGGGGCCAGTAAGGCGTGGCCCTCCGCCATGCCTCGGGCGAATGGAGCCTGACGCCGATGGTCCTCCCAGAGGTATCCGTGGAAGGCGTCCGTGGACCACCTCCCGAACCTCTTGACCGCTTCCAGGTCGCGACAGGCGTGGTACAACGCCGTCGCGCCCCCGATGCGCAGGGAGTGGGATCCCATCTGGCCTGCGTCCACACCGCAGGCGGCAGCCGCGAGTTGGAGGAGCCCCTGCACCTCCTCCCGCATAATCGGGTGGCCGTCGGGCCGGCGGAACAGGGGGAGCCCCGCCTCGGCTCCCCGTCCAAACCGGTCCGGCAGCTCCCTCTGGAGGTCGGCGAGTGCGTCCACGACACACAACTCCACCCCCGAACGGTAATGGTTGCGTACGCAACCTGCGTTAAACTGGTCCGTCTTGGACGACGTGATCGTCAGCACTACCTCGTCGCAGTCGCTGAGCCATGCGCTGGGTGTACCCCCGCGCAGCCCCTGCACGTCCTGCCCACGCACCACCCGCCCCATGCTCCAGGAGCGGTCCTCCTGGACCAAATACTCCGACGCGCGGAGCATGAAGAAGTACCCCGTCATAAGCGCCGCCCATAGGATGGTCGCCTCCCGGCGCGTGGCCGTCCCGTGGGCGAACAAGTACTCTCGGAGCCAGCGCAACATCCGGGGCGTGGCCGGCAGCTTCCGTTTCGCCTTTCCGTCCCAGCGGCGGAGCCCCTCGATCGTGGTCCAGAGCCGGCGCCGATCGGAGGTCACATCCCCAAACCCGGCCAGGGTGTGGGCATATCGAATGGCGAACAGGCGCTGGCGGATGGTCGTGGCCCGCCTCTTCATCACCTTGTACAGGTACACGACATACCGGATGAGGTCATCCTCATCCGTAAGGCGGGCGTCCCGAGTCCCCCCCTGCAGGTACGGGCTCCGGCCTCGGAGCCTCCGCCAGAGTACCCAGTTACGCCACCCGGCGCTGTAGTTGGCCCGCGTCCCTTCGGCAAGCTTGGCCAGCATCGCCTCGGTGGCAGTCGCATCCAGCTCGCGAGGGTCGGTGAGTTCACCCTGAACCCCTTTCGGGGCGCCCCCGCCGGCGTACCGCCAGGCGGCGGGCTTCACCAGCGCGGGGGCAGGGGCACTGCGGGTACGCCGGCGGGTCTTGCGCGGGGGGCGTGCCTCGCCGCCCGCGCCGTCCGTGGCGCTTGGCCTGGGCACCCCCGCGCCTTCCGGAACAGCGAAGGTCACCGCCCCGACCCGCTCCCCGCCTGCCCCGTCCACCCCTGCTGCGGTGGACCGCGCGGTAGCAGGGGGTACGGAAACAGAACTAACAAAATTCGCCTGTGTTCCCGCCAACGCGAGCGGCTCGTCCGTCGTCTTCCCCCTCCCCAGAGCGCCTCGCATGGCCGCTTGGGCGTCTGGGGGGAAAATACAAAGATAAACATAAATAAAAAAAAAAAAAAAAAAAAAAAACAAAAATAAAAAGAAAATAAAAAAATAAAAAAAAAAAACAAAAAAAAAAAAAAAAAATAAAAAAATCAAAACAAAAACAAAAAGTAGAAAAAAAAAGAAAAGCCAGAAAAAAACTAAAGGCCCGAAAAGCCAAGAACAATAATACAAAAAAAAAAAAAAAACAATAGAAAAATTAAAAATAAAAAAAAACAAAGAAAAAAAAAAACAACAAAAAAATAAAAAAAACACAAAAAAAAAAAATAATTAAATACCATCAAAAATATAAAACAGAACAAGAAGCCAGGCTTTAGCCACAGCTTAACCATCTCGTCGTTAGCGAGTCGGTCGTGGTCGGGTCCGACGCCAGCGCGCGCCCCGGGTGCCTCGCCTGCGCTTGCTGCCTCTACGGCCTGCCTCAGCAGGCGCTCCGCCCACTGGAGCACCCAGCGGGCCGTGCGGCGCGGGAGTGCCCGGGCGGCCTGCCGCATGCGCTCGGCGATCGGCATACCTCCAAGGCCCAGGGCATCCCACAGCTCCGCCGTGCCCCCCTGGGCGCACCAGATTTCTTTCGGGTGCAGGGCTCGCACGGTCCAGCCGCCCTCGGACCCTTCCAGGATCAGGGTGTTCGCATAGCCCTTCAAACGGGTCGGGCTTCGCCCGTGCCGTATGGCAGGGCCCGCGCGGATCATGAATCACCACGCGCTGGGCCCGCCCGCCTCCCGTGGGCTGCCATGTGCCGCGCGGCCAGGGCATCATGCGATCCCCCGTCGTCGAGATCCGAGGGTCCACGAGCAAGGTGCCGTTGTTGAGGTCCAGGCGGAGCTCATCCAGCGGTGGCCGCCCTGCCTCTTTCCAGAGCTGGCAGAGGCCGCGTGGCTCCACGCAGGGCTGTCCCAGGGGGGGTACGGGGCCCGATGCCCGAACCCGTTCCCCGCAACCCCATACCTGGACCGCCCGCGCGCGTGCCGTGACGTCGCCGAAGTGCGTGCACAGTAGGCGCGTCTCTGGGGAGAGTGCCACATAGCCAAGGCGCCGTAAGCGCGCCCCTAGTCGCACTGCAGCGTAGTTGACGGGGGCGTCGAGCAGCACGGCCAGTGGCCGAGTGGTGATCAGTAGCCGCTCCAGGCCCGTCGCTTCGCGTCCACCGGGGTCCTCCGATAGTGACACGCACAGCCAGCGGGTCCGCGGGACCCCAGCGGGGTCCTCGGGGTGGTCCCCGTCGTCCGGGTCCCATCGGTCACCGACACCCCACGGCGCTAGCAGCGCCGACCCACCGAGGCTCTCCCATGCTTCCCCAAAGGGGGGCCACGCGGTTCCCACCTCCAGCAGCCGCGCCCCCTCGACCTGCAGAGGGGCGTAGCGTGGTAGGGCCTCCCGGGCTCCTTTGACTTGGAGTGCAGCCGCGCGCCAGGGCCCGTCGTCTCCTGGCATCCGCAGCTCGCGCTGGGCGGCCTCCTCCACCAGCTCGCCCCACGGTGCTGCCGGCGACAGCTCGGTCCATCCGGCCTCCGCCATCCGCTGGCGTACCTCCTCCACCGTGGCTCGAGTCACGAAGTCGGCCAGCTCGTTTTGGTAAGTCCGTAAGTAAAGTCCGCCCAGGACCCGGAACTTGTACCGTAGCTCCAGCATGGCCAGGACTCGAAGCAGGCGGCGCGCCACCGCGTTCCGTGCCCTGCGGCGTCGCAGCCAGCGGCTGACATTACTGTTGTCAGTGACGTACAGCAATAGAAGCTGGAACCAGTCCGGGCCCTTCTCGGCCGCCAAGGCTATCAGGCAGAGGAGTTCGACCACCGCGATGATCTCCCCCTCCCCCTGCCAGGTGACCCCGGGGGCGGAGCGGAGCGTCTCCAGGTAGGGAGCCGCCTCCGCCACGATGAACTCGCGCGAGGACCAGTCCAGCGCACCGATCCGATCCAGGGTGGCATCGCCTCCCAGCCAGCGCAGCTTGCCGAGCGCCCCCGGGAGTGCGAGGGCCTCGCAAAGGCCTAGCAGGCCCTCGAAGGAGGTCTCGAAGTTACCCTCGACCGGCATCTCAAAGCAGACGCGCAGCCAATCCAAGGTCTGGTGCCAATCGTCCCACGCAGCCTCTACCATCTCGGGTTCGCCCGGCGGATGGACGTAGGCCTGACCCGGGTCACCCGACAGCATTCGGTGGACCGCTGGGAGCTCCAGGCTCAGGGCTGGAGCTGCGCAGGCGCAGAACTGGCCGAGCCCACTTAGCTCCCTCGCGGTTCGCAGCCGGACCATGCGGCAGCCGAAGCTCAGCTCCGGCTCCGCCAGTAGAAAGCGCATCTTCATGGCCTTGGGCTCCGGGAGTCCAACTCGCTCGCGCTCGAAGTCCATGCTGAGCCCCCAGATAATCTGAGTGGTGGAGGGCTCCCCCTCGGCGTCCCTCTTGCTGACGTTCACTGCTTCGGACCCGAATACCTCCCGTATGGATGCATCCAATGCGTCGCAGGCCATCCACGGCCGGACCCCAATGTCGGGCTCCACCACCACAGGGTCGTCCATAAGCCACTCCGAGTGGAAGTGGGTGGTGTCGTGCCAATGCGGCTCCCCAGGCCGATAGCTCTCGTGGAGCTCCCTCGCCGCCAGGGCGAGCATCATGTAATTGCCTGGGGCTCCCCTCCACCCAAACACCATGGCTAGGTAAACGACTCTGACGTCCCCCTCGATGCCAGCGTGGGCCCCCGGTAATGAAGTGCCAAAGTCCCCGACGTCCGCCGGGGCGATGTCCAGCCACTTGAAGGCCCGCGAGACGTCCCGCTTGGCGCAGAGGAGGCGCGCTCCGGGATGGCGCGCGCGATGCCATACCGCCGTCTTCGCCACCTGCCGATGGCGTGGCTGGACGGCAGGCGGGTGGTCGCGCTTGTGCGTGGCGGCGTTGGCCGAGAGCATCGCGTGGATCATACGCCCTTCGGACGATAAGGTTCTGTCCGGTAGCTGCTTCGGGACCCTCCCCAGGGGGGCTTCCACCAGCTCCGTCAAAAAAACCTCTGCCGCCTGGGAAGCCACCAAGACGATCCCCAGGTCACATCCGCCCATACCTTCTGGTAGGCCTCGTCGATGTGGGCTCGCACGCTGGGGTACGGATGAGCTCGCTCGCGCCTCCGCGGCGCGCCCCGCCGCGCGGATGCTCCCCCTTCCGCCAGCTCCCGGACGTACTCGAAGTGCTCTCGGCTTAAACACCGTCGCACCTTGTCCCCCAGGACACCCCGAAGGGGGTTGCCCAGGCGCTCGTGGCGCGCGCGCCTAAGCAGCGCGGCCGCTTCCTTCAGGGACCCCGTCCGCTGGAGGAGCCGATCCCCCAGCCCCACCAGGGTCCGCATGGCTTCGTGGTCGTACTCAGGGTGCTCCGTGCAGAAGGTCAGGTAGACCGTGGCCAGCTCCGCCGGGCTGCACCCGTCGAGGTCCTCCGCGATATCTCTGGCCGGGTCCTCGCAAGGGGGTCGAGGCTTGCCCGCACTCACCTCCCCCTGTGTCTCGCCCAACGGGGGCTTAGGAAGCCCCGCCAATGCTCGGTGCATGGCTGGGCTAAGCCTACCGCATTTTGAGCCGTCCCCTGAGGCCTGTAGGCGCTCGATTCCAGTGAAGTCGACGCCCTGCAGGCGCCCGGGCGCATCCGCCCGGGCGATTTTGGGGGGCGCCCCCGGGCCATCCTCCCATATAGGCGCCAACTGCCGACGCAGTTGGCTCACCGACCAGCGGTGATAGGCCCCTTTCAACACCTTTGCCCACGCAGCGCAAAGACGGGGGGCCCAAACCTGCGCCTCCTTGGTGCGCTTAATGCCTGAGCCAGGCACGTGATCTTTCAGCTCGACGTGGTGGTGGTCACGGGGGCAACGTCGCGCCAGCAACAGAGCGTGCAGGTACAGCCGGGGGCTGACGAGCCACCAGCTGCCCTTGCGATAGCGGCTCTCTGGCGCGTCGGACGGGGCCTTGCCCCAGGCGCACATGTGGATCGGGACGATCATGGCCCCCGTCGCTCGACGCAGCTCGTGCATTGGGGCCTGGTCCCAAATCTTGGGGTAGCGGCCCGAGGGGCAGGAGGACTCGATGAGAAACTCCTTGCCGGCGTCGTGTAGGATGCGGCAGGTGTCGCACGTGAACTGAGTGTGGCTGTTACCAACGAGCTCGAACTCTTTGGAGCCGCCCCCCTCGGGGTGCTCCCACGTGCGGGTGCCCTGCGGGGTCCCGCCAGGCTGGGTCATGAGCCCGAGGTCGGTGTACGAGCCACACGGGGTACCCCAGCACCAAACGTTGGCCACATCGGGGCCCATGGGGGTCCGTGCGGCCTCCTGTAGGCGCGCGCGAACTGCCGGGTCGAGGGTGTCGTGAGCCGGCCGTGGGCCGGACTCTCGGAGTGGGTCGTCGTAGTATTCGATCGGCTCCAGCACCCGGATGCCCTCGGCGCGAAGCGCAGCCGACCAATTTCCCGAACCGGCGTACACCTCCTGGGCGATCAAACCGTACGCGAACGCGGGGTCGTGTCGGATTGGCATCGCGTTCGCCTCCAGGAGGCGTGCCTGGACGTCGGCTGGATGTTCCCCGAACGAGGCTGGCGCGCGCCCCACTGCGCGGCCCGCCCGACCTTCCGCTGCCTTGCAGTGGGTGCAGGGCGCGCTCTTGCCCGGGACGGTGGGTTCAACGTCTGGGCCGTCATCGAGCATCTCGCGCCAGCCGACACTCACGATCTCGCGGGACAGGCGTCCTGCGTGCCCCCAGCGCTGGCCTAGGGCCGCCGCCTCCGTGTGGGAGCGTGGGCGCAAGACGCGCATATGGCCACGCCAGATCAGGAGCGGAATTACTTGATCCTCCGCGCCGACACCCGCCCCCATTAGGTGGTCCACGCAGAGGCGCCCACTGCCGTTGACACGGTGCACCTGGAGCGTGACGGCGTCGAGGTCGGTGAGGGGCATGCTGCCAGGCAGCGATAGTCCTTGTCGTGGTGCGGGTGCACCGCATCATGGACGTAGGAACGGACATCGGCCTCCAGGGCCGTGATCCACGGTGGGGAGTCGCCCAGGGCACGAAGGGCCTCATGGGCCTCCTCCCATAGTGCATGGCGATACGTCGCGGCCACCTGCTGCACCGCGTCCGAGCTGGGCTCGCCCGCGCCCTCGCCCGCGCGTAGCAGGAGCACCCCAGCAGCTACGTGCAGTAGCAGGCACTGCCGCTCCTCGGCGTCGCCCACCTCCAGGCCCATCGCCTGGCCCATCTCCTCTGTAGGGCTGAGGCGGTCCCGGTAGTCGAGGAAGTCCCACTGGATGCGGGTGCCCCCGTCCCAGAAGGTATAGGACCCGCGGCCTATCAGCCCGTCGGCGTCCCAAGCAACCGGGCCGACCTCGGCCCCGCCCTCGGTGACGTATCCTGCGGCGCAGCTAAGCGCCTCATGCAGGTCGGCTGCCTCACTGCTGAGTCCCCGATGGCCTCGGTCCACGGCTTCCTCGAGGGCCCGCTCCACGGTGAGCCGCTCCCCGCGCAGGCGCGCCCCCAAGACGCGCCCGCGCACGTGGCTCTGCAAGTACTCGCTGGCCCCCTTCAGAGGCGCGAAGATGCCCTCGGATTCGAGCTCCTGCTTGAGTTTGAGGCGAAGCTCCGGCCCATCACCCGCGGGCTGGGCGTCCCAAGTGGCCGCCGCGCGCGGGCGGTCGTGGTCTTCGAGCCATCCGAAGTCGGGGCCCTTAACCGCCTCCCGGAGGTCGGATTCCATCGCGGTAAGCTGGAGCGCGGCGTAGTCGTCCGGGGCCTGCCCCGGGCCCGGGTCGCCCGCCGCTCGCGAGTCGCTACCACGGCCACGGCCCTTTTCCTTCTGGGAGTCAGGGGCAGCAGGGGGGGACGTGTCCTCGCCAACCTTCTCGGCCTCGGCTGCCTTGGCTTGCGAGCGTAGCTGCGCAATCATCCCATCCACCTGCTTGGGGTCAATCCGGGGCGTCCCAAGGAGCCCCCCGCGCCTCGTGAGCTGCATGACTACCGAGTAGTCCAATCCGCGCGTTGACTTGATGGGGTCATGGGAGTTAGGGCAGTCGCAAGCCCTCCGCGAGCAGCCCATGTGCGTGGTGGCCCCCCAGCAGATAGGGACGTTGTCCTTATTGCGGGGCGCATGCGCCACGGATCGCGTACGCTCCGGGCGCGTTAGTTCCTTGCCCGCTGGGTACGCCCTCTTGGGGGCTGTCCCCGCTGGGGCTCCGGTGCCCGCCTTGGGTCCCGCCTTCGGCTGGGGCCCAGCCCCCGCCTTGGGCCTGTCATCACCCTGCGCCGTGGGCCGGGGCTCGCCCATTTCCTCGCCCCCTCCCGCCTTTGGCGGTCGCTTCGTGAGGTGGGCGTTCAGCTGCCCATTGAGGGGGCGCGTGAGTGCGGCCTTACGCCGGGGCACGACTACCTGCTGGTAGTAGGCATTCGGGTCCCCGAGGTCGAACGTTCGGGGCAGGTCGTAGCCGTTCTCCGGCATGAGCAGGATGTACTTGATGTCCTCCCTCCTCGGGTTCTCGGTGTCGAGCTCTCGGCAGAGCCGTCGCCTCAGCTCCCGTAACTCCTCGACCCAGGTGCTTCGGAGCTCTTCCCACAGATCCTTGACCCAATGGTCTGGGAACTCCGAGGGGTCCCTCTCGAAGGCCGCCTCCAAGAACCCTAGCGACCGCCGACGCTCTGCCCCGTGTGCGACCCCTACGATGGACTCGAACATCTGGATCTCGCACCGGGCCCTCTTGAACCAGGTCGCCATGTGGGTGGCGGGCCGCTGGCGGGGCTCCAGCTTGTCGTCCACAGGGAGCCTGTAGCCATCGAAGTCCTCGTCACGCGCGGGGACGCAGTCGTCCACTGCCAGGTCGTGTGGACCCGTCCCGAAGGCGAGCGCCGCGTAGCCGTGCGCTACACGGTTGGTAACCAGGCAGGGAAACCCGATCGTCTTGAGCGTGCTCTTGGAGTGCGCACACATGCGCTTGAGGGAGTCGAACAAGTCCTTCCCCGTGATCCCCTCGCAGGCCTCAACCACGAAGGTGTTGCATCCCCTGGCTATGTAAAGATCCAGTTCCTCGTCCCGACCGATCCCTGCCCTGGTGCCCCGGGCCTCCTTGTCGCCCTCGGTGGCCCGCGCCTGTCGCTCGGCGGCGAGGACATGGCGTTCGGTGAGGCGGTTCTGGCGATCCAGGCGCTCGATGATCTGGGCTTCGGCCTCGGCTGTAAGCCCGCCCAGGGCGCCCGCCGCCCCGGCGTCGTCTGGACCCCCGGCTCGCCAGGCCACCCCCGTGGGGCGTCTGGCCAGTGAGGTGGCCAAGGACCGAGGCTCCGTCGAGGAGCGGGTTGGCCCCACGAGCGGGCCCCCCGCGTCCATCGCGCGCCAGTAGGTCCCGATCGCCCAGCAAGCCCCGGCGTGGGCCCGTGGGTTGGACGGGGGGCATGGCCCCGAAGAGCTCGCGTCGGGGTCCCTGCCTCGGCCTGGGACCCCGTCCCCGCGCCGAGCGGCTCCGCGACCCCTCGCGTGAGAGGCTGCCCTGCAGGGGAACCTTGTCGGCGGCCGCGGCACGTTCCCGCGCGCGCGCTTCCAGCTGCGCATCCTCCAAATCCGCGAGGGCGCGCTCCAGATCGGACCCCAGTGGGCCCGCCGCTGCCACCTGTGCGACTCTCCGCCGCAGCTGCCGTTCCGCCTGATCAAGCGGAACCCCGAGCAGGTCCGCGGTCATACCTAATGCGCTGAGGGCCGCCGCTTGGCCCCCCCGCCCCTTGAGATCCTCGGCTCGCAAGGAGGTCAAGGTCAAGGTCAAGCCCGTGCGCCGGAAGGCGAGCCCATAGAGGGCACAGGCGGTGGCAATCGGCAGCGTGCTACACACGCGCGCGCCACGGTGAGACAGCGTGTTCATAGGGAATGGCAGCAGAAATTATGAAAATCGTCGGCGCGCATTTGGAAAACATCTGGTGACCAGGATCGCCATTGAGAGCCGATCACACGGCCGAAATCTTCCAATTTGCTTGTCCATGAATATTTCGAGGGGGTCGGGCTCCTCAGCATCCTCGCTCACGCCGGCGGCGGCCGCCGCCAAGCGCGACGGTGCCGCCACGGGGGCAGGGCGGGGCAAGCCCTCCATCCCGGGCGCAGGTTGCGCCCCCTGCGCACCGCCCCGCCGATGGTGGCCGAGTGTGCGCACCGGGTCGTGCTGCAGCTGCTGGCGCTCCGTGCTCGTCAGGTAGCGCCGCCTCCAGCCGCTCGCGCTTTCCACGTCCACACCGTCCCACTGCTCCTGGCGTAACATCGCCAGCAGATCCTGCGGGATGTGGTGGGCGATGACCCGCAACCCCACTTCCCGCGCGCCTTGGGGGACCTCGTACAGCAGCCGATTGATCCAATCTATCGGGTAGCGCCCGTCCTCCAGCGGAGGGGGGCGCCGTACGACCTCGCTGGCTGGGACCTCCACCCTGACGCCCTCGAGGCTAGTCCCGATGATAAGTCGGGCGTCCCCGCCAGTGCCCCGTACGTCGAGCCCCTCGCATTCTCCCAATAGAATATACCAAGGACTCGCCGGGGGCGCGCCGTACGCCTCCTCGACCCCCCGAGGGTCGCCCGGGAGTATCGGGCAGACCTTCACGAGTAAGGGCTCCTGAAGCCACCCGTGATGGGCGATCCGATCGCCCGGGGCTCCGCGGTCGGCAGACCGCGAGCGTCCGCTGGCCCTTGCTTCCGCGGAGCGCGAACGACGCGGCTGCGGCCCAGAGGCTAGGGCCTGCACCCCCGAGGGCTCAACATCGACGGATGGGGCCACGGCGGGCGGTGGCGGTGCAGCGGGCGGGGGGTAGACCGGCCCGGGCGCTATGCCAACCCCATCGGCGGCATGCGCGGTCCAATCGCGCGCCCTGGCGGGGCTTGGAGCCCGCACCCGCATGCGGCGGCGCAGGCCCCCGAGGATCCCAGGTTGGACCGTTGCTTCGACGCGCACGGTGCGACCCTCGTCCCGTCGGAGATGTTCCCCGCACATCGGGGCCCCCCCGCAGCTGCCCTTCGCCATGCGGAGACTAGTGGGGAGGCTGCACTTGCGGCCGATCAGGGTAGACCGATACTTCTGCGCATGGTGGGCGCAGAGGTGCACCTGTGCATTGAGACAATGCCCCGGCCGGGGGACGTCCGACACCTCCGCGTCCTCCTGTAGCAGAACAGTAGCCTCCTGCATCCCTCGGTCGCCGCGCCCCTCCGGCTGGAGGGGGCGTGCGCCACCCGCGAGCTGCGCCCCAACTTGTGCGGCTTGGCAGGGGCGCTCCTCCGCCTCCACCTCGCTCTCCGAATCGATGTCCAGGCGGCGATAGCCCGTGGCGTCGGTGATGTAGCGGGGCTCCGGCCGGCCCCGGCACAGCCATCCAAGTACCGACCAGGGTGAGCAAAGCAGCCACTTGGCGACCCCGAATACCTTCCGGAGTCCCACGCCGACTGCCCGGCAGGCTGTGGCCTTTCCGTGCTCAGCCAAGTCCACGATCTGTGTGTGGTCAATGGCCGCGTACTGGTCGACGTGCATGGGATGCGCCACTGGACAGGTCGCACTCGACGGCACGGCATAGATGCACGTTCCCTGTCTCCTCGAGGTTCAGCCGCCACTTACGACTGGTGCACCCCAGAACCTGCCCGATCTTGATGTTGAGCCCGTGGCGGTCCAGTCGGTACCGGTCCGCGAAGTTGCAGCTGATGCGGGCCACCTGCCCGTGCTTGCGCAGAAGCACGTGGTTGTGCGCCCGATTGGTTCCCCGGCCGCGGACCCCCTTTGTGTAGAACTCCGTTTCCACCGCGCCGCCCAAGCCCGGCCCGCGCCAGCGCACCAGCAAGGGGGTCGGAGGGGGCGGGGGGAGATGGGCGCCAGGCCCATCGCCTCCGCGTCGCTGGCAGCACCGGGTAATCTGGTACCACGCCCAGCGGAGTCCCCCGGCTGCCCACAGCATAGGCTGGGCTGCGGTGTTGACGATGAAGGCCAGGGCACCCAACACGAACGTGAAGATGCCTAAGGCGAAGCAAAGGACCGCGGTCTCCCACCAGTACCCGAGCATCTTAACGCCCAGGCGGTCGATGGCGGATCCAATCCATCCGCCGCTCGTGCGGATCGTGCCAGTGTGGTCGGGGGAGCTCACCCACGCTCCGTAGCCCACGAGCTCGAAGACCCAGGCTGCGAATCCCCAACCGGGACCTGGCCCCGCCTCCGGGGGCGGGGTAGGTGGCGGCGGTGGCGGTGGGGGTACGTTCCGGCCAGCCCACCAATGGGGCAGGTGCGGGACCCAACCACTCCACCCCCAGTACCCGTCCAGCCCGCGCGGCGGGTCAGGCTCGCCATCCCCCGTCCGGTTTCCCGGGGCGGACGGCTGCCCAGGCGCGCCCGCGGGCTCGTCGTTCCCTCCGTATGCCGGCGTAGCTGGGCTACCCGTGGGCTCGCCCTCGCCTGCGCGCCCGATGCCCGCGGGCGTGGTCGTTGTAGTCGACCCTGACCGCGGCGGCGCAGGGACGCCCGGCGTCCCCGGGGGCTTGGCCTGCGGCCCTCGCCCCTTTCCCCCTGCAGGCGCGGGCTTGGCGGGCGGTCCTCGCCCCTTGCCTTGCCCCCCACCGCCTGGTGGCAGCGCTGTCGGCCCGGGCAGGGCTGACGGCGTCGGCGCTGGGACCTCATTTCCCCCGCGCCCGAACGGCAGCCAGCCAAGTGCCCCTTGGACCGTGAAAGCACCGCCCGTAACCAAAATCATCAGGTGCGCTCCCAGGAAGCCCACAGCCATGGCACCACAGACGCGCTACCTAGTCCGCGGACTAGCACGGCTGTGGTTGTGGCCGCCCCGCGGCCCCCCGGAACACCCGCGCGTCGGCCAGAGCCGAACGCTACGGACCCAAAATGGCTACCTGAGCCCACACCCCCTCCCACTTAACCTGCAGTCTACAACCAATCAGACTATACAAAAGATGGTCCACTGTGGCCTCCAGGACGGCCAGCATGCCGTCGAAGACTGCCAGGACGGCCCTGCATGGCCCCCGAGGCGACCGAAGATGCCCTCCAAGACGGCCAAGATTGCCCGAAAAGGAATCCGGATGGCCTCGAATGGCTTCAAAAAGCCCGCAGGAAGCCCCAAAATGCCTCCAAGAGGCCTCCTCCCCCCCTCCTTATCATCTCATGTGCCTGTTCGTTATCATCACCATCATTCCCCTCTATCCTGCTCCTCCCCCATCTTCCTCACCCAAGTGTTTTCCCCAAGGGTTTCAACAACGGCTGGGGGAACACCTGGTCCAACACCTGCGCCAAACTTCGCCGTAACGCTTGGCCGCGTCGGCGTTTCCAAAAGGCAAGGGGCGGCGGTGATTCGCCGTAGGCGTCTGACACAGACCTTCCGAGACCGCCAACGAACTCCCAGGAGACCCCCAAGTCCTCCGCCCTGACGTCCCCAAGAAGACCCCTACGGCCCCAAGAGACCTGCAACATGCTTCCAAGAGGCCCCCGAGAGGCCTCTCAGGAGAGCCCAACAAGCCTCCAAGCGTCCGCATCCTTTCTGGAGCCTCCCTCTTGACCCCCCTTCAGGGTGGACGGAGACGACGACCACGACGACGACGACGACGACGACCACGACGACGACGACGACGACGACGACGACGACGACGACCACGACGACCACGACGGGACGACGACGACGACGACGACGACGACGACGACGACGACGACGACGACAGGAACGGGAACGGGAGCGGGAACGGGAACGGGAACGGGAATGGATCCCTGGGGCGTTCACTTTTTTTCACGGGGGCCGCCCGGGCCCCGAAGTCGCCGAACTGCAGGGCGCGAGTGGCCCGCCAAGCAAGCGCCCGTGCTCTGGCGGGCAGAATGAGCCACGCGCGGCCCCGTGGGGGAAAAGAACAATAGAGGCCCGTGAGATCACAAGCCGCATTGGCCTGCACCGCGGCTGGAGCCGACTGGGCTCCAGAGCCGCCGTGCGTCGGGGCCGAATGCGCCCGCGCTGCGACAAGCCGCATTGGCCTGCACCTGCGGCAGGAGCCGACCGGGCGCCAGACGTGCGCCGGGGCCGAGTGGGCCCGCGCAACTGCGAGGGCCGCGTTAGCCCCGCGCGGCCACGCGGGGCCGACGGACAGCATGCGCCATGAAACAGCAAGCCGTGTTTGCCTGCACCTTCGGCGGTGCCGACTGTGCCCCAGAGCCGCCGCGCGCCGCCTGGGCCGACGGGGCCCGCGCGCCTGCGAAAGCCGCATTGGCCCCGCGTGGCCGCGCGGGGCCGACGGACAGTACGCGTTCGTAAAGTAGCAAACCGTATTGGCATGCACCTGCGGCGAATGCCGTCTGGGCCCCAGAGCCGCACCTCGCGTCGGGGCCGCATGGGCCCGCGCCCCAGCGGGGTTCGCTTTAACCCCGCGTGGCTGCGCGCATGCGCCTGAGCCAAAAAAAACATATTGTCCTGCGCCCGCGGCGGTGCCGACTGGGCCCCGCAGCCGCCGAACTGAGCGCGAATGGCGCGCGCTGGCACATGGGGCCCGACGGGCAGAGCGAGCGCGCGCGAAGGCAGGCCGAGAGGCCGACCACGAACCGAGGAGGCGCGTGGGCCAGCCCATAGCGGAAGAAAGGTCCTGACCTCGAACCAGCAAAACAGAGGGAAGCTTGTCGTAGTCGAAGAAGAAGAAGAAGCACCTGCGCCCGGCGGAGGAGGGGGCGGGGGAGGGACCTGCACGGGGGGAAAAAGGCGGCGACAGGCGCGCGCGCGCGCGCGCTGCGGCAAACGACAGGCCAGGCAGCCACGGTACGACACGAAAACGGCCACGACGCGACGCCGGCGACGCGACCGACGGACGCGCGACACGACAGCCACGACAGGCAGCAACGACAAGCAACCACGACAGACGGCCACGACAGGCAGCCAAGACGGACAGCCACGACGCGACAGGCAGCCGCGACAGGCAGCCGCGACAGGCAGCCATGACACGGCAACCAACCAGCCCCGACAGGCGGCCACGACAGGCAGCCACGACGCGGCAGCCACGACGGGCGGCCACGACCGCAAAAGCGATTGCGCCTGCCACGGCTGCGCATCGCAGCGAACCCCGCGAGACTGCGCCGGCAGGACGCAGGCTCCAACGCCTGCAACGCGCGCGACCCCGAGGCGCGCCGCGATCCGCCCCGACGGGATCTTCGCGGCGCGCCTGCTCGCAGCGCGTACAGCGATACAAAGAGACATGCAAGCGGCGAACGCTCGCGCGCGCCGCGTGCGCCGCACGCCGCCGCGCCGCGCGCGGAAGAGCCCTTTTCGCGGGGCCGCGCGCCGCCATGCTGTGGCCGGGCGCCGCGCGCGCGAGCCCTTCTCGTGGGGCGGCACGCCGCGAGGCGCAGGAACGCGGGAGGCAGCCCGCGCGGCGCGCGCGCGGCTCGCCCGCCGCGCGCGGGCCAGGCGCGGGCGCGGCACCTGTGCCCGCGCACGACGCATCTCAACTGTGCGCGCGTTCGACGGCGCTGTGCGCCCACAACCTCCTCCTCCTCCTCCTCCTCCTTCTCCTCCTCTCTCCTCCTCCCTCCTCCCCTCATCCTCCTCCACGCCCCCCCCCTTCCTCCTCCTCCTCCTCCTCCCATCTCCTCCTCCCCCTCCTCCTCCTCCTACTCCTACTCCTACTCCTACTCTTCCTCCTCCTCCTCCTCCTCCTCCTCCTCCTCCTCCTCCTGCGCCGCGCGCGGGTCTCCCGCGGCCAGAGCGCTGCAATTGGGAGCAGGCGCGACCCTCCCACCCCTGGTGCGGCCCACCGCTCGGCGGCAAACCGCCCCCGAGGGGGAAGGGGTGCGCTGGCCGGGGCCGACAGTTGGCTTACCCGGGACCACGTAGGCGAACGCCTCGCCGTCGTGGCCGCCTGGCTTGCGGCCTGGGCCCCGCGCCCCGCCGCAGCCCCGCGGCCCGCGCCAGGGCCGCGGCCCACCTGCTAGTCGCCGCGCCCCCCGCACGCCAGCCCAGCCCGCCGCCCGCGGCCCTGGTCCCGCGCGCCTGCCCGCACCGCACCCCCCGCCGTCAGCCAGCGCGCCCAGCCCGCCAGCGCGCAATGCCCAGGCACTCCGGCGGCACCGCGCTGCGCCGCGCCAGGCCGCCCAGCCCGGCGCCCCGCGGACGCCGGCCCTCCGCCGCGCCGCCGCGCGCGCGCCCCAGCGCCAGCCGCTCAGCTCAGCTGGGGCCGCCCCCCCGCGCTCAGCTCGCGCGCGCGCGGCGGGCCGCCGGCTCGGCGCCGCCTGCCCCGCGGCGCGTCACCCCGCGCGCGGCCAGGCAGGCGGAGCGGAAGGCCTCCGCGTTCCCGCGCTGCAGCGTCGCCGCGAGGCTCTGGCGAGCCGCCGCCAGCACGGCGGCGTCGCCGCGCGCCCGATTGCGGAGGAGCGCCTGCGCCTCCGCCCCAGCGCGCCCCAGCGCCTCCAGCGCGAAGGCCGTGAGAGCCGGGCCCAGGTAGCGCCTGTGCTTGCGCTCCTCCCCGGCTGCCGCGGCCGCGCCGCCCCGGGCGGCGCGGCTCCAGCCCGCCGGCGCGTCTGCGCCCAGGGCGGCGTCTGTGACCACCACGTCGACGTAGGACACGCTGGCCGCGGAGGTCGGTCGGACACGACGTAGGATCACCACCACCATCTCTTCCTACTCCTCCTCCTTCTCCTCCTCCTCCTGCTCCTCCCCCCCTCCTCTCTCATCCTCCTCCTCCCCCTCTTCCTCCTCCTCCTCCTCCTCCTCCTCCTCCTCCTCCTCCTCCCTCCTCCTCCTCTCCTCCTCCTCTCTTCTCCTCCTCCTCCTGGTCAACCTCCTTCTCCTCCTCCTCCTCCTCCTCCCCCTTCACCTTTTGCTCCTGCTGCTGCTGCTCCTCCTCCTCCATGCCATTAGTGAATGAGCTGCTGCATCCAGCGCGTTATCCTCCTCCTCCTCCTCCTCCTCCTCCTCCTTCTCCTCCTCCTCCTCCTCAGCATCAACATCACCATCACCATAATCAGCATCATCATCATCATCATCATCATCATCATCATCATAATCATCATCATCAACATCATCATCATCATCATCATCATCATCATCATCATCATCGTTATCCTCAGCATCACCACCATCAGCATCAGCATCGTCATCATCATCATAATAACCGTCGTCATACTCATCTGCAGCAGCACCAGCATCAGCATCAGCATCAGCATCAAGCACCAGCATCAAACACGAACGCAAGCATCAGCATCACTACCATCACCAGCATCAGCAGCAACATCATTGTCATCATCGTCACCACCACCACCACCATGATCATCATCATCAGCATCATCATCAGCATCGCCATCATCTTTATATGCATAATCACCACCAGTATTACCATCATCAAGATGATCATCAGCATCATTGTCATCATCGTCATCATCAGCATCATCACCATTGCCAGCAGCCTCGCCATCACCAGCACATACTCATCATCAGCGGCATCATCATCACCAGCAGCGCCAGCATCCTTATCGCCATCATCACCATCAGCATCATCAACATCATAAACACCATCATCTGCAGCATCATCAGCATCAGCGTCAGCATCATCATCATCATCATCATCATCATCATCATCATCATCATCATCATCATCATCATCATCATCAACATCGTCATCATCATCCGTTTCCCCTCCTCCTACTCCTCCTCCTCCTCCCCCTACTCCTCATGCTCCTTTTTCTCCTCCTCCTGCTCCTCGTCAACCTCCTCGCCAATCAACCTCCGCCTCCTTCTCCTCATCGTCGTCGTCAACATCATCACCACCACCATCACCGCCATCTTCATCATCATCACCACAAACGCCCCACCCCACCCCGACCACCATCGATACCGTCATCATCATCAGCAGCAGAAGCAACATCGCCATCATCATCGCCATCATCATACCATATCATTTCAAGCATCACGTAGCACTTCACCACCCTCGACATCATCACCAGCAGCATTAGCATTACTATCAGCATCGCCATTGCCATCATCAGTATCACCATCATCACCAGCAGCATCCGCATCAGCATCACCAGCAGCATCCGCATCAGCATCAGCATCAGCATCAGCATCATCATCATCATCATCATCATCATCATCAGCATCATCATTATCATCATCATCTTCATCTGTTTCCCCTCCTCCTGCTCCTCATCCTCCTCCTCCTCCCCCTACTCCTCATGCTCCTTTTTCTCCTCCTCCTGCTCCTCGTCAACCTCCTCGCCAATCAACCTCCGCCTCCTCCTCCTCCTCATCGTCGTCGTCAACATCATCACCACCACCATCACCGCCATCTTCATCATCATCACCACAAACCCCCGACCCCACCCCGACCACCATCGCCACCGTCATCATCATCAGCAGCAGAAGCAGCATCGTCATCATCATCACCATCATCATACCATATCATACCAAGCATCACGTAGCACTTCACCACCATCGACATCATCATGATCAGCAGCACTATCATCATTAACAGCATCGCCATTACCATCATCATCCTTCCCATCTTCCTCATAATCATCAAAAACAGCATCACCAGCATCACCAGCATCAGCATCATCATCAGCATCATCAGCATCAGCAGCAGAAGCATCGTCTTTATCAGCACCACAGCCATAATCACCATCATCATCAACAGCAGCAAAGTGATCACCATCATCAGCATCCTCATCATCAGCATCATCAGCATTACCATCATCATCATCGTTATCGTCAGCAGCATCATCATCATCATCATCATAATCATCATCATCATCACCGTTATCATCAGCATCATCATCATCATCATCATCATCATCAGCCTCATCATCTGCATCATCATCATCATCATCATCATCAGCATCAGCATCAGCATCAGCATCATCGTTATCGTAAGCAGCATCATCCTCATCAGCATCAGCATCCTCATCAGCATCAGCATCCTCATCATCACCATCATCAGCAGCAGCATCATCATCCTCATCATCATCAGCATCCTGATCAGCATCCTCATCCTCCTCCTCATCATCATCATCAGCAGCAGCATCAGCATCGTCATCGCCAACCTCCTCCTCCTCCTCCTCTTCCTCCTCCTCCTCCTCCTCCTCCTCCTCCTCATCGTCATCGCCAACCTCCTCCTCCTCCTCCTCCTCCCTCCTCCCCTCCTCCTCGTTCTGACTGCCCCCCCCCCGGCGGGAGCGCGGCGCGAGGGGCTCGGCCTGGAACAAGAGGACGCTGCAGACCGCCCGAGCTGCTTCCCGATCGCCGCTCCTGCCGGCAGCCCCGGCGGCGCCGGGGAGGGAGCTGAACAACGGCGAACGGGGAGCGGGGGAGGGAGGCCAGGGGGGAGGAGGCCAGGGCCAGGGAGGAAGGGAGGCCAGGGGGGAGGGAGGGAGGCTAGGGGGGAGGGAGGCCAGGGGGGAGGAGGCCAGGGACACGAAGCGTGTGAGGGGTGTGCCGAAATGGGCGCGGCGCCGCCATGCCAACGCAGCCACTGGGGCCTTTGGTGGAGCTCCCTATGGGGCCACGAAGCGTGTGAGGGGTGTGCCGAAATGGGTGCGGCGCCGCCATGCCAACGCAGCCACTGGGGCCTTCGGTGGAGCTCCCTATGGGGCCACGAAACGTGTGAGGGGTGTGCCGAAATGGGTGCGGCGCCGCCATGCCAACGCAGCCACTGGGGCCTTCGGTGGAGCTCCCTATGGGGCCACGAAACGTGTGAGGGGTGTGCCGGAATGGGTGCGGCGCGCATGCGACGCAGCCACTGGGGCCTTCGGTGGAGCTCCCTATGGGGCCACGAAACGTGTGAGGGGTGTGCCGAAATGGGTGTGCGGGCGCCATGCGAACGCAGCCACTGGGGCCTTCGGTGGAGCTCCCTGTGGGCCACGAAACGTGTGAGGGGTGTGCCGAAATGGGTGTGCGGCGACGCATGCGGAACGCAGCCACTGGGGCCTTCGGTGGAGCTCCCTATGGGGCCACGAAACGTGTGAGGGGTGTGCCGAAATGGGCGTGGGTGCCGCATGCGGGCGCAGCCACTGGGGCCTTCGGTGGAGCTCCCTATGGGGCCACGAAGCGTGTGAGGGGTGTGCCGAAATGGGTGCGGCGCCGCCATGCCAACGCAGCCACTGGGGCCTTCGGTGGAGCTCCCTATGGGGCCACGAAACGTGTGAGGGGTGTCCCGAAATGGGTGCGGCGCCGCCATGCCAACGCAGCCACTGGGGCCTTCGGTGGGGGCCTTCGGTGGAGCTCCCTATGGGGCCACGAAACGTGTGAGGGGTGTGCCGAAATTGGGTGGGGGCCGCATGCGAACGCAGCCACTGGGGCCTTCGGTGGAGCTCCCTATGGGGCCACGAAGCGTGTGAGGGGTGTGCCAGAATGGGGGGTGGAACCGCATGCGGGCGCAGCCACTGGGGCCTTCGGTGGAGCTCCCTATGGGGCCACGAAACGTGTGAGGGGTGTGCCGGAATGGGTGCGGCGCCGCCATGCCAACGCAGCCACTGGGGCCTTCGGTGGAGCTCCCTATGGGGCCACGAAACGTGTGAGGGGTGTGCCGAAATGGGTGCGGGCGCATGCCAACGCAGCCATGGGGCCTTCGGTGGAGCTCCCTATGGGGCCACGAAACGTGAAAGGGTGTGCCAAATGGGTGCGGCGCCGCCATGCCAACGCAGCCACTGGGGCCTTCGGTGGAGCTCCCTATGGGGCCACGAACGTGTGAGGGGTGTGCGTGAAATGGGTGCGGCGCGCCATTGGCGCCGCCATGCCAACGCAGCCACTGGGGCCTTCGGTGGAGCTCCCTATGGGGCCACGAAACGTTTGAGGGGTGTGCCAAATTGGGTGCGGCGCCGCCATGCCAACGCAGCCTCTGGGACCTTCGGTGGAGCTCCCTATGGGGCCACGAAACGTTTGAGGGGTGTGCCGAAATGGGCGCGGCGCCGCCATGCCAACGCAGTCACTGGGGCCTTCGGTGGAGCTCCCTATGGGGACACGAAACGTGTGAGGGGTGTGCCGAAATTGGTGCGGCGCCGCCATGCCAACGCAGCCACTGGGGGCCTTCGGTGGAGCTCCCTATGGGGCCACGAAACGCGTGAGGGGTGTGCCGAAATGGGCGCGGTGACGAGGGAGGGAGCATGGGAGGAGGGAGGAGGGAGGGGGGAGGGGGGAGGAGGCGGAGGAGGAAGGAAGGAAGGAAGGAAGGAAGGAAGGAAGGAAGGAAGGAAGGAAGGAAGGAAGGAGGAGGAGACGCGCGGGCACCGTCTCTTCAAAACGAGGACCCAACACCACAGGATGGTTGGGAAAAACAATTAGAATCAACGATTTTGGCTTGTCGGGGCTCTCTTGGGAGGCCTCTTGGGATGCCTTCGGGGCCTCATGGAGCTCTCTTGGAACGTCTTCGGGCCTTCCTGGCCATTCCTGAGGCTATCTATGCGCGTGAGGGAGCGCTCGCGGGCCGTCTTGGGCGGTCTCGAACTGTTCCTGGCGGTCCCAGGGGCCCTCCAGGACGCTTCGGACGCTCCCGGGGGCGCCCTGCACCCCCCATGGAGATTACAGGCAGCGGGGTGGGGGGAGGGAGGGAGGGAAGGAGGGATCGAGGATCGATGGGAATCGAGGTTTTGAACGAGATTCCTTGGGGGCTCTCAGGAAGCCTCTGGGGGGACCCTCGTGGGAGCCTTTTGAAGTTCTCTGTCTTGGGGCTCTGGGGGGCGTCATTGGGGCCCTTGGTCGGCGGGCTGGTGGTCCCAGCCCCCGGGGGGGGTCTCTTGGGGCACTCCTGGGGCCTTCTTGGGCCCTCTTGGGGGCCCTCCTGGGGGTCCTCCTGGGCCGTCTTTGCGCCCTCTTCGGCGGTCGTGTGGCGAGTCGTGACCTGGTCCTCGGAGCCAGCGCTGGGACCAGCGTGACCCCCCAGACTTGCTCTCAAGCGTGTCGGCGCGGCCTTGGACGACGTGGCCCGGAGCTGGGGCAGGCGTCCTCCGTCGAATCATCCTGGTCATCCGCCTCAGCGTCAACCTTATCCTCCTTGGACTGCTGATCGTGTAGTAGGGGTTCGACCACAAGAAACCTTCCACAAGAAGCCCAATCCTGAGACCCCAGGACGTCCATTGCCTGTTGGTGCGGGAACGTCGCGCTTTCCAGGGCACCCTGGATGCAAGCAGGGTGCTTGCACGTGTCGAAAATGTGTCAGGACAGGGTGGAGTACGATCTCATGAGTATTCCAAGTGATCCTGGGTGGGCACCCAGTGTGGAACGGAAAACATCTATTGCATGAGCCACCGCCTGGACACCCATGACACCCTAGATTAGTTCAATCGTGCAAACTGCTGGCGCACTGGGATCGAACTCCGAGATGCCTCTCGGAGGCATCTTAGAAACAATATTTGGAATCTCCTGGGGACCTCTTTGGACCCATTGTGGGCATCCGGGGGCTCTCTTGGGGCCCTACTGCGGCCTCTTGGGGGTTTGCTGGCGGCCTCGGGGGTCCTCCTGCGGCGGAGGACTCGAAATGTCTGTTCAAATTCCCCCTCTTAGGCTCCTCCTGAGGCCCTCTTGAGCTGTCTTGGGCGCCTCTTGGACCGTCTTGGGGCCCGCTTAGGCCGTTCTGGGGCCCTCCTTGGGAGATCGTGGGGCATCGTGGGCCGTCTTGGACGCTGCCAAATGTCAAACAACGGGTACGCTGACAATGCTAAATTTCTTCTGGAAGTGAAGCGACGTTGGTCCTTTTTTCTTCCATGGTTGAACATCCAGTCTCAGAATTCAAAGGATCGCAAGACCGTAGCAGGACGCTGGAGTTCGCGCTTGAGCGCGGAAAATAGCTGCACAGCTCTGGAAAATGCACGGCAGTGTGTACAATGCTAAGCGCGGTGGTAACTTATTACGATAATCGCTTGCCGACTGCCCTTGCAAATAGCTCTAACTATTACATGGCGCGCACGAACGAACTGGCGCGAGGCGGTTATGCTCGCAACCGCATGCACGAACGAACTGGCGCGGCGGAGGTACGAAAATTGAAACATGCAGCAAGTGGCCCAGCTGAGGCATCATGCCGAAGACCTCAGGATGAAAGGAGGCAGAAGAAGGGAGAGCCAGACCACGGCGTACAGCACATCACCATAAGAAGCTTCTTGGAGGGAGGGTGAGAAAGGAGCACCACTGGTCATAATACCGAGATGGTTCTCGGTGGACCCCGCGGCCGCACCCTCTTTTTTCGAGGAACGTAGCGGACATCACCCAGAATCATCAGCATCAGTGGGTCGAGGGACGCGCTGCCGCCCTCGGCCTCCGAGACGTCCAGCCTCAAGCTCGCGTTCGCTTGCACCTCGGAAACTCTTGGACCCATGTGGGGCAGCTTGAGGCGGATCGGGAATGGATCTACGTCCAACTCGATGTCCTGCTCGCCATCCCTGTCTTTATGAGCGTCCATCAGAGCACGGAACGCACCCTGTTCCCAGCTCACAAAGTCCGCATCATTAATGACCCACTGCGGCCACTCAACGCCCTCGCCAACAGGCCCAACCAAACTCGTGAACTCGGGGGTGCACTTTAATACGCGCAAGCCCAACGCTTTTGGGTCGAGGTGAACAGACAGTACCCCGCTCGGGGCGTCGGTCAGTAGACCAGAAGAGGAGCTCCCTGAGAGGCTGACCGCATCCTCTGGGATTCTTGCAAAACCTCCAGGCGTGAAAGGCTGCGCCACAGGATTGTCGCGAAACGTAGCCTCGGGCGGCGCCCGAGGCTCGTCCGAATCATCCTTCACACCAACGATGTGGATGGGCTCGTCGTCCATATCAACTCCCCGGGCGTGGAACAGCTGAACATTTACAGGGCTGCCCCGTGCATCCTTGAAGGACACGTGAAGAGTGCTAGTGTTAGACTCTGGCCGTTTCAAAAAATCAGTCAGACGTTCTACCTCAGTATCGTCGAAAGCTAGATCAACAAAGGAGGTACCGACTCCTATATCGATGGGAGGTCTGAGAAGTAGCGAGGCAAGGTGACTGGACTGCTCCAAGAACTGAAGATCTTTCGACAGATGCACCACCGCGTCGCACACACTTGAAAGGAGTCCAGTGGCTGTGGACCCAACATCTCTCGCTGCCTTCGCCTCCAACGTTGCTAGGAACTCAGCATCGCGGGACCGCGTGACGGTGGCTGTTATGGCGTAGATGAAAAGCGATGAAATGGACTCCTGCGGGTCATGCCATGGCGTCAGGGCGACGTATATCATACACAAAAACATAGTCATCCTGGGCTTCGCCTCAGCTATGGCGATCATGAGCCGCTGGCAAATTCGAGCAGGGGCGGCGTTCAGAAAGGCGTCGCTATTGTTAGCAGTGATCGCAATGTAGATGAGGACAATCTAATAAATCAGCTGCGTCCCTGTCATGACCGTAGGGGTGATCAAACGTGGCTTGAGAACACCTACAAGAATGAATAGAGTGATCGCCACGTTGACAAAAAGCGACCGGTCGGAAATATCGTCCTCCAGTATGCGCCATATGTTATAACAGATGATGCATAGCAAGATCCGCGGGCATCCCCAAGTTACCTGCTCTGTGAGCCGCCTGCGCGCCATTTCATTCAATTGACGATGCAACGGGCCCTCGGGTGTGATGAATAGCCGCTTTATGGCTGCACCGATTGCTTTACAGTCTAAGCAACTTCGCGACAAGAGGTCCCTCCCCGATGATTGATGGGCAAATTTGACTACGGCAACCAGCGGCAAAACATTGAACATGATAAACCATGTGCGCTCGTCGAGCATGTTCGGGACGACGAGGGCCACTGCACTCTCCGCAGAGCCCAAAACGTTTGCTTGAGCCCAAATCGCTTGAGCCAAAATGGCTTGAGCCAAAATGCTTACGGAGGAAGTGACGTTGGTCCTTGGGGCCCTCCTGGAAGACCTCTGAGGGCAGTCATAGGACGTGATGTGCTGTCCTGGAAGTGTCTGGAGGCAATATTGCTCTGTCTTGGCAAGTCATGGCGATCTTATTGGGGATATCTTGCTTGGCGCCTGCTTGAGGCCCTCTATGCACGCCTGGACCTTGTTGCGGTTGCAGATGACAGGCTGCCACTGGCCTGGACTCCCGAGAGAAGCCGCAGGGGGTGAGGAAGATACCGGCCAAGAATCGCCCTGGGGCCGAACAAGCGCCCAAACTGGGCGAAAGCTGGCCCGGTCCCTGGGGAAAAATGGATTGCCCCGTTCCTGGGGGCCTGGACGCCCTCTCTCTGTCCATCTCTTTGTCTGTGTATATATATACACATGCAGAGATCTTATATATATATATATATATATATATATATATATATACACTAGAACCACGCGCGCGCTACGCGCGCGCTTAGGTTATAGTACACGTTTGAGGCACCGTCGGCGGGCAATTGGTGGACTCCATGACGCATGTGTGCTATGGGTCGGAGGCCCGCTCGTTGGATGTTGTGTGTACTCTGCGGGGGATCATATCTTCTCCTATCCAGGTCCTGCTTTGTGGCACTTAGTGGGGAAAGGGGGAAGGAGGCCAGGAGGCAGGGGAAGGCGGAAGGCGGAGGGAGGCCAGGAGGCAGGGGAAGGGGGAAGGAGGCCTTGGGGGAGGGGGGAAAGGGAGGAGGGAGCGTGGGAAGGAGGCCAAGAGGCAGGGGGGAGGCGGGAGGCAGGAGGCGTCTTTGATGCACACGCGCCGTCTGCGGTCCGCCGCGTGGTCCGCCTGGGAGGGTGGGAGGCGCGAGGGCGGGGAGCAGCCCTCTGGGCCTGGACTTCCCCGCTGCCTCGGTCAGCACCCCCCGGTCGTGCCCCCGGGAGGGGGGAGGAGGCCAGGGGGGAGGGGGGAAAGGGAAGAGGGAAAGACGGCGAGCTGGGTGCGCTCGCCCCATATCTGACAGACTGCCCCTCGCACCCACCCCGTCACATGTCAAGGGGTTCTCTCTATCCGCGGGCGCGTGTCATAGCGGACCTGGAACTCCCAAAGAGGCCCCATCGTGTTATGCGCCATCGGAACAAGGAGCTGCGTATGCGAGGAGGAGGAGGACAACGAGGAGAAGGACAAGGGTGGCAGATGAGCAGGAGGATCAGGAGGAGGAAGATGAAAAGGATGAGGAAGGAGAAGAAGGAGGAAGAGGAAGATGACGAATAACAGCAGGCGGGAACTGGGGTGGAATGAGCGGGAGGAGCAGGAGGACCACGGGAGTAGAAGGCGGAGGAGGGAAAGGATGGGGGTGGCAACAATGAGGGAGCTCTCGGACCGGGAAAAATGGCCCGCGCTGGAGCGAAAGCGCCTTTCTGAACGACGGGAGCAAAGCCGCGGTGCATCCCAAAGGTCGCGGGCGGGTTGAGGGCGAGGACGACGACAACAACAACAACAACAACAGCAGCAACAACAACAATAACTTTAAGACTGTTCACTCTTATCGGCTCGAGTGTCTGGGGTCACGAAGGGCGACAGCGGGGCCACGAAGGGCATGCATATGGGGCCACGACAGGCGCGTACGAGCGGGGGCCACGAAGGGCATACATATATTGGGCCGCAGAGGGGAAGGACGGGGCCACTGAGGGCAGCGACGGGACCACGAAGGACAGCGAGGGGGCCACGAAGGGCGACAGCGGGGCCACGAAACGCAATCACATGGGGCCAAGGCGGGTGCGAACAAGCAGGGGCCACGAAGGGCATACATATATGGGGCCACGAAAGGCAGCGAGGGGGCCACGAAGGGCTGCAACGGGGCCACGAAGGGCAGCGAGGAGGCCACGAAGGGGTGCAACGAGACCACGAAGGGCAGCGAGGGGGCCACGAAGAGCTGCAAACGGGCCACGAAGGGCAGCGAGGGGGCCACGAAGGCTGCAACGGGGCCACGAAGGGCAGCGAGGGAGCCACGAAAGGCTGCAACGAGGCCACGAAAGGCAGCGAAGGGGCCATGAAGGGCTGAAACGGGGCCACGAAGGGCAGCGAGGGGGGCCACGAAATGCTGCAACGGGGCCAAGAAGGGCAGCGAGGGGGCCACGAAAGGCTGCAACGCGGCCACGACGGGCAGCGAGGGGGCCACAGAGGGCAGCGATGGGGGCCACGAGGGGCAGCAACGGGGCCACGAAGGGCTGCAACAGGGCCACGAAGGGCAGCGAGATCCAGATTCCTACGTCAGCTGTAACAAGAATCATAAGCGTGAGCGCATATCCTGGGTGCCTGAATGTCGGGAATTCGCCGGCCCAACGGGCCAGGGCGTGCTAAGATCTCCGGTAACTGGTTAACAGTATTAACAGTATTTCTAGTTCGCGCGCGCGGGGCGGCCCCTGGGGGTCCCCCGGCGAAAAGTACCCCGACCAACGCCCGGTCGCCGCCCGACCGCCGCCCGACCACCGCCCGACCAAGTCTACTCAGAGATGGTTTTCCTTCTGGGTGCGGCCTCTCAGGCTCCCCAGAGCGCGCTCAAAGTGCCCCAAGAGGCCCCCGAGACGCCCAAAGAGCGCTCCAAGACGTCGAAGATGACCCCAAGACGGCCCAAAAGGCCCCCAAGACAGCCCAAGAGGCCTCCAAGACGCCCCAAGAGCCTTCCAAGAGGCCTCCGAAGAGAGCCCCAAGAGGCCAAAATCGTTGATTTTCATTGTTTTTTTCGATGTGTTTTGTGTTCTGGCTTTTTCGGCTTCCGGACGCTCCAAGACGGCCCAAGAGGCCCCCAAGACCGCTCCAAGACGGCCCACGAAGCTCCCAAGACGGCGCCGAAACGACCCAAGAGAGCCCTCAAGACGGCCCAAGTGCCGCCCAAGACGGACCAAGAGGCCCCAAGACGGGCCCAAGAGGGACTCAGGAGGGATACCGAGAACTCAAAAATGGAGCCCTCCGTCCCAGAAGGCGCCCAGGAGGTCCCAAAGAGGCCCCAAGAGGCCTCCAAGAGGCCCCAAGATGTCGCCAAGAGGCCCCAGGAGACTCCCAGGAGGCCCAAAAGAAGCCCCAGAAGGCTTCAAACATGTCTCCCAGGCGCCCCCGAACGGCCTTTCAACAGACCCCAAGAGGCCCCCCAAAGAAGCATCTTGACGACGACTCTATTTCGCCCCATCGAGAGACGACCCCCAGGGAACTGCTTCACCATCAAAACTCCCCACGCAACGCGTCCGAACGACACCCGCCCCCAAGAGCGCAACATGGGCAACGAACACACAGACAAAAACCAGCGATGCCATATCACGGGCCGGCGGAATGAGCGAAGCGATTCAATACATTGCAAGCAAGTCTCCAGCGAGAGCGCGACTCCAGAGCGCCGAGAAAACGATCCCTTCAGAAGGCACACGGAACTCCCAAGCGAGAGCGCGATTCCTGAGTTAAAGTGCGAGGACGTGTCAGGCGGGAGCGGGGATCCTGGCTAACGTGTGAGGACATTTCGGGCGGGAACCGTGGTTGTTGTTGTTGCTGTAATCCGGGGGCCAGCAACACAGTTTGAGCCCCGTGACTTTCCCTGCTCTAAAAACCAGGTGTGAGCCCCGGAGGAAGCACGTCAATGAAAAAACACAATGGTCACCGGAGGGGGGACCAAGAAATTACTCGTCAGTTGTGAGAGTTCAACAACCACAACAACAACGGCAGCAGCAACAGCAGCAGCAACAACAACAACAACAGCAACAGCAACAGCAACAACAACAGCAGCAACAACAACAAGGATGACACTTCACCGATAGCCCGTTGGCACGGTGACGGATGTCAAGGGTTGTCGTTAAGGGACGATCATTGAACTAGAGCCCCAGGGGGCGGCAATCCCTCCCCCAGCAACCAGCAACCAGCAACCCAACTGGCCCCTCAAGCTTAGCATGAGACCTACCAATACTATGGAGTTTGCTTACACGACCCCATGGGCATGCGCTCTCGATGAGACATGTGCGTGCTGGCGAGGCGCGCAACCTGCTCGGGTACCTACGCGATCCCTACAAACCTGGATACAGCTCTATAGGGGTCCCTACGGCCCTACTTAGGGTTCCCAGATAAGGATTCCCAGCTAAGGACTCCCTACCACGAATTCCCCACAAAGGATTCCCCACAAAGGTTAGATTTCCCTACTAAGGATGGCGGGGTGGAAAGGGGCGGAAGTGGTAGGTGGATGAGACTGAGGATGCCCATCAGCATCAGCATGCTGATCATCATCACCATCATCATCAGCATCATCGTCATCACGTCATCATTATCATCATCAAAACCAGCATCAACATCATCATCATCGTCACCATCACCATCGCG